>CM060970.1:121619338-121726838 GCA_030765045.1 Tenodera sinensis
AACTTTTGTTGCCAGGTAGATTCTTACATATTGTTCTATGGTTATTTGTAGGGGTGGAACGCCTGCTACTACGCATGATGCCTCGTATGAGACAGTTAGGTAGGCTTTAGCAATTTTTATATTAATCAATCTTTGTATCCTTTTATATTTTGATAGATTTTTTATTTTTCTTATAGCGTCTATCCACACTGGTGAGCCATATGTCATTATTGGGACTATAGCTCCTTCGTATATTGTTTTTAGTGCTTTGTGTCCTAATCCCCATTGTAGTTTAGCTGTCCGTGATAACATGTGGATGAGTGTGATTGATTTCCCTGCAGTGTGATCTATGTGTGCATTGAAGTTAAACTTACTGTCAAACCATATGCCCAGGTATTTCATTTCTTCAGTTTGGTTAAGCTTCTTGTTGTTTAAGTAGATATTGACGTCCCAATTGTCCGTTCGCTTTCTTGATATGACTAGAGTCTTCGACTTCTTTTCGTTGAATTCTATTTTGTTGTCAGTGGCCCAGTTGTGTGTGTGGTGTGTGTGTGGGTGGTGTGTGTGTGTGGTGTGTGTGTGTGTGGGTGTGTGTGGTGTGGGTGTGTGTGGTGTGTATGTGTGTGGTGTGTGGTGTTTGGTGTGTGGTGTGTGGTGTGTGTGTGGTGTGTGTGTGGTGTGTGGTGTGTGGTGTGTGGTGTGTGGTGTTTGTGATGTGTGTGTAGTGTGTGTGTGATGTGTGTGTGATGTGTGTGGTGTGTGGTGTGTGTGTGCTGTGTGGTGTGTGTGTGGATGGTGTGTGTGGTGTGTGGTGTGTGTGGTGTGTGTGTGGATGGTGTGTGGATGGTGTGTGTGGTGTGTGTGTGGGTGGTATGTGTGTGTGGTGTGTGGTGTGTCTGTGTGTGCGTGGTGTGTGGTGTGTGGATGGTGTGGGTGGTATGTGTGTGTGGTGTGTGGTGTGTGCGTGTGGATGGTATGTGTGTGTGGTGTGTGGTGTGTGTGGTGTGTGTGTGTGGGTGGTATGTGTGTGTGGTGTGTGGTGTGTGTTGTGTATGGTGTGTGTGTGTGGATGGTATATGTGTGTGTGGTGTGTGGTGTGTGGATGGTGTGTGTGGGTGGTATGTGTGTGTGGGTGGTATGTGTGTGTGTGGTGTGTGGTGTGTGGTGTGTGTGTGGTGTGTGTGGTATGTGTGTGTGGTATGTGTGTGGTGTGTGTGGGTGTGGTGTGTGTGGGTGTGGTGTGTGTGTGGGTGGTGTGTGTGGTGTGTGTGTGGTATGAGTGTGTGTGTGGTGTGTGGTGTGTGTGTGGTGTGTGGTGCGTGTGGTGTGGTGTGTGTGTGTGGTGTGTGTGTGTGTGGTGTGTGTGTGGTGTGTGTGTGTGTGTGTGTCGGTCAGGGTGGGTCAGTTGGTTAGACGCTGGCTTACTGACCCCAAAGTCGCGGGTTCAAACCCGGCCTAGGCCGATGGTTTTTAAGTGTGCTTAAAAACGACAGCTCCATGTCAGTAGATTTACTGGCATGTAAAAGAATTCCTGCGGGACAAAATTCCGGCACACAGGCGACGCTGATGTAATCCTGGCAATTGACAGCGTCGTTAAATAACAAAATAGTTTAATATTTGTGTGTGTGCGTGTGCGTGTCCGTGCGCGTGCGTGTGCGTACAGCATAACTCAAAATTGAAAAGTCGGTTAAAACTAAGTTGGTATTCAAGTTTAATATCTTTCAAGGATGTGACACGAAGATTTTGAAGAAAATAGGTCCACCCTAAACTACCCTATACATGGAAAATTTTGATTTTCTTGAAAATGGCTCTAACGATTTTAATTAAAGTCCCACATGTTTGAGATATTTTGATGACAAATGTAATGTATATCTTGAATTTTCTGGCTATAGCCCCTGTAGTTGTATTTACTCTGGACGACTTTTGCATAACTCGTAAACCGTAAAAGCTAGACCAAATCTTTCTCTACAAAAAATGTAGATCTCCCTAAAACACACAATTTACGTCTGAATTAATTGTTTGTAGAATGAACCATTTCGGAGATATTCCTTGTTATGTGTGTCAGTTTCGGAAAACTTAAAACTTTGGTGAAATGGAACATCGTTGTTCAGTTAAGCGTAGGATCTCAAAGCATTAAAAGATATCGCTCAAAGCCTACTGCTTTCCCATGTTCCCCTTGCACCTACAAGGAAATTAGCAATAAGAATGGTTAGTACAAGAATAGAGAAGGTCATGGGATTGCAACACATCAGAGTTTTATACCAAACATATATTAGGAATTCATGAGCAATAAAGTCTGTAATATTCTAAGCGCCCTATGCTTGTATGTATGTGTACAAGGGCAAGAAAAACTGTTCGGCTAAAAGGAAGCTGGGGGGGGGGGGGGGGGGATAAGGGTACTTTGATTATGTCCCTCCTGTTCGCTCTTTTGTTCGCCTAGAATAGGCTGTCTCAATGCGTTCTGGAAGTGCCACTGACAAGCTGCTGTAACTGGGAAGAGGGGTGAACATTTCACACTCTCACCTCCAGGTCTACGAGGTTGTTCTCCAGCCAAATAGCTGTACTTTTGGGCGCAGAGGTGATTCAGGAAATGGTTCCAAAACTTTTCTCATACTACTCCACACAAGGTTCCTTTCAGAGCTAAATTATATTATATGTGTTCCGGAACGCACGATGTTTTCAAATATAGTTGGTCAAAATAATGTGTTTTTTATTTTCTGCAGAGAATCACTCCATTCAAAAGCATTACAGAACCAAAGGATAGTTCTTAAAGCTTGGTTAATCTTCTTGTAAGGAAAGATTGTGAAGCAGTTGTATATATGTATGTATGTATGTATGTATGTATGTACATATGTATATATTTTCTGCGAATGGGTATTACCCGGTGGCAGAGTTAAATGTACAAATTAAGGTTACAAACAAAGTGCACAAATAATAGTAATACAATCCTAATACAATAAAGAACAATAATAAAAATATAGATGAAATGCACTAAATACTAATTAACACTCATTAATTAATTATAACCAATTTAAATTTAGCATGAGTATTCACCATCAGTTCAATAAACGTCAAAAATACACTTGTGTAAACTTTATAGTAAATTACACAGCATTTACTTGATTTACGATATTTTTCGAAAATTTCTTCACAGATAAAGGACAGCCCTGAAAGACTGCTACAGGTAATTCATTCCATTCCGCAATGGTTCTATTGACAAAGGAGAACTTTCCTACGTCGGTTCTGTGCCTTCTACGTTTAATTTTATACAAATGATCCTTTCTTCCGTAATATGTAGGGTTGTCCAATCTTTCACTAATACCCACCCATGCATTTGAACCACGATATGCTTGAAATAATGCGCATAACCTCTGCCTCTTACGCCGGACGTTTAGAGGCTCCCATTCAGTCTCCTCCCCTTTTTTAGGCCCAAAAGATTTACCTCGTTTTATAAATTTTATAGCCCTTCTCTGTATTCTTTCTAGCGAATCAATTTGACTAAGTCTATATGGGTCCCAACATACTGCTCCATATTCCATAATCGGCCGCACCAAAGATTTGTAGGCAATTTCCCTGGACCTTCCGCTCCCCTTTTTCAGTACCCTCATTAAGAAATGTAAGGCTTTCCTGGATGTAGAATTTACCTGGTCGTCCCACCCAGCGTTACTCGCCAGGTACACTCCCAAATACTTGCAGCTATCTACCTGCAGAATTTTTTCTGCGCCCATGTGATAGTTATGAACAATTTCCCTCTTAGATCTTCTAAATGCAATGGACTTACTTTTCTTAGCATTAATCGTCATCTTATTTGTAGCAGCTCATATAAACGTAATTATGGCAAAGGAATGTTAATAGTAATTTTACAATAATATAAATAATAATGGATAAGGGCAGTTAGAATATAAGTACTATGGATACTTCCAATGTTATGTAATTAATATGTTTAATGCAATCTGGATTCTACATCCTTTCCTAAACAGGTACTTATAATGAGTACAAGAAATCTTGTGTTCCACCTACAAATTTGGCATCGAGATTTTACCAGAAATACACAGTTTGATACTCCCTAAATAAAATATTTCATGTGTTGCACTCACATGACTTTCTCTACTCTTAAACTAATTTTCCTGTAGGTGCAAGGGGAATATGGGAATACAGTAAGCTTAAACCTCGTCGCTATATGAAGGCTTTGAAATTCCGGTCTCTTTGCACAGCAAAGAAAACAAAATCTGATGTGTTGCACTCACATGACTTTCTCTACTCTTGTACTAACCATTCTTACAAACTCTTATTCCTATATCTTCTTCGTGTTAGTTGAGATAACCATTTGCACAAATTATCACAAATTTTTGCACAAATTAGGGACAAGGAGAATATGGCAGTACAGTTAAGCGATAGTCAAATCTCTTAAAGTTTTCAAGTTCCTTTCTCTTTGCACGATTAACATATAAAAATGAATAACGATGTTCAATTTAACGGAAGTATAAGTTCTCCAAAACTTACACAAATAAAAAGGAATATCTCCAAAATGGTTCACTCTACCAAAAAATTTATTTGGACATAAATTGTGTACTTTAGCAAGATCTACATTTTTTGTACAGTAAGATTTTGCCTGTCTGTTAAGGTTTACGAGTAAACAAAACTACATAGGCTGTGTCCAGGAAATTGAAAATAGTCATTTAGTTTGTAATAAATCTTAAAACATATGTCATTGTAATCAAAATCGTTAGAGCCACTTTCAAGAAAATGAAAATTTTAGAAAAATTTTCCATGTAAAGTGTAGTTTAGGACGGAGCAATTTTCTTCAAAAATCTTAGTATCGTATCCTTGAAAGATATTAAAGTTTAACACTAACTTTAGGGTTTAGCCGAGTTTTCCTTTTCGAGTTATTTCCGGTGAAATCTCGACATCGGGGTTTTGAGTGGAATACAATACTTCCTCTACTTTACGTAGTAGAAAAAGTGAAAATGCTTTTACATAGTTTAGAATGGGTTCCTTACAGGATTCATTTAAACATATGTCACGAAGTCCTTCGTTTTCGATTTATTGAAAGTTTTATTAATTAAAGAAGTTTGAAGTGATATGGTCTATTATTGGCACTGTCAGCTTGTTAGGATGTGTTCAACACATAACCTCGTGTCAGATACTAAAATATTGTCCTGTCCCATCTAGAAACGTCGCACACAGTCAAACGCTTCCTGGCGGTGAAACATCTAAATAATTGAACCGTCCGTTAGATATCCTTTTAGTTAGTTCGCTACCTACGTGTAAATAAATGACAAATGCAAACAAGTATTTATGACAACATACTGCCATCTACAGGACATACCTACAGTAAGTGACAGACTTCTCTGAGTACAGAGATAATGAAGTTAATGGTTGGACCTGGAAAATCATTGATCCTAAAGTTTCATCAATAAATTCATACTTTAATAACGCGAAAACAAAGCATTTTTGGACATACGTTTATTTTTTTCTGTGTAAGGAACTCATCCTCCAACATTGTAAGTACATTTTTGAATCATTATGTACTTGCGAACAGAGTTTCTTCAGATTGAACTGTATTAAAAGCTTTGAAGCTTTCCTAACACTGATATGAAAATAACTCTTTTCGGGCTGTCAGCCAGATGGATCCTGGAAGATTTGTGGAAGCTTTCAAGAGCTAACTCTTCCAGAATAGATGTGACTGACAGCCCTGGAAGAGGTAACCTTATATTAACCCTTCCCGGGCGAAATGCGCATATATTCGCGACGCATGGTTACGCGTCAGTTTCGCACAAATTCTTTTGATACGTTCGCGTAAGCCATCGTAGCTGGCCTTTACTTCACGATAATGGTCAACAGATGTCATTAGATGAATTTAAGCGCGCGTCTGTGCTTAG
Source organism: Tenodera sinensis (assembly GCA_030765045.1). Classification (NCBI taxonomy): domain Eukaryota; kingdom Metazoa; phylum Arthropoda; class Insecta; order Mantodea; family Mantidae; genus Tenodera; species Tenodera sinensis. The sequence continues at coordinate 121,625,200 of CM060970.1, forward strand.
GTTTGTGTTTTGTTAGTCGCTACAGAATAATACGTCCTGTGCGGGTAATTTTCTGTGTTGTTTTTCATTATTTTGCTCGTTTTGGTTTGATTTGGAGCATGACGCGTAAGAGACTGTATGGGGAGGATGAAATAAGGGCTTGTATAGAATCTGTGCTCAATGAAACAGATGAAAGTGACTTTAATGCGTGGGAAAGTGATGAAAACAGAAGTCCTGCAAGTGCGCGCAACAGTGACCTATGTAGCAGCAGGTGTTTGGAAAGAAACAATATATTTTTGTGAAACATGTGATCTGAAACCCTATTTACATCCCGATAACTTCTTGGGAGCATACCATACACAAAAAGACTTCAGTGTCACCCAATAAGATGTCTAGGAATGATGATGCACTCTGCCCTGTAGATAAGGCAAAGCTTCAGTTGTTTTGGTACATATGCCACTTTTCATTTAAATAAGTGTAGTCTCAAAAGAAAATACCTCTAATAAAAAGCAATGTTATGACTTAATGAACATTTATGTGCTTGGTTATACGTTTTCAACAATTTAGTACACAAAATAGTATCATATGTGCCTTATTTTGAATAATATTCATGTTTTAAAATACTTGAGAAAACCCTGGGAAGGGTTAAAAGTCTGCATTACAATAGATTACACGACAATCACTTTGTAGATATTCTAAGGCTAACCACTTCGACTTTGTTGCCAAATATTGATAGACTTAAATGTAAGGAGTACCAAAGAAGTCAATAATAAACAGATTGTTGTCGCATAAGATTTGGAACTGCTTTTGTAAATCAAACCAACGTAGGTACATGTAACCAATACAATACATGTATGAGTTAAAAACTGGCACATTCGTATAACATGGAAGGAGGTACGTCTAAACCCCCCCCCCCCTCTTTGGAAATGTTAGACAGCTCTCGTCTACGAGGTTAACTAGCAAAGTAAGAGGTAAGTGTTATGGGAGATGCAATACTAAACACAAAGCAATCTGTCAAGGATCTCAAATGAGGTAGCGAGCTAAATAGGTTAATGCATATAAGTAGAGTAAATATACCGCTTTAAAACCACTCAAAGGGATGCCGCTAATTGGTTAATTGGTTAACAATGGGCGCTAATTGGATTAAACGTGTTTTCACACTCCATTGTCTTTGTCGGTGAAAAGCCGACAATGGGTCGACCCTCATCATCTGTCAGATTACCATCGATAAGGGTTGACAAGGGTTGACAGGTTAATTACCCGTCACAGTCGAGCCCCTTAAACATGACGTCACAACCAGGACAATATTTTAAAACCACTCAAGCCACGCCCACCTGGCACGCGACCATGAATGACGTCACAGTCGAGCCCCTTAAACATGACGTCACAACCAGGACAATATTTTAAAACCACTCAAGCCACACCCACCTGGCACGCGACCAGGAATGACGTCACAGTCGAGCCCCTTAAACATGACGTCACAACCAGCACAACATTTTCAAATCACTCAAAGGAGCCGCTAATTGTTTTTAAAACGTCCCATATATACTCTACTCATTGATGCCTGATTTCTCCTAAACTAAATGAGATATCGAAATGTGGTAAACGGTAATTATCTTATAATAAAACGACGCATCCTTGGTCTAATTTTGAAGATTGTCGGTGGCCTAGCGTTCGATCCCCGTGCAAATTATGAATTATTATTGGAATAACTCCTAAACTATTAGTGATAAAATCTTCGAATAAATTTTATTAAATTGGTATTGTTATAAGCTTTCCTCTGTGGTATGCTCGGGATCCTGGAGTCCTGGGTTCCAATCCTGATTTGGTGAATTTAATTATTTCGAGAACCGCTTGTGTTGGAAGACTGAAATAAACTTTATATGATAATACTTGTTAAGGACGATTATTTTATAACATGCTAGAGTTAACGTATCGTAGGTTCGATCCCTATCTTGTGGAGAATTATTGAAATTTGCTCTATATCGCTATTTTTACACTTGGAATAGTAATGCAAAGACAAATTAGGGTAACTTGGCATATAAAATGATATACTAGACAATTTTAACCCTACGACTCATAGTTCGATTACCGGGACGGGGCAATTACTTCAAAGTCGATTTATTCGCGAATCAATAAAGTTAGCGTGATGAAATAAAAAGTTAAACACTTCAGCTAAATATCTGCTCTTGAATTATTGATAAAAATGGTAGCTTTTGTACTGTGGGGTCTAGTTCGAATCTCTAAGGGTTCATTTAAATACTTTGCAAACTAGGGTCTTAGAGATCTGTAATAAAGTTTAAATTGGTGTTATTACTTACAAAATCAATTATAAAAAAATGCTGTTATTGAGAGAAACATTGCTTGTGTTGATTCTAGAAGCTTAAATCTTGCATAACACGGAAAAAGTCGGTTTAGATATAATTGACGGAGAATGCTGTTATTTTATTTAATATTTAAGGTAATAACCTTCAGTTCGCATATATTCCCTGTTAGCATGAAGGAGAATGAGACTAGAAGAAGAAGAAGGAGAAGAAGAAGAAGAAGAAGAAGAAAAAGAGGGTGAACGCTAGAAATGTTGAATTTAAATCATTAAATGAGTATATAATCGTGAAAATTACAAATTATAGCATACAACGCTAAGTATTGTGATCTAAATGATGTGTGTAGTACAATGATTGATGAGTACCTGGAAAGAAATAATGCAAATAAGCTTTAAACGGTGAAAAGCGTTGTCGAGTGTTCACGCCCCATATACTCGCTCTGATGGCTTGGACGTTACTGTTGGTCTTCTCATGATGTTGCTACGTGGATCTGAGGGTGGGGAGACTTTCCTGTCTAAACTTGTTTTTTGTAGACAGCACGTCGCCGGGACTCTTCGAGGCTACAATTTCTCCACTAATGTTATAAATCGAGGCCTTTGCGTGAGGCTAAGGTTTTTTCCGTTAATGTGAGGACAATGTGATACTTTTACCTGAAGGGACATGTTTTTAGAGAGGTTTACACCTGTGTTTGAGGGTAGAGTTTCTCAACTAATGACATGGTGACGATTTTACCTGTTGGGACACGTTTAAAAGAGGTTCAGTTGATAGATTGTAACATATAGTATGTTAGCGTGTTAAGACGCGTGCAAATAGGTTTATTTCGTGGTGATAGTTAAAATTAATGTCTTTGTTGTTGAAATGATGGTACTTAGAAACATAATCATCTTTTCATGTTTTAATTTGACGCTTGATTCGTCTTAAAGTGAATAAAAATGGAGAAAGAATTATAAAAATACGAGGTATTTGTTTCTTTAAGCGTTTAAATAATGTTTAGATGGTTTCATTACTGTCACCCGATATCGATAAAAGAAATGTTACTTAAAGATACATAACCGCCGTTTCGCATCTTAATGTTTCTGTTGGATTTGTCTCAGAGTACGTAAAAACGGAGAAAAAATCATAAAAAGAATGAAAATTTGACTGCTAATATATAATTTACCGACAAAAAAGTATAAAATCTGTAGAATGTGCGTTTTAGTACTGATTGAAGCCGTTATAAGGCGCTGCAATCGTGATCTTGAATTATCGTGAGTCATCTGATATTGATAAAAGTAATGTTACGTAAAGATACATAACCTCCGTTTCGCGTATTAATTTTTCTGTCGGATTCGTCGCAAAGTATGTAAAAGACGAGAAAAAGTCATAAAATAGGAAGGTTTGATGAAATATAGCAGAAATTTGGTTTTTTTAAGCGTTGCGTTTAAATATTGCTTAGATGGCTCCATTACTGTCATCCGATATCGATTAAAGAAATGTTACTTAAAGATACATAACCGCCGTTTCACGTCTTAATTTTGCGAGCGCGCGCGCGCGCGCGCGCGCGCCTGTGTGTGTGTGTGTGTGTGTGTGTGTGTGTGTGTGTGTGTGTGTGCAGCGTGAAAGTATTAAAATTATAAACATTTATTTCTATAAATACAGTGGTTGAAATATAATTTACCTTGTTTAAACTTTAAAAATGAGGGGAAATACATGTTAACGTTGAACTATCAAATAAAAATGAAACAAGTTGATCCTTGACTCACGTAGTTTAATGATATATATTTTAAAAATACAAACTTAATCCTGAATCGCGTAGTAATTTATAAGGTTTGTGTTTATGATGCATGGATTTTATTGTGGTGATAGCGATGGTGGTGAAGATGGTGGTGAAGATGGTGGTGGTGGTGGTGGTGTTGGTGGTGGTGGTGGCGGTGGTTGTGGTGGTGGTGGTGGTGGTGGTGGTGTGGTGTGGTGGTGGTGGTGGTGGTTGGCCAGGTTAAATTTTTATGGTCTTAGAACGAATGTAAGCATCGTTTCACGTGTTACTGTTATAACTTATAACATACAGAACTAATTAAGAGAATCGTTAAATGAAGTTGACATGTATAGCATACTGGAGCGGTGTACAAAGACGGATACAATAGCTATTTGAATAATAAGGTTACAACGTCTTCTCATGTTAGTTTACAAAAAGAGTTGCAGGGAGGGGAAAAAGAAGCCTGTATAATGTTAAATAACGTTGAAGAAATGTCTGTAAAGAGATTTGTGGTTAAGTTAGGTCAGTCTTAGAAACACTGTAAGTAATTCTCTAGACGAGAACATCATACATTTACAAAAGGATGGAATTTGATCATGAAAGCATAAAGAATCGCTAAAAAAAGGCTCCATATACCCCTTAAAAACATTAAAACATACTAGAGACGTGAAAACAGAAAAATCGCGACGAAGCTTCCAAAATTCCTGAAAACCTCCACAAAACCGCAAAAATGACTGAAATACCCAGAAAACTCCTAAAACAACATTAACATACTGTGTAGTGTTTAGAAAATACTTAGGATTCACATGTCAGACGATGCAATGCCTTCAAATTCAACATCATCGGTTAGGACATCTTTTAAAGCTCTATAAGGAGGGGGGGGGGAGACTAGAGAAAACAATAATGTTGGATAAAGCCGTAAAATAATACTTGAAAAGAAACAGGTTAGATCATGTTAGGTGGGAGGGGGGGGGGTGAGTGTTACAGAAAACTACTAGGCGTGTTCGAGATGTGACCTTCATAACATGTAGAACTAAGCGAAAGGTTCATACAGCTGAATAAAATTTGTGAGCGGGTAAAACAGGTCTAATGAGTAATTCAACATCAAAGGTTAGAACATCTTCTAGTAGAAGTATAAAGTTCTATAAGGAGAGAGGATAGGAAAAACAAGGTTGAATGAGGGCTGTAAATAATACTCCAGAGGAAGCGTAGGGTTAGCTCAGGTTAGATATGGAGAAAATGTCAAACATACTATACCTTAGTCGCAGAATATGGTGGTTGTGCAGGATAAGGCTGCGTTGGTAACGGTGATGGATGGTTATGTTAGATGCGTCTAAATAACCCCCCCCCCCGAAATTACCTGAAAACTTCTTAAATATGCTGCAAAAAGTACCAGGAATATGCTATAAGTGACTAAAAGATCTATCAGAGGGACCAAAATAGCATTGAAATTAGAGTGAAACGTTTCAAAAAATGTACTTACAACTGGTGTAAAAAGCCCTCTCAATATCCCGAAAAGTGTCTTAAAACACATAAAATAGCAATAGAATGCTCCAAAAAGATTAAAAAACTCCTGAAAACATGCATGCCGGTGAGTCTGAGTATCTTCTAAATCCTAAATTTGTTGGAAATCCTCTACAAGCAACGAATAAATACCCTGAGGTTATACCCACAAAGAGGGAAATCAGAACGCCTTATTTCAGGATGGAATAGACAAGCAGAGGAGGAGGAGGATATAGGATAGATAAGAGGATAGAATGAATATCTAGAAACGGATCATGGTGATGAAATAGAATAAATAACAATAAGAGGAGGATCATATACTAAAACTGTCTAAAATATCTAGCAGAGGAATGATAATAAAATTGGCTAGAAAATTCTTAAATATGTTGCAAAAGCATGCTGAACAGCTTAAAAGCAGCTAAAATATGTGTAAAACGACCTTAGACAGCATCAAGATAGCATGAAACCTCTGGAAAATCTAATAACTAACCTACATAATTCTCAAAATTGCCTGAAAGGTTCTTAAATGGTGGTGGTGGTGACGGAGGTGGGGGGTGCTGCGATGGTTGTAGTCGTCCAGGTTATGGTGGCGCTGCTGCTGGAGGTGTTCATGTTGATGGTGGTGGTAGTGGTGGTGGTAGTGGCGGTGGTGGTAGTGGTGGTAGTGGTGGTGGTGGTGGTGGCGGTGTTTCAGAATAGGTGGCGTTGGTTGGTGTGGTGATGATGGTTGGGAGTGGTTTTGGCTACGTTGATAGTGAAGAGGTGGGTGTGGTAATGCCTGTGTTATTGTTATTGGTGGTGGTAGTGGTGTTGCAGAATAGGTGGCGTTGGTTGGTGTGGTGATGATGATGGTGGGTGTGGTCATGACTGCGTTAGTAGTGAAGGTGTATGATGGTAGTAATGACACTTGTAGTGGTGGTGGCAAGGTTATGGCGTTGCAATATAGGTGGCGTTGGTGGCGATGATGGTTGGTTATGTTGGGTTAGGTCATGATAGTCTTAGAAGGAATGTAAGCGATGTCTGGCGTGTTGCCATTTGACCATACTGAACTATGCAAAAGAATCTTTAAAATGAAGTTAGCATGTATAGCATGCTTGAGCAGTGAACAAAATTCACCCATTACCCTTGAAAGTACTTAAAAGCAAGTAAAATATCTGTTAAACGGTCTAAAACAACCTCCAAATAACATGAAACCTCTAGAAAATCGATCAAATAATCCACATAATCCTCAAAATTACCTGAAAAGTTCTTAAATATACTGTAAAAGCAGCAAGAATATACTAAAAGGTGTCCTAAAGATCTATCAGAGGAACCATACTAAAATTGCCTAAAAAGTTCTTAAATATGTTGCAAAAGCATTCTGAACCGCTTAAAAGCAGCTAAAATATCTCTAAAACGACCTAAGACAGCATCAAAATAGCATGAAACCTCTGGAAAAATCTAATAAATAATCTACATAATTCTCAAAATTGCCTGAAAGGTTCTTAAATATGCGTGTAATCGTGTCTGAGTACATTCTAAATCCTAAAATCGCTGGAAATCCTCTACAAGTAACATGTAAATGCTCGAGGTTATATCCGCAAAGAGGGAAACAAGACGCCTTATGGCAGGATGGAATAGACATGCAGAGGAGGAGGATATAGGATAGATAATAAGGGGATAGAATTAATGTCTAGAAACGTCTCATTGTGGTGGTGTGGTGTCGGTGTCCGCTATGATGGTGCTGGTGATGATGACGGCGGTGGTGGTGGTGCTGGTGATGGTGTCCGTTATGGTGGTGCTGATGATGATGGTGGTACTGGTGATTATGGTGGTGGTGGTGGTGGTGGTGGTGGTGGTGGTGGTGATGGTAGTGGTGTTGGTGTCCGTTGTGGGGGCGCTGGTGGTGGTGGTGGTGGTGATGGTGGTATGGTGTGGTGGTGGTGGTGGTGGTGATGATGATGGCAAGGATGGTGGCTATGGTAACGATGGTGGTGGCGATAACGGTGGTGGTGATGGTAACGAAGGTGGTGATGGTGAGAATGGAGGCACTGGTGAAGGTTATGGTTATAAAGGGTTAGGAAAACAAAGTTGAATAAAGCTGTAAAGAACACTTAATAAGCAGGTTAGATCATAATAGGTGAAGTTAGACTTAGAAAACTGCATGTCGTGTTCGAGATGTTACCCCCAGAACATACAGAACCAAGCAAAAGAGTCATACAGTTGTATAAAATTCTGTGACAGAGGGCAAAAATAGTAGTAATAAGAACTTCAACATCAATGGTTAGGACATCTTCTACTGGAAGTTTAAAAGTTCTATAAAGGAGGGTGCAAATAGCAGTAAAATGGGGTGAAATGTCCTAAAAATGTATGAAAATGACTGAATAACTCTGAAAAATTCTTAAATATGTTTTAAAAAGCGCCCTGAATATACTAAAAGCGTCTAAAAGATCTAACAGAGGGTGCAAATAGCAGTAAAATGGGGTGAAATGTCTTAAAAATGTATGAAAATGACTGAATAACTCTGAAAAATTCTTAAATATGTTGTAAAAAGCGCCCTGAATATACTAAAAGCGTCTAAAAGATCTATCAGAGGGTGTAAAATTGTAGCACTGACCTAACTTAACCACAAATCTCTTTACAGACATTTCTTCAACGTTATTTAACATTATACAGGCTTCTTTTTCCCCTCCCTGCAACTCTTTTTGTAAACTAACATGAGAAGACGTTGTAACCTTATTATTCAAATAGCTATTGTATCCGTCTTTGTACACCGCTCCAGTATGCTATACATGTCAACTTCATTTAACGATTCTCTTAATTAGTTCTGTATGTTATAAGTTATAACAGTAACACGTGAAACGATGCTTACATTCGTTCTAAGACCATAAAAATTTAACCTGGCCAACCACCACCACCACCACCACACCACACCACCACCACCACCACCACCACAACCACCGCCACCACCACCACCAACACCACCACCACCACCACCATCTTCACCACCATCTTCACCACCATCGCTATCACCACAATAAAATCCATGCATCATAAACACAAACCTTATAAATTACTACGCGATTCAGGATTAAGTTTGTATTTTTAAAATATATATCATTAAACTACGTGAGTCAAGGATCAACTTGTTTCATTTTTATTTGATAGTTCAACGTTAACATGTATTTCCCCTCATTTTTAAAGTTTAAACAAGGTAAATTATATTTCAACCACTGTATTTATAGAAATAAATGTTTATAATTTTAATACTTTCACGCTGCACACACACACACACACACACACACACACACACACACACACACACACACACACACACACACACACACACACGCGCGCGCGCTCGCAAAATTAAGACGTGAAACGGCGGTTATGTATCTTTAAGTAACATTTCTTTAATCGATATCGGATGACAGTAATGGAGCCATCTAAGCAATATTTAAACGCAACGCTTAAAAAAACCAAATTTCTGCTATATTTCATCAAACCTTCCTATTTTTATGACTTTTTCTCGTCTTTTACATACTTTGCGACGAATCCGACAGAAAAATTAATACGCGAAACGGAGGTTATGTATCTTTACGTAACATTACTTTTATCAATATCAGATGACTCACGATAATTCAAGATCACGATTGCAGCGCCTTATAACGGCTTCAATCAGTACTAAAACGCACATTCTACAGATTTTATACTTTTTTGTCGGTAAATTATATATTAGCAGTCAAATTTTCATTCTTTTTATGATTTTTTCTCCGTTTTTACGTACTCTGAGACAAATCCAACAGAAACATTAAGATGCGAAACGGCGGTTATGTATCTTTAAGTAACATTTCTTTTATCGATATCGGGTGACAGTAATGAAACCATCTAAACATTATTTAAACGCTTAAAGAAACAAATACCTCGTATTTTTATAATTCTTTCTCCATTTTTATTCACTTTAAGACGAATCAAGCGTCAAATTAAAACATGAAAAGATGATTATGTTTCTAAGTACCATCATTTCAACAACAAAGACATTAATTTTAACTATCACCACGAAATAAACCTATTTGCACGCGTCTTAACACGCTAACATACTATATGTTACAATCTATCAACTGAACCTCTTTTAAACGTGTCCCAACAGGTAAAATCGTCACCATGTCATTAGTTGAGAAACTCTACCCTCAAACACAGGTGTAAACCTCTCTAAAAACATGTCCCTTCAGGTAAAAGTATCACATTGTCCTCACATTAACGGAAAAAACCTTAGCCTCACGCAAAGGCCTCGATTTATAACATTAGTGGAGAAATTGTAGCCTCGAAGAGTCCCGGCGACGTGCTGTCTACAAAAAACAAGTTTAGACAGGAAAGTCTCCCCACCCTCAGATCCACGTAGCAACATCATGAGAAGACCAACAGTAACGTCCAAGCCATCAGAGCGAGTATATGGGGCGTGAACACTCGACAACGCTTTTCACCGTTTAAAGCTTATTTGCATCATTTCTTTCCAGGTACTCATCAATCATTGTACTACACACATCATTTAGATCACAATACTTAGCGTTGTATGCTATAATTTGTAATTTTCACGATTATATACTCATTTAATGATTTAAATTCAACATTTCTAGCGTTCACCCTCTTTTTCTTCTTCTTCTTCTTCTTCTTCTCCTTCTTCTTCTTCTAGTCTCATTCTCCTTCATGCTAACAGGGAATATATGCGAACTGAAGGTTATTACCTTAAATATTAAATAAAATAACAGCATTCTCCGTCAATTATATCTAAACCGACTTTTTCCGTGTTATGCAAGATTTAAGCTTCTAGAATCAACACAAGCAATGTTTCTCTCAATAACAGCATTTTTTTATAATTGATTTTGTAAGTAATAACACCAATTTAAACTTTATTACAGATCTCTAAGACCCTAGTTTGCAAAGTATTTAAATGAACCCTTAGAGATTCGAACTAGACCCCACAGTACAAAAGCTACCATTTTTATCAATAATTCAAGAGCAGATATTTAGCTGAAGTGTTTAACTTTTTATTTCATCACGCTAACTTTATTGATTCGCGAATAAATCGACTTTGAAGTAATTGCCCCGTCCCGGTAATCGAACTATGAGTCGTAGGGTTAAAATTGTCTAGTATATCATTTTATATGCCAAGTTACCCTAATTTGTCTTTGCATTACTATTCCAAGTGTAAAAATAGCGATATAGAGCAAATTTCAATAATTCTCCACAAGATAGGGATCGAACCTACGATACGTTAACTCTAGCATGTTATAAAATAATCGTCCTTAACAAGTATTATCATATAAAGTTTATTTCAGTCTTCCAACACAAGCGGTTCTCGAAATAATTAAATTTACCAAATCAGGATTGGAACCCAAGACTCCAGGATCCCGAGCATACCACAGAGGAAAGCTTATAACAATACCAATTTAATAAAATTTATTCGAAGATTTTATCACTAATAGTTTAGGAGTTATTCCAATAATAATTCATAATTTGCACGGGGATCGAACGCTAGGCCACCGACAATCTTCAAAATTAGACCAAGGATGCGTCGTTTTATTATAAGATAATTACCGTTTACCACATTTCGATATCTCATTTAGTTTAGGAGAAATCAGGCATCAATGAGTAGAGTATATATGGGACGTTTTAAAAACAATTAGCGGCTCCTTTGAGTGATTTGAAAATGTTGTGCTGGTTGTGACGTCATGTTTAAGGGGCTCGACTGTGACGTCATTCCTGGTCGCGTGCCAGGTGGGTGTGGCTTGAGTGGTTTTAAAATATTGTCCTGGTTGTGACGTCATGTTTAAGGGGCTCGACTGTGACGTCATTCATGGTCGCGTGCCAGGTGGGCGTGGCTTGAGTGGTTTTAAAATATTGTCCTGGTTGTGACGTCATGTTTAAGGGGCTCGACTGTGACGGGTAATTAACCTGTCAACCCTTGTCAGCCCTTATCGATGGTAATCTGACAGATGATGAGGGTCGACCCATTGTCGGCTTTTCACCGACAAAGACAATGGAGTGTGAAAACACGTTTAATCCAATTAGCGCCCATTGTTAACCAATTAACCAATTAGCGGCATCCCTTTGAGTGGTTTTAAAGCGGTATATTTACTCTACTCATATATCCGTGGTGGAGTAGACTGAATTAATTAGAATTGCCTAAAGGCTATACCGTCACCCGAGTGCTTTGCAGGGATTAAGTCTGTACTAAGCAGTGGTACTTAAAGTTAAAGGGAGTTTGCAGAAGCGATATTTAGACAATGTGTATACTTAGAGATTGGAGGAGTATTACTACTACGGCAAATATTGTCTAAACGTGATTTTTAAGAACTGATATTTCAACACAGTTGAGTACCATGTTTTAAGGAAAGCAAGCGGTGATGTCTGTGGCCCACATTCCAGAGGTTGTGGGTCTGATTCCCGTGTTCAACCTTCCTGACCCATGGGGTTTTTCGGAGATGTCCCCTGGTCACCATGGGAATGCTGGGAAGGATTTCCGTATTCTCCGAATGTCCTGACCCTCCATTTGGTTACATTAATTATTTCATTTCACCCGTTGTCGCGCCGTAGCCGAGTGGTTAGACCATTCGCTTCCCCACCAAAGCGGCCCGGGTTCGATCCCAAACAACTGCATGTGGGATTCGTGGTGGACGAAGTGGCGCTGGGGCAGATGCTCCGTCTTCATTCTATGTATCATCAGTGTCACCGTCTGCGGTGCCGTATTTAGTAATAGCGGGCGTGAAACACTACCAAAGAAACCTTTATCCCGTGAGGTATATTTGGAAGCGTCGGCGAGCGTCGCAGCAGAAGCACGGCACGGTTACAAATGCGCCTTGGAAATCTCGTCCCCCGGATTCGAAAGCGCGGCTACTGGTTTCCGGGCCCACCATGGGGTGGTGCAAGCCCGAGGGGGAGGGGAGGCGAGGCGATTCCGAGACCTGTGACCCCCTTGGAAATACAAACCCGAAGGGCTAGGACAGAAATAGGGCTGAGTCAGTCTCCGCAGGGGTGCACGTTCCAGCCGCCCTTCAGATCCATTCGCCTCATCCATTCCAAGGTATTTGAATTTCTTCCATTTTATGTCTGTATACAAACATTTTATACGACTCCGAGATTTGGATATTGACTCCCCCCCCCCTCTAAAAAGAGGAACAAAAAATAAATAAGTAAAAACAAAATAAAACAGGAAAATACGTGCAACAGCAGTAGTTGAAATGAGATTCATAAAGGTTGTTGGGGAATAAACTGAGGAGCCAATGTACTAAGAACCGGCTGCATAATGCTTTTTCCTGGCCGTGTTGTCAATGATTACTATAGAATAGTGCGGATGTGACGACTCAACATTTTAAACTACTTTTAGACGCTTTACTAATCTATTTTATGAAGAAAGCGCTGCAATTGGCCATCGCTGTTGTCCAGACGTTTTTGGTACCTCTATGGAAAACTATAGAAAAGTTCCATTGGGTAAGAACCCCTCATAATAATCATATCATAAAGTTTATGTGGACTCGTCGCTCTCCTTTTCCACTCTCCTACGCGGAATGCTGCTTACCGGTGTCTTCTGCTCCGGCTGCTCTGGCACGTGATCTTAACATCAGGGTATGCGTGAGTGTTTGCGAATAAACCCAGAACTTCGTTGAAACACTTTTATTCTCACCAAAATAAGGAAGCGTGAGATTTGCCGATCGTTATTAAATACGTTGCGTCGTTACCGTGTTTTTACTAAGACAGAAGATTGTTAATATTAACTATGATGTGTCCTCACACTTGAGGATCCGCAATACAAGTCCCGTAGCTGATATGCTCGCTCGGCGGTATGGCACGTGTACTGCCCCGTCGGATTCTGGAGGGCCACTGTACTGCCCCGTCGGGTTCTGGGGGCTCACCTAAACGACCCTTTCTCTCCGGGTTCTCGCAGGCAAGTGCCTGTGCGTTACGATGCTCTCTGTACCTTTCACTTCCTAATTAGCAACAGGGTTTCGAAGAAACGACCATCCTCTATTTTCCGGCTCACACCGGTGCTGAACGATTCCCAGGAAAACTGGTCTTACCAGGTCTCGCTAGACTACCTGAAGCTCCCCCCTAATGACTTGTCTGTATCTTTTTGTGCCTTTTGGACAATTTTAGTCACAACCAACCTCCCAGATTCTGTAGCTTTTATACATGTAACGATTTTAACATTTTCCGATTATTCAATTCCGCCATTGTGATGCATCCATAATTATGGCGTTCACAATTTCGGCTTCAAAGTGTATGGATTAGCATAGACCAGGAACTTTTACATATTAAATCTCTCTGTAGATCGTATTTTCACTTGACAAAGTGAGTTTAAGATATTCGAATCCTCTTGAGGAGCGGGATTCAATCCCCTGTAGCGGCGTGTAGCTTTTTCTGCGCTGAAGTCCGGTTCGGGGTACACTCAGCCTCGTGATTCCAATAGAGACACTAGATCCCATAAAATATTTTGTGAGCCTGACAAGGAAATCAAGGATCACTGATGGGGTCTAAGAAGCTACATGCCAGTGTAGAACCTGGCAGGTTCTCATACTCATTGGTGTTTAAGTTTAGTACCTTTTAAGCATGCGACACAAAGATTTTTAAACAGCTTCCACCACCCTAAACAATGTTTTGCATGGAAGATTTGTCGAAAATCTTGATTTTCTTGAAAATAGTCCTAACGATTTTCATTAAAATGCCATGTGTATGAGATATTTTTATGTCAAATGAAATGTATATTTTAAATTTTCTGACTATAACCCATGTAGCCTTGTTTACTCTGGATGGCATTTGAATAACTGGTCCATCTCTTACAGATAGACGAAATTTTACTATACAAAAATGTAGATCTTGCTAAAATGCACAATTTGTGTCCAAATAATTTTTTTTGTAGAGTGCACCATTCCGGAGATATTACTTTTTATTTGTGTAAATCTTGGAAAACAAACTTTCGTCTAATGGAACGTCCTTATTCTTTTTTATATGTTAGCCCTGCAAAGACAACGTAATCTCAAAGCCTTAAAGCATTTGACTATCGCTCATAGCCTACTGTATTCCCTTATTTCCCTTGTACCTACACGAAAATAAGCAATAAGAGATTATAAGAATGGTTAGTACACGAGTATAGAAAGTCAGGTGAGTGCAACACAAACTTTTTTCATTTCTGCACGTAGATATGTACTTATAAGCGTTGCAAATGGAATAGTAAAATTGTATTTTATATTTCTACGTTCTCCTTACGTTCAAACGAAGTAGAGGATGCCGCTGATTGCATACATATAAGAATTATTTACGCTCTTTATAGGAGTTGATGTTGACAAAAACTGGCAGGGACACTTCTAACTACAATTTCCCTCATAACCCGCTATTATGAGCGTTGCTCTCCAAAACCACTTTACGACAGCAAAAGAACAACTTTTCTTCGGCATAAAGGTTTACGACACAACTGCCATTGTGATTTGTCTCTAAAACAAAAGAAGAAAAGACTTGTTAAAAGAAAAATCTGTAGCTGGCGGGGAAAAAGTTGTGATGTATTACTTTACCTATTCCTCAATCAAAATAAACATGTAGGAATAATGTTACTACATATTTATATAGGTACAATGGAAATGTGGAAAAAGTAGGCTATAGGCAAACCTTTTAAGTGATGGTTTTGAAACTCCGTTCCCTTTGTGTGACCAGCAGAAAGAAAACAAAGCAATTACTACTTTCCATTTCAAAAAAGCATAAGTATTTGAAAAGTAAACAATGAATATCTCGCAAATACTTACCCCCACGAAGAATTTATTCAAGTGATTATTGATGGGAAGAAAATTGTTTATTGATTAAACAAATTATAGATAAAGAAATATTCATAATAGTGTATGCAAGCAGGATCAATATGAAGTGTCAGTCTGGGTGGCTCAGTTGGTTGGACGCTGGCCTACTGATCTCAAGGTCATGGGTTCAAATCCAACCTAGACCAATGGTTTTTAAGTGTCCTTAAAACATCAGTTCTATCCCAATATATTTACTGGCAGGTAAAACAACTCCCGTGGGGTGAAATTCCGGCACACCGGTGACGCTGGTATAATCCTGACAATGGACAGCGTCGTTAAGCAACAAAATATTGTGTTTATTTATTTTTCTAAGAGGCTGTAGTTAGATTTGCAGACAATAGGTCATTAACAATTTGGGTTGAGGAAAGTTATTAGTAAACACAATCAGATAGCAAATATCAGCTGTAAGGGTTCTGAGAAGCTTGTTTAGATGGTTAATTATCCTTTAACGTAGCAGGAGTATTCAGAATTAGAAAGGCAAAAGTGAAATTTCTGCTAACTATAGCGTAGACTTGTTTCAAGGAGGGTGTACTCGAAAGATTAGTTTACGTATGCATAAACATTTTCATGTGGGATGTCACTAGGTTGAGGAATCGTGAATTCAAGTCAGATCGAACACTTATTCGTGTATTTCAACGCGGATCACACTTCAAGTGGTTACCATGATTTTGCGCATGTTTAAATTTGTTGTGGAATTTAGCTGTAGAATTAGGCTGAAAGAATTTAACGTCTAACGTTAGTAAACTTTTCGGGTAAACCTGCCGCGATTTATCTCAGCTTAAGCTGGACATTGTTATATGAAAGGTGAACTTAACTATTTAAAATGCAACAGTCTGGAAATCTATTTGATCGTTCTATTCGGAAACTTTTAACATATATTGAACTAATTGAGAAACTTAGACTGGTGTTTTGTTAATAACTAACATCCACGCGTACCCTGAGATTGGAGCTGCTGAGGCTGAGATATCATCAGCGGTATCAACCTTTGATACAAAGTGGAGCGTCAAAACAAATGAAGTTAATCATGCAACTAAATAAGGTAATTACTTTCAGAAAAATCTGATGTGCTGCACTCACATGACTTTCTCCACTCGTGTACTAACCATTCTTACAAACTCTTATTCCTATATCTTCTTCCTGTTAAGATAAACATTTGTACAAATTATCTTATTGCTTATTTCCTTGTAGGTACAAGGGGAATATTAGAGTACAGTAGGCTTTGTGCGACAGTCAAATGTTTTAAAGCTTTGAGATTCCCTTCTCTTTGCACACTTAACCTAAAAAAATGAATAACAATGTACCGTTTCACGAACGTTTTAAGTTTTCCAAAACTCACACACATAACAAGGAATATCACCTAAATGGTCCAGCCTATAAGAAAATTTCTTTCAACATAAATTGTGTATCTTAGCAAGATCAACTTTTTTTGTGTAGTATGATTTGTTCTATCTCTAACGGTTTACCAGTTATGCAAAAGTCTTCCAGAGTAAATACGACTACAGGGGCTATAGCCAGAAAATGCAAGATATACTTTTCATTTGTCATCAAAATATCTCAAACATATGTCAGTTTAATCAAAATCGTCAGAAACATTCTCAAGAAAATCAAAATTATCGAAAAATTTTCCATGTAAAGGTTAGTTTAGGGTGGCACTATTTTCTTCAAAATCTTTGTGTCGCATCCTTGAAAGACATTAAACTTAAATACCAACTTTGGTTTTTAACCGACTGTTCGTTTTTGAGTTATGCTGTCCACAAGCACACACGGACCTTTTTCTAAAAATGCTTTTTTTATTCAGGGGGGTCTCAAAACATATGTTTCCGGTGAGATTTCGACATTGCATTTTTGGGTGGAATACAATACTTCCCTTACTTACCAGTACAGAAAGTAAAAAGTAAAGGGAAAAGTAGTATGTTGTAATTATAAATGCTTGTCAATTACGTCACACTTTATAGAATAATGGAGGAAACGTTAGTTAATTTTTTTGTATAGTTTTCATTTCAAAGTATTAAATTGGAGGCGTCTGAGCATTTGTACAACTCATTTATACTATATTAAGATAAATAATGTTGGGAAATAAGGAACTATTTTGTATTGCGTAGCAGCAGGGCTTAGAGAAGTTGATGTGAAAGCGATGGTGGTTGACAGGTAGAACTTCCCTGGCAGTTGCCTTTTATATAGTACACAAAGCGCCATTAAATTGTATTCGTTGCTGTTTTCTTAGGCCTTTTGTACATGTGTCGTCAAAACTCGTGGTTTCTTTATGCGAGAGTGCAATCCACGGACGCAAGAACCTACTACAAGTAGTGGAGATATGAACACCCTGAAAAGCATAGTTTGGGGGCTTTAAAAGCATATGTCTTCAAAGTTGTCTGTCATGTCAATGGTCTTGATATACATTTACTCCGTGCATTTCCCTGGATACTCTACTTATCTAGGTGTAACGAAACCTCTGCTGTTCCTCTTTGCATGTGGCGACTGAAAGCATCTGCTCACGACTTCCTTAAGACAAAGGCATGAACCACATCTTCCTTTCAAGCCTTTTGCAATATCATTTCTTCTTGTACTACTCACTGTATGGTAGAGATATACCAACATCTACGCAATACATACGTCTCTGTTGTATTCACTTTGACCTCCAAATCGAAGTTCATTCCTCTCCGCCACAAGTTAGAGTGCTTTCAACAATAGCACTTGTACTGTGATGGATTAATTGCACGAATTAATCTCAAGTAGTGTTTACATCCCACTTACAAGTGTGATTTTTCACTTATTAAGCCCTAATATTTAAAACTATCATCTACGTTCATCTTTCCCAGGTCAAATACATCCATATCTTTTCCATCTCCAACAACGTGGTGCTGCTGGCCGCGGACACACGACTCAAATATTCAAGCTCAAACTATCTCACACCACTTGGTGGCCATACACCTCAAAACGAGAGCCAAGATCAAGTTACGTCACATCGCTTACGGTGAGTAAACAAGCGGCAGAACAAAGTGCTTCTAGACTGTTAGTGAGACTTCCAGCTGCCAACTTATTTACGAAGAGTTCGAAAAAAGGTGAATTTTGAGAAAAATCCGTGCTACGTAAGTTTCACATATATAAGGAAGCGATACATACACATAGTGTAAATAGTGCAGTGTGTGTGTATGCGTGTGTGTTCGCGCGCGCTTGTGTGAGACGCACAGCGTATGCCCGAGTGTCAGTGCGTATGTGCGTGTGTGCATGTGTGTAATAATAAGAAAAGAAACTCTGTTTCTTAATCCGTAGATATGTTAACTGTCCTCGGTGAGCTACAGGTGGTCACTATTTCCGTTTTATATAAAACAAAAGGGCTATACAAAACTGTAATTAGTAAAATTGTAAACCTATGAAAATTGTAGCCGATATACTGACACAAGGCATAAACATCTATAATCTGTAGAAGCGAGTAATGTTTTTGTGACAGAGTCGTTAGTGTTGAATGAGACAGCTGTTAGCAGTGTGTGTGGTGTGTGTGGTGTGTTGTGTGTGTGTGTGTGGTGTGTGGTGTGTGGTGTGTGGTGTGGTGTGTGTGGTGTGTGTGATGTGTGTGTGGTGTGTGTGGCATGTGTGGTGTGTGTGGTGTGTGTGTGGTGTGTGTGGTGTGTGTGTGGGTGGTGTGTGGTGTGTGTGTGTGGGTGGTGTGTGTGTGTGGTGTGTGGTGTGTGTGTGGCGTGTGTGGTGTGTGCGGTGTGTGGTGTGTGTGGTGTGTGTGTGTGTGTGGTGTGTGGTGTGTGTGGTGTGTGTGTGTGTGTGGTGTGTGTGTGGCGTGTGTGGTGTGTGCGGTGTGTGGTGTGTGTGTGTGGTGTGTGTGGCGTGTGTGGTGTGTGCGGTGTGTGGTGTGTGTGGTGTGTGTGTGGGTGGTGTGTGTGTGTGTCTGATGTGTGGTGTGTGTGGTGTGTGTGTGGGTGGTGTGTGGTGTGTGTGGTGTGGTGTGTGTGTGGTGTGTGGTGTGGTGTGTGTGGTGTGTGGTGTGTGTGTGTGTGTGTGTGTGTGTGTGTGTGTGGTGTGTGGAACAATTTTAGTCAGTAGTTTGTTTTACATCTATGTTCGGTCTTATAATATTGTTTCTAATGCTCTCTTTTCTTGATACCCAAGCGGATCCTCTCCAATAATCAATTTCTAAAGTCAAAAATGTATTTTTGTAGACGAGTTTATGTTGCCATACTTCTGATGCATATAGAGTTTAACCTTTATTAATAGAGTTATAAATTTGATATCTTGTTCCTTTTGTGATCTGCTGGTCCCGTAATATTCCATTCACATGTGAGATTCCTGTTCTTTTCCTTTCTTTGGTCGGTTTTTAAGTTCTACATAATTTTTTCAACACTTGCAATTTTAACAGCCAAATAATTATATACACTAGAATGTTTTATCAGCTGTTTATCTTAAATTATCAAATCTTGTTTATTTCCTCCGATTACCATATAATTTGGCTTCTCAAATTTAAATTTCAGACCCCATTTATCATATTCGTCAATCATTTTTCTGCACATATATTCTGAATCGTCTTATTTTTGTGCCAATACTATCTGGTCTCTGCAAATTGTAAGCAATAACTTATGTTTTCACCAACCATTATACTCTGACTACCAAGGGTAAGTTTATTTTTCAAGAACTCGTTTGGTTAACCGGAAATCTCCGCTAATCGTGATTCGGATAATCATAAATTTAGTATAGTAACAGGTGCATCGATGGAGAAACGTTGGTATAAGACTCGGTATTTAGAAGTAAGTGACTCTTGTCATCTTTCGTTTCCCTGTGCTTCAATTTTCATATCTTCTTGTTTACTATCGACTACTTATATGCGGACATGTGATGTTGAAGACCACTCATATAGATACATTGATATTGACGGGAGGACATACGTGTAAACATGAACGCAAGACTCATCTTGGCATTGAGTGACAAAATGTCAGCGTCAAAACAAAATAGTTGAAGTGTAAAAGTGGCTGGACGATTAGCAACGGTTTTATGCTACTAGAAACTGCGTTAATTATGTTTGAGTTATATTATATATTTCGCCTAAGAAAAATGGAATAGTATATGATCTATAAAGTTTCAGACAGCTTCGAAAGGCATCATGTTAAAAATAATTGAAACGTATTTTCACACAGGCTGATACGGGAATAGGACAGTTTAATGTACAATATTTCATAAACTTTTCTTCATTCGTAAATATATAATTTTACTCATTAAGAGTACCATTTTACAGGCTGAGATGAGGTTTTAAGGTCATTCAAGCTAGTGTGATGCCGACTGCGCCGCGCACTTCAAAGGAACGCTCGTGGTCAAGCTGCCCCACACCACATCGCAGACCTTACGTGCATCAAAGACGCTCATAGTCAGGCTGCCTCGCCCCAATTTTTGTAAATACGTTACAACGAGCGCGGCACGACAAACGGTTTTCGAGAGTATTCGCGTGGGGAATAGAGGTTCCAGAAAAAGTGAAGTTCGAGAAAGGTCCTTGTTATGTTACCTCGCTATATAAGGAGGCGAGGCGTCGAGAGGAGTGAGTAGCAGTTGTTTAAAACATGAGTCATCGCAGCGGGCAATGTGCGTGTATGTACAGTTGCTATGAGAGCTGCATCGCGTCAAAGTGAAGGCTGCAAAGCAGTTTAGTAGTGTCGAGTAATTGCATTGTCAGTCAGCTGTATGAGACACAGAAGGTGAAGGGAATAAGGAGTGAGTTAAGATCGCGAGAAGAAAACAGTTGTGAGTGGTACTATCACGCAGGACTGAAAACTACGTTAAGGCCAGTAAAAGAGAACTGTACTGTTACGCAGTCAGTTAAAGCAAAACAAAGTAAAAAATAGCTCGAAAGATTTTGTCGATTTTGTCACAGTATGTACTATAGTGAATAAAACTAGAAATAACAAAATAAAGGAAGAAATGAAATTATCTTACATAGAAGAAAAGATTACAATTATATGGGTCAATGGGCAGAACATGCTAATTGAGTGGTACTAGTAGGGATTCCTGAATGAATGTTGTCCTACAGGCCTTAAGGGAGAAGATATCTGGGAAGACCTAGGAAGCGTTGGACAGGTATACTATGAAGCCGGAAGGGACACGTGCACACTCCTTGAATTGAAGAAGAGTATTTTTAAGGTTGGTTATTAACTCTAAGTTGACGTGGCACAGAAGGCCTGACACAAGGCATGACGATCTCGTGATAACGAATGCTGTACCGCAACCGAGTTCCAACGCCTTCTCCGACCTAGCGCTGCCTAGGAAAGTAGGTTACGCCTCAAAACGTGAAGCAAAACGGATCTTATATATGCCAGATGTTGTTAATTTGAAGTAAAGTTTGTAATTAGTTTGTGGGAAACTGTTAGACGAAGAGTAAATATAACTATCACACCGAAGTGTATAATACTAAGGTACTATCAAAATATATTTACTTATACCTTTAATCTTATATATATCACTTCCTTCCCAGTCTCTTTCCATGTGTTTTATTTTAACAAGTTATCTTGTATGAGTTATGCTTTGGGTAACAACTTCCCATCAAGTTACTCTATCGCTCCTATTTGCTCTGTTAGACGAAGAGTAAATATAACTATCACACCGAAGTGTATAATACTAAGGTACTATCAAAATATATTTACTTATACCTTTAATCTTCTATATATCACTTCCTTCCCAGTCTCTTTCCATGTGTTTTATTTTAACAAGTTATCTTGTATGAGTTATGCTTTGGGTAACAACTTCCCATCAAGTTACTCCATTGCTCCTATTTGCCGTTTCTGTACATCAAGGGGAACATAAAAGCGTGATGATTGCGAAGTTTGTTAGCGTCTGTCAACATTGTTTATATTCGCCGTAAACAAATCCCTGCACTTCGAAAGCTTCTAAAATGCCTGTAATGGCGTCTGTCTGAGCAGAAAGATTGTAGCGTATTTTGGAGCGGCGATTCCAAAGATAGTGTTAGGTGATTAATACTAAGATTTCTCTATAAGCGCGGTCTCTAAGGCATTATTAATTTTACCAGTCAATTCTGGTATTACAATGAAAGTTCTTGGTGTTACTGTACATCGTTCTGTTCAAAGCAGCCTTCCTTCCAAGAAATTCCGTTATCTAACCTTTATGTTAAAGCACAAAGGAAGCAAATGTAATTCCATTTCGCGATAGGAGTTATTCATTCAGTCTGCTTGTTGGTCCACCTCCCATTTCACCTGCAAAGATGTATCCCGTCACTTCTGATGTTCTTAGTAATTCATTTGTTTCATTGCGCCAAGAGCCGACCATGTTTTATTTATGCCCAACACAGTGCTGCTGCAAGTGTGTATATTTCATTCAAATGTTATGGGGTTAGCTTGTCTGCCTCACGTTCAAGTTCCCAAGTTATGGTCAGTTACCGAGAAACAGCTTATTCCGAGGACTTCTGTTATCTTGAAAAGACAATTGTCAAGTAGTTCTTGGAACACTGAGACAACCGGACCATCATTTTAACTGAAGCTGTAAAAATCTGATGTTTTGCACTCACATGAGTTTCTCTACTCATACAAAAATAATTCTTATACAACTTTTATTCCTGCATCTACTTCAGTTAATCGAGGTCATTTCCAGAATGCATCGTAGCGCTAATTTTCTTGTAGGTGCAAGTCGAATATAGGAAAACAGTAGTCTTTAAGCGATCGTTAAATGTTTTAAGATTGGCCACTATGTGATGACATTGAAATTCTGTTCTCTTTGCATGGCTAAGTGATAAAGAATGAATAATGAGCTCCCATTTTACAAAAGTATAAGACTGCACGTTTCAAGCAAATAAAAAGGATTACCTCCAAAATAGCTCACTTAAAATTATCAATAAATTGTGTGTTTTAACGATATTTTGTCTATGATATGGAAATTTTCTTGAAAACCTTCATTTGACATGCTTTTTCACAGAAGATTCTGAATTTAAACACCAAGTTTGGTTTGAGATGTAGAATGGGAATTGAAAAACTCAATGCCACAGACGGGAGTTGAACCACATACCCTCCGCTTACCAAGCGGGTTGTTCTAACCATTAAGCTACTGTGGCAGTCCGCCAGAATAACGTTGAATTCTCCAACCAACTCGTATTTTTCTCACATTGGCGACTTACTATTGCAAGCACTTTGTCCCGGGATTAAATAAACTTTAGATGGTAAGTAGTCCAAGTTTGGAATTTAATCAACTTTCTGTTTTTGGTTATGTACACACACACGCACGCACGCGCACGCGCGCGCACACACACACACACACACACACACACACACACACACACACACACAATCATTGTGCTATTCTCAGGTTCCCAAGGTCGAGGGTTCAAACCCGACACAGGACGATGGATTTTTTCGGCCCCAAAAATTCTTAACGCGGGTTTCTTGGGAAGGAAAGTAAAGCTGGTGTCCCCATATCGTAGATTTATGGCACGAAAAAGAAACTCACGCCTCATAAGGATTCCTGAAAGCAAACTTGAACCGCCTTTTACGTTCAATATATCACACCACTTAAATAGGGTCAACAAATAAAAATTCAATTTAAGTAGGTGCAACTTAGGTTAATAAAAGGGCGTGTATTCTTAAATTTTGTGTATTTTGTGTCTTACAGTCTTCCATCTCTTGTATTACAGGGAAGTTTTAATGTGATCAATTAACAGATGTTCATATAGCGCTCGGATTCTCATACGCTTGGCGGCAGCTGGAAGCTCCACGTAGCTTTTCGACGACTGGCGGCAACTGGTGTCGTTACTATACAGTTATTTTAAACCTTAAACTTACAGATACTTCAGAATGTATAAAACTTTAATAGTTACCGTTTCTAGTAGCAAGACCCAAGAGAAATTTTATTCCATATTCATATTCTTATTTACTGACCCCTATTAAATTTCTCAACCAGCCTAACTGCTGCTATTTATTCCTGCACCCACCCCACCTACCCTTAGAGAAGAATGCCATTGTTAACTACAGTAGCATCTGGCACCAGAGATGTTAAAGACGCTATAAAAGTGCCTTGCTCTGGTAAAGTTGTGATAAAGCTAAATTTCTTTTAAGTTTGCAACTCTTCCCTTAACCCTTTCAGACCCGAATTATTTTGCTACTTATGCCGCTCTTCCTCTAATTCGAAACCGGTTTAGATTAGGCGATCTGGGAGACCTTCAGCCTGCTGGCTCGGATAGCCATGATCGTTAAGGCAACACGTTCGAGTCTCGGCAACCGCAGTCAAATTTGCCTGTGGTAAAGGACGGGGAGAGCCCACGTAAAATAATCGGTGTGTTGGCACGCGTGGATGATGACGGGGTATCATTTGACTGCGGTTGCATGGATTTTGCTTCTTTTCTTAAAAAAAATTGTACAATTCACAACATGTTTTTACATAGGTTTAATTGGTGACGAACAGTATAACAAGAATATGGCAGAAAAAACCGTTAAAAGTATTACAAGTAGGCAAAACATGTCTCTGTCCATTATAATGGACACCGGGACTGAAAGGGTTAAACAACTCAGCTATTTACAGAAATTGAACGAAATTAATAAAGTGATGCCGACAAGCAAGACAGCTACATGAGTCGAGAGGCGACTAATATTTACCCCAAAGGAAATCCCAACCAAAACAACCCTTACTCATAGTATAACTCAGTGTTAGAGACGGGGCCCTTTCGTTACTGTCTACAGGACTACATATTGTGGAGAAAACTCTATAACACAAAGTGCAGGGCTTACGAAAGAAAGTGGAACTTATGTTGGAAAGTCTGCAGCAAAGAAAAGCCTAAAGAAAATTCTTCACAAGCACGCCAACAGCATCGAATGTAAACTTCAGTAGGATTTGAAAAAAAAAAATGTGTTGCAGTCATATTAATTTCTGTAATCGTGTACTAATCATTCTTACGAACTCTTATTCCTATATATTCTTCGTGTTAGTTGAGATAAACATTTGTACAAATTATCTTATTGCTTATTTCCTTGTAGGTACAAGGGAAATATTAGAATACAGCAGGCTTTGTGCGATATTCAAATATTTTAAAGCTTTGAGATCCCGCTCTCTTTGCACGCTTAACATATGAAAAATGAACAACGATGTTCCATTTCACGAAAGTTTTAAGTTTTCCGAAACTGACACACATGACAAGGAATATCTCCGACATGAAAATTTATTTGCACATAAATTGTGTGTTTTAGCGAAATCTACATTTTTCTACAGTAGGATTTTATCTGTCTCATACGATTTACGAGTTATTCAAAAGTCAACCAGAGTAAACAGAACTACATGGGCTATAGCCAGCAAATGTGTCATACACATATCTTAAACGTATGGAATTTGAATGAAAATCGTTAGAGCCGTTTTGAAGAAAACCAAAATTTTCGAAAAATTTTCCATGTAAAGAGTAGTCTATGGTGGGGCTATTTTATTCAAAATCTTCGTGTCGCATCCTTGAAAGACATTAAACTTAAATACCAACTTTGGTTTTTAACCGAAAGTTATGCTGTCCATAAATCGACATACACACACACGCACGCACGCACGCCCCCCCCCCCCACACACACAAGAGGTCACGAGTTCGAATCTCGCTTAGGGTAAGTTATCCGGGTAAGGTTTTTTTCCGAGGTTTTCCCTACCCTGAGAAGACGAATGTTGGGTAACTTAAACCTCCATGGACCTCGGGCTCATTTGAGCATCATTTCACCCATTTCATTTCATTCATTCGTCCGAGATGACAGAATGTTGGAGGACGTTAATTTAAAAAAAAAAAAAAAAAAGACACACACACACACACACACACACACACACACGGACCTTTTTCTAAGAATTTTTTTTTTATCCAGGGGGTCTCAAAACATACATTTCCGGTGACATCTTGCCATAGAATTTTTGAACGGAATACAATACTTCCTCTACTTACTAGTAGATAAAGCAAAAATATAACGCACCAGCAACTTCCTTGTATAAATATAGAAACGCTGACCGTAAAATACCAACACTTCAAAAACTTAAATTCCTCCGGTTTACCTTTCCCTTTCCGTAAGGTTTGTGTACTATCGTTAAATATGTCAGACGTTTACAAAAAAAGCAGTTCGTAGGCTTCATTTTTGCGCGTAGCCTCCAAGCTAATTGGAGATTGAAGAAACAGGAATTCAAAATACAGTAAATTCAGGAGCAAACATAAATGTGTAATCAAAGATTTTGGGATTCCAGTTAAAGGATATTGTGATTTGATTGTAGAAACGGAGTGGGGACACCTTGACCCACAGCGATCCGACAGGGTTCTATTACGGGCTACCACCCCCAGGGTGAAGTGATGAGGCTAAAAGGCACCTAGGGCTTGGCAGAAGACGAGCTAGTGAAGCCAAGAGTAGCGAAGTTTCTAACAGTTACAGAGATGGTCAACTGCCGCTCGGGCGAGGTATGTCCGCTACCCAGGGAGATAGCGACCCTTGCGGCCTGGGCAGCAACTTCCTGGAGGCACCAGGATAGGAGGGTTTACAGAACGCAAGTATCAGTGCCATCTGTCCGTATCCACCGGAAATTATGAAAATGAGAAAAGAAGGAAAGGAATCCTTTTGATAGAGCCCATTCCAGCATTCGCCTAGGAACAAGGGAAACCACACAAAAATCCAAGTGAGGGTGGTCAGTCGACGGACCGCCACTCCCCGCCATCTTGCTTTGTAAAATCCAGGGAGACAGCCGTAATTTAAGCTTATACCTAAAAAAAACTAGAGCTATCACTGAGATAGGCAATTTACGTAAAATCCCTTTTCATTTCTTTTTCCGAAATAGTTCCTCTAATTGATTGGTATTTTGAAATGCTTACATTTTTGTCAAGGGAGAAATCGCTACTCGTGGTTTTTTTTTCGTTTGTTTCTTAGCCATGTAAAGATAACGTATATATTTTTATGGAAGAGAGCCTTTCGTCAAGGATCATTTAGTCATCAAAATGTGACATTTCTATTAAATTCTGTCACATACACACCTACTCTTTCATCCATCATGGGGAAACGAACCGCGACCTCTGGGTTTGAAAGCAAGCGTGCTAACCACCAGAACGCAGTGTCACTGAAGAACGGAATTTTAAACCCATTACATGCCTGCCCAATTTTAAAAGATTTGACTATTGCTTAAAATCGGTTATATTCTCTTAATTATCCTGTATCTACAAGGGAATTGAACTACTAAGACCATTTCTTTCAGTTAATATGAAGTAGAAGAATAGGTTTTTGTAAGAACTAATATGCGCATTTCTTTTTTCTTAATATCTGTGTTGATATCAGGAAAAATATTCCTTCAGACTACTCGTGTCAAAATTGTATTTGAAAGTTCAACGATATCTAAATGAAATATTCTAAATTTCCCTTTTTCTACAAATTTTTTTGTCTCTTCAGGTTTTTCCGCAATGTAAGGCGTAACAACAATCAGCCGTCGTAGCCTCTTCTTCCGGAAGGTTCACTCACTGAGGAGTCCAACACAAGACGCTCCGAATCCCTTTCATTCACAGCACTCACTACAGATGACCACGGTCGTCACAAACTCAGCAGTTTTGATTGCATACAACACGCGCTCGCTTATTCATTTGTTGACTTGCTCACTCACGGACACTGCCAGACTCCCTGACTTGTAACAGCGCTTGCTTATATAGCCGCTAGAATTTTGCACGTAGTCCCAGAACGTTCGAGAAGGATAAAACTGTAGAAGATTCCGGTTATCTGGTAATAATGATTGTCATGGCTACGCTCAGCAAACGCGCTACTTATCTGTTTACATGGTGACATCTTCCCTATAATCTTCGCCATGTTCACTCTCTTAGTGTTATGCCATTTTGAAAGAGTGAATAAATATTTATAGGACATTCCATATCAAAGATATAAATGTATACACTGTTCTACTTCTGATAGAGCTTAGTTGGTTCCATATCAGCTCTGGTTAGCTCAAGTGAAGTCAGAAGGCTCAGAATCTACGGAATAGCTGTAGGGCATTCTATTCTATGAATTATTTTCAACAATAACCTAACAAAACTAACGACTGCAAGGTGCCGCGACCTAATAAGTGGACCGAGTCATCGCTTGATGGAAACAAATTTCCCCGAAGACCGTAATAGACCACGTGTTCAGGAAGAAACAGATTTAGTAGAGCAAGAGTGTGAAAGCTGCTCTTTAGATAATTATACGAGCGCTAAACATTACTGCATTGTGACGCCGGGCACGGTACACAACAAAGTACGGCCATAGGTAAGCTGGTTCAGAGCACATACCAGCTCGGCAAACAAACAAAAACGCAAGGTCAGCTTTCCTCGCGCGACTGTATATACGTGACTAACAACAATTGACACGGCGCGTATCAAAGGTGCTCGCGGTCAAGTTTCCCCACAACGTTCACGCAAGCAAACACGTGAAAACAATCAGAGCAACAGAATCACAAAGAATTTCCCAGAACCTTCGAGAAAGATCATTTACATATTCGTCGGCGTGTTTGTGGAAGTCGAGAAAAGTCCGTGTGACATCATTCGTGAATAAGTTTTAACGAGCGTCGAGTGATTGTATCGTCATTTAGTATATGAGAGACAGAGAAACTGAAGAAAGACAGTGAAAGAACTAAATCAAGCCTAAGAGAAGAAGACGGCTGTGAGTTGTAATATCGCTAAAGATATACTAACCGTGTTTGCTTTTGTGGGAAAATTTTGTAAGAAAATGCAGTGATAAAAATGTTACTGGATTGGATTTTTCCACTTTGTCACAGCATATAAATGAAACACCATATTGAGAAATGCCTTATTGTAATATAGTTCTTGTAACACCTGACACTAAAGCAGAAACCGTGGATCATTTTGAAAGAAAGAAATCGACCACTATTCTCCTAGATCACTTTAATTAAGCCTTTTTGTATTCTCTGGTGGAGAGGAACGTTTTCACTACAATTACTTTTTTTTACGGCTTCGAGAGCCATTTTTGGCATAGGAAGGTTTACACTAAATGTTTGGCTAGCTGAAACAAAAGCAGCTTCTAGCACTTCACCACGTAGCCCAAAGCATTCATTCAATTTCACGGTGGTATATTTTAAGGGCTTCCAGCATGCACGTCTGATTTTAACATTATAATCCGATAGAGACGGTCTGCTGTATAAAGGCATTGGACGTGTTCTGAAAATAACAGCTGCTTTGTTGGATGAAATGGGCTCGTCCACCATTGATTCCCCCCTTTCTCTAGAAAATCCCTTTTTATACATCGCTGTTAAAATACGGAATGTCATTGCTATTTGCCCTTATGTCTTTCCCTCTATTGTGTTTCTGATTCAAACACACCCATTCAGGGCCAAACCCTCTGCATGTACCTATAGGTATACGCTCCATGTGGCCAACATAAAGCTAATGGCACACAGGCAATTTAAATGCCTCTCGGCCATATTATTTACACATTACATCAAAGTTCGTATCATTTAACCCTTTATACGCTGAATTGTCTTTGGATTTAAAAATTAGGAGCTTTTGTGTGTATTTTATCTATTTGGTGTTCAATTAAGGAAATTATAGAAGTGCTTTGATACTTTTTATTCTTTCTCTATAGAAATTAAGGTGTTCCTAATTGATGGCGTTGGTGTTTCATAAGAATTTTATTACAGAATATCATGCTGACTTTGAGAAAATACATTTTTCATTATATTTAGCACAGTCACCCGCTTACTTTGCTATAAATCAATTATGAACATTAACAAAAGACATGAAATATTTAAGGCGACACTCTGGTACCAAATGAACTTTATTACCTAATTAAACAATTTTAATGAAATTTCTAGATCAAGTTACACTGCCATGTTTTACTGTTGGTATACGTTTCATTGCTACATATTAAATATTTTTAAAACTAAAAATTGTTTATTGTGTATTTTGGAAAGAATTTAGTAGTAATAAAAGGTATACTTTTTGCAGTTTAGAATTAAATTAGAGGCCTGAAATTTGGTATGCTAGTTTTTCTATGCCTATGCAATAAAACTGTGCATTAGTGTTCCAAAATATTAGTATTTATTAGAAATATGAACTTGTTTCTATTTAGAATAGAATAAAAAGAAATATTACTAATAATTACAAAGAAAAAAAAAGCATATACTTTTTATGTATAAGTGTGATCAACAAACCAATGCACAGTTTTCTTTAACAAGTTATGTTCCACATGTCCTGAAAATTTCAGCTTTATCCATCAATATTTACTGCCAGAAAGTTTACCCTAAAGCACAAAAATTGTTATATGGACAAAAAGCTATTTAAAGTTTTGGAGCACACTTACTGGAAATATTGCAAGAGTCTAAATAGATTTGAAATACACCAATTTCCAGGTATATTTGACACATAATATTTAATGGCTATATTCTGGACATGTTGAAGACATTTCCTCAAAAGAATGGTTTCTGAAAAAAATAGCGTTTTTGGCCATTTTGGTACCAGAGTGTCCCCTTAAGTTTAATTATTATGAAGGATCGATGGAATCCAAAAGTGAGTAGCCTAGAACCATCTACAAATTGTTCCGTTTTCTTTGTGCTAACATATATAAAAGGAATTCAAGTATTTGCAGCTGTGTCATACTGTAAAAATATTAGATTTTATGTATACAACTTTAGCTTGGGATCCTTTCTCTAGGCATTCTATTAAGATGTTCTCCATTCATTCCTGTAATTGAAAATTTTGTCTGCCAAAGTATTTATTTCTAGTTGTTCCCTAATGTGTTCGTTTGGAAGTGTGCATCCTTTTACTGTTTTTAAAAATCTCATTTCGGCAGCCTGTATCTTGTTTGTGTCAGCTTTTGTCAATGTCTATGTTTCGAATCTATAAGGGAAAATAGGTATGGCCATTACCTTATAAAACTTCATTCGTGCAGCAACAGCCAGTAAGGAATATAAAGTAATAATTAATTACCAAGGTAACGAAGATAGTAACTATAGCCCCCCCAGGCTTAGAAAGGGTCCTCACATAAACATTGCTGGTTGTATGATTCCCCAAGAAACACGTGTTGCTGTTTATTGCTCTCTTCTACAGGTGGATGCCCTGATGCTCAGCTTTTTACGTCACACTCAAAGTTATCGTAATTATTGTATTTGACTGCAGCAGCATTGGGTGTTAGAATTGCACTCGGTTCATACCCAAGAAATGGGTGAAGAAAAGTTAATGGAATATAATTTTGTGAGTAAAAGCATACATATATCTGAGTTGTCAGATGGAGGCGCAACAGCTTTGGCACTTGAAGAGTCATCCTGGTTTATAACCAGCCTGTCCAGCATTTGGTCGCTCTTGCCATCAATCTGCACTCTCTTCCTGGCGTACAAAATCATCCACTTGCCCTAAAACACTAGTCTCCCAATTTTCTTGTGTCTTTTCCATTCTGACATACGAAGCACTATTCAGAGACACACCAGTTTCTTATGACGTCAATTCGCTTACAGCCAATGTTTCATCACATGAAACAAAAATGTCATTTAATACAGTTTTCCTTTCACCACCTACAGAGGCCTGCCACTTTTATGATTCTCTGCAGAACTCTGAGGAATTTAAAAAGCTGAATAAGGTGGTAACGGTTTTTTGGAAGCGTCACTTGACTTGCCCGTCGAAGAGAAGAGCATAATTTTTGGGAGCCTTTAATTGCGTGGAAACCAACGGACACACCAAGTTATATCACGCAAAATGATGTGTGGTTTACAAATATGAGCTCACTTTTATTTGACAAGTGAGTTGTTTTATAATCTACGTTGGTTGGCAATGCCTCAGTGAAAAATAGTAAACAGATTGGAAACATTTATTAAAATACATTATCATAATTAGGCAAATGTTCTTAAAGAAAACCCACGCATACCCTGGGAGAGAAATCTTAATGCTCTATCGGTGGCAAAGGAATTGAATCAAGGAACGCTAAGGCAGTATTAGGCGGTGTGAGGTTTTATTTCAAACTGTTATATCAATGTGTGACCTATATAACGCTAAGTCGGCTTCAAAATTGTTTCATCGACGGCTGCGTTGGTATGCCTTATCAGGAAGTAATTACCTTACAGAACATTAATCTCCTCCACAATCATCGTGAATATTATCGCGGATCTAGTACACCATCTGGCGAATAAAATGCTTACTAATTATTTCTTTGTTGCATATAGGTAACCTACTGAGATTATCTGGTTCACATTTTGGATGTTAGACAATATTGTATGTTTGGGCGTTAGTGTTTCTCTACTCAACCAACATCGCCTTTCAAAATATGATTACCATATTTAATCCCACGAGAATATTTAAGTTATTATATACTTACCTACATGATAATATGATGGTTAAGTATTTCCTTTGCTATAGTTACATTATGTGATGTTAACATTTAGGTTAAAATATATCTCAGCTCACCTGTACAAACTGTGCTTATGGACAGAGAGGTTGAAGAAAGTATGTATGCATTTTTCATTATAAACCACCATGCTCATGTCTGGTCTCGTTTGTCACTACAGTCAATACTTATTGTGTGTCAGGCCCCGGGGGGAAGACGAGTTGAGAGTACCCTAAAGGCAGCCAGAACGCATCATAGGTGGAACTACAACTAGGGTGGACCCGTGTTCTTCACTTCTAGCTGGAGCCCGCCACCAGCCAGTTGTGGCTGAGCAATCAGTACTCCTGGGATGGCAGCTGGCCGACCGCAGCCCCTCCCCTCAGCCGAAGACTGTATTTCCAGAGCGCAAGCACTGACCCAGCGTATCCTCCTCAGTGAATCCACTGAGTCTTACAAGCTGGTAAGATAGAAAAAGTGAAATATAAGGAAGTTAAACCAGGGATGCAAGGTAAACATCCTTTCCAGGATTGAATGAGTGACCTGGGAAAACCCGCAAAAACCAAGGTCAGAAGGGTTGGCCGCGGTAATCGAACCAACGGCCTTCCGAAGGCGGGTCACAGACGTTATTACTTCAGTCATCTTGCTCCGTTTGTTTCTGATGTTCTGTCAAAGTCCAAACTTCATCTCATGATGCAAAAATTTGAAGAATGGCAGGTACCGAAAAGAAAAGCGATCAGCACATTCGCCCAATAAACCAAGGTTAACTCGCCAGCAGGTTATGCACACATGCGATAGACTAGAAAGGCAATCATTAGATATACTGTGGTTTCTCCAGGTTACTTTCAACACATGACCGGAACGTTCTCATGGCTACCAAAACGAAGAAAGCTTTAAGGAGCACTTAGGTTGCACATAGAAACTTCTCGTAAACCAGCGCAGAATATAAACCTTCAGATTCCATTAAGAAACAGGAATTTCACTATTTTAGTAAGGATTGGTGTTGATTTATTGTATTGTGAGGCCGGGCGCGGCTGAAACAAAGGTCGGTCGGGGCTAAGCTGTTATACACCACATACCAGGCCGGTGAGCAAACAAAGGCGCCCAAGATCAAGCTTCTCCACACCACTCAGGTGAGCAAACACTTGAATAACAATAATCAAGTAGTAACACAAAGGCTTTTCCAGACCCCTCGAGAATTTTGCTGCATCCGGCGTGCTTGTGAAAGTTCAGAAAGGTCCATGTTACGTCATCCTCGCTATATAAGGTTGCTGAGTAAACAGAAGAGGGGCGAATTACAGACCTGAGTTTGTCAGTATGTGAGTGTGGTTTAGTGATTAAAGGTATGTTGTCTCGAAGTGAAGAAGATTTAACGAGCGTCGAGTGATTGTATTCTCGGAGTTGGTGAAGGAAAGAACTGTGTTAATGTGCAAAAGTTTAGGTGGCAATACAGTCATTTTGTCACAGTATGCTTACTCGTATATATTTACCAAGATGGTGTGATTATTCAACTATTCAGACAGCAATAAGACGAACTGTGATCTGTGCTGTTGCTCCTCTGTTTTCCTATATAAGACATAAGAACTATCGTCCCGCTGTGGACAGTTGAGCACTACCAAAACGAACAGCGAAACAGTTGCTAGCCTGCAAATCGCATCAACCTAACTGGTGAATGGAATACGTTATGCGCTGTGGGTATACAACCTGTGCACAATTAGGCTTTTGTTTCCCCTTCCCGCCCTCTCTTCCTCTGCCGTAATGTATGTCACTTCCGGTTCCTCCCCAACACGCATGCGCACACAGAAATACAGTAGCGCGCGTACGTTCACACCATGTAATGCTGTTATATCACTACAACTAAAAGTATTACCTCTGGTTATGGTGCACTGTTAACTGCATTTATGTTTAGTGAAATTACAGCGTGAACTACAAGGGGTTAGAGCTGCTAGATGGTGGAGGTTAGGGTATTTACTTCAGGGATATGAAGCAACAACCATAGCCCCATGCACTCTACCAAAACTATACTCCAGTACTATTGGTAGCACTGATAGCAAAGAAACATAATACAAAATACATACAATTAAGCAATTTAATGAGAAGTTCAAACATAAAAATCACAGAACTGCAATTATGAGTGATAAAAATCAAAATTGATGTTTTGCACTCACCCGACTTTCTTTTTCTTGTACTAATCATTCTTACAATCTCTTATTCCTATATCTTCTTCGTGTTAGTTCAGACAAACATTTGCAGAAATTATCTCATTACTTATTTCCTTGCAGGTGCAAGGGGAATATTAGAATACAGTAGGCTTTGTGCGATAGTCAAATGTTTTAAAGCCTTGAGATTCTGTTCTCTTTGCACGCTTAACATATAATAAATGAACAACAATGTTCCATTTCATGAAAGTTTTAAGTTTTCCAAAACTCACACACATAACGAGGAATATCTCCGAAATTCTTCACCCTACAAGAAAATTCATTCAGACATAAATTGTGTATTTTAGCAAGATCTACATTTTTTGTATAGTACGATTTGGTCTATCTCTAACGGTTTACCAGTTATGCAAAAGTCCTCCAGAGTAAATACGACTACAGGGGCTATAGCCAGAAAATTTAAGATATACATTTCATTTGCCATAAAAATTTCTCAAACATACCATATTTTAATCAAAATCGTTAGAGCCTTTTTTAAGAAAATCAAAATGTTCGACAAATTTTCCATGTAAAGGTTAATTTAGGGTGGGGCTATTTTCTTCAAAATCTTCGTGTCGCATCCTTGAAAGACATTTAACTTAAATACCAAATTTTGGTTTTTAACCGACTTTAGGCTTTTGAGTTACGCTGTCCACAGATACAGGAGCAGAAACACACACGGACCTTTTTCTAAAAATTCTCTTTTTGGATTCAGGGGCCTCAGTTCATATATTTCCGGTGAAATCTCGACATCTCATTTTTGGGTGGAATACAATACTTCCCCTACTTACCAGTAGAGAAAGTAAAACACGGGGAAAACGCGATGGACATGAGTTTACGCCCGATAGGTATGCAACACACCTAACATATAGGTAACGCGGGTAGTTTTCTTAAGTGACCGAATACTTCAGTTTCTTATGATAGTCTACGATACCTTTATAAATCTAAGTGAGCCTCACAATATGTAATAACAGGTTGTTACATTTAACAATATACAAATTGATAACTGTAGATGAATAATTATTGCTGGCTTGCTTGCTGACACATTGGAGACTGTTGGCATATATTAAATTATTCCTGAATGACCTCTATTCCAACAGGCAATCTAAAGGACATCTGGGATGGTAAAATACAGATTGTTTCGGGTATACGCGCGGGTAATTGTTTAAGACAACTGTGGAGGGTAATAAACAATATTTCATTAATATTTGCTTCATCTGTGAACTTGCAAGTTTACTTATTAAGTGCCGGTGTTATAAGAGGTTTAAGCCCCCAGTTGGGTTTAAGCTATAGATTGAGGTGTTCTTTCTTTAATCAACGCTGATCTTCTGTTTAACGCAAGTTTTAGCTCTACATGAACTCATATACCGTTTAACAGTTTAATGCTATGTGCAATATGGTGGTTCCAACTGCACCGCGGATACCATGAAGGAATTTGAGGAATTGCTCAAGGACCCCAAACATTCTTAAACAGACCTGAGTAGGGAGGTTGAGGGGAAGCTGGGCCACTTTTTTATGGGCAAGATGGCCGCCATGTGTAATCTAAGGATTATTAGGTAGGAGGATAGAAGGACGCAGGATGTAAGTGTTTGAAGGAATCTCTAGGGATGGCTCTTAAGGCCTATAGCAGTGTATGTATGCTTATGAGCGTTCATGGTGCCTGAGTATGTCGTTCACTATATTGATGTATGCCACCTAACACAGGAGCTTTCTGATTTGATTGAATATATTACCCCAACATAATGTTACCTAGCCCCACATTGCCTGACTAACCTAACCTAACCTAACCTAACCTAACCTAACCTATCCTAACCTAAGCCCCATACTTCTACTCGTCTAACCTATCTTAACCTAACCTAAGCTCCATACTTCTACATGGCTAACCTAACCTAACCCAGCTCCCACTATTTACTCCGGTCTTTGATAATTTAACCTAAGCCTCATACTTCTACTCATCTAACCTATCCTAATCTAACCTGGCCTAGCCTAACCTAAGGTAGATCCTCTTATTATTATTTATTCTATTCTACTAACATGATACGTTTCTAGACATTCATTCTATCCTCTTATCATCTATCCTATTCCCTCCTCTGCTTATCTATTCTATCCTGTCATACGCTACCCTGATCTCCGTCTAGGAATTTCATAAACATTTTGATACTATTTTGAGTCCTCTGATAGATCTTTTAGACGCTTTTAGCATATTCTTGATGCTTTTACAACATATTTAACAACTTTTCAGACAATTTTCAGAGTTATTCAGTAATTTTCATACATTTTTAAGACGTTCCACCCCATTTTTTGCTACAATTTTGCACCCTCTGTTAGATCTTTTAGACGCTTTTAGTATATTCATGCTGCTTTTACAACATATTTAACAACTTTTCAGACAATTTTCAGAGTTATTCAGTCATTTTCATACATTTTTTAAGACGTTTCAACCCATTTTAATACTATTTCGAGTCTTCTGTTAGATCTTTTAGACGCTTTTAGTATATTCATGCTGCTTTTACAACATATTTAACAACTTTTCAGACAATTTTCAGAGTTATTCAGTAATTTTCATACATTTTTAAGACGTTTCACCCCATTTTGCTACAATTTTGCACCCTCTGTTAGATCTTTTTAAGCACTTTTAGTATATTCATGCTGCTTTTACAACATATTTAAGAACCTTTCAGACAATTTTCAGAGTTATTCAGCCATTTTCATACATTTTTAAGACGTTTCACCCCATTTTTGCTACAATTTTACACCCTCTGTTAGATCTTTTAGACGCTTTTAGTATATTCAGAACGCTTCTAACAACATATTTAACAACTTTTCAGACAATTTTCAGAGTTATTCAATCATTTTCATACATTTTTAGGACATTTCACCCCATTTTACTGCTATTTGCACCCTCCTTTATAGAACGTTTAAACTTCCAGTAGAAGATGTCCTAACCATTGATGTTGAAGTTCTTATTACTGCTATTTTTGCCCTCTGTCACAGAATTTTATACAACTGTATGACTCTTTTGCCTGGTTCTGTATGTTCTGGGGTAACATCTCGAACACACCGAGTAGTTTTTCTAAGTCTAACCCCACCTATTATGATCTAACCTGCTTTTAAAATGTTCTTTACAAATTTATTCAACATTGTTTTTTCTAGCCCCTTTATAGAGCTTTAAAATATTACTAAAAGATGTTCTATCCGCTGATGTTGAAGTACTTATAGCTCAGTATTTTTAAGATATATTCAGCAATATCTTTGATAGTATTTTAACACAATCTTCTGTTTATATAAACTTAATCAGGGTATACTTACTTTAAGGTAGTAGGATAGACGCCTCTCCTCTTTTATCTGGGCTGGAGACCAGCACTAGAGTTAAAGTCTAGTGGCAGAGTTAACGCCTCCCTTTATAATTTCTATTTTTCTTCTTTCTTCGACAAGCATCGTGGGAAGCACGGAGAAGCCACGTGAGTAATTTTTTTATTTTTTCTTCTTTCTTCGTCAGACATCATCGGAGGCGTGGAGGAGTCAGTTGATTAAATTTTCATGTTCTACAGGAGACGTAATGGAGAAAATACTTATCTTGAGATCTAAGTTGCATTCTCTTACGTATGGCTTGCGTTCTGAATATACTAAAAGCGTCTAAAAGATCTAACAGAGGGTGTAAAATTGTAGCAAAAATGGGGTGAAACGTCTTAAAAATGTATGAAAATGGCTGAATAACTCTGAAAATTGTCTGAAAGGTTCTTAAATATGTTGTAAAAGCAGCATGAATATACTAAAAGTGCTTAAAAAGATCTAACAGAGGGTGCAAAATTGTAGCAAAATGGGGTGAAACGTCTTAAAAATGTATGAAAATTACTGAATAACTCTGAAAATTGTCTGAAAAGTTGTTAAATATGTTGTAAAAGCAGCATGAATATACTAAAAGCGTCTAAAAGATCTAACAGAAGACTCGAAATAGTATTAAAATGGGTTGAAACGTCTTAAAAAATGTATGAAAATGACTGAATAACTCTGAAAATTGTCTGAAAAGTTGTTAAATATGTTGTAAAAGCAGCATGAATATACTAAAAGCGTCTAAAAGATCTAACAGAGGGTGCAAAATTGTAGCAAAAAATGGGGTGGAACGTCTTAAAAATGTATGAAAATTACTGAATAACTCTGAAAATTGTCTGAAAAGTTGTTAAATATGTTGTAAAAGCATCAAGAATATGCTAAAAGCGTCTAAAAGATCTATCAGAGGACTCAAAATAGTATCAAAATGTTTATGAAATTCCTAGACGGAGATCAGGGTAGCGTATGACAGGATAGAATAGATAAGCAGAGGAGGGAATAGGATAGATGATAAGAGGATAGAATGAATGTCTAGAAACGTATCATGTTAGTAGAATAGAATAAATAATAATAAGAGGATCTACCTTAGGTTAGGCTAGGCCAGGTTAGATTAGGATAGGTTAGATGAGTAGAAGTATGAGGCTTAGGTTAAATTATCAAAGACCGGAGTAAATAGTGGGAGCTGGGTTAGGTTAGGTTAGCCATGTAGAAGTATGGAGCTTAGGTTAGGTTAAGATAGGTTAGACGAGTAGAAGTATGGGGCTTAGGTTAGGATAGGTTAGGTTAGGTTAGGTTAGGTTAGGTTAGGTTAGTCAGGCAATGTGGGGCTAGGTAACATTATGTTGGGGTAATATATTCAATCAAATCAGAAAGCTCCTGTGTTAGGTGGCATACATCAATATAGTGAACGACATACTCAGGCACCATGAACGCTCATAAGCATACATACACTGCTATAGGCCTTAAGAGCCATCCCTAGAGATTCCTTCAAACACTTACATCCTGCGTCCTTCTATCCTCCTACCTAATAATCCTTAGATTACACATGGCGGCCATCTTGCCCATAAAAAAGTGGCCCAGCTTCCCCTCAACCTCCCTACTTTCAATATAATCCCCAATTTCATAACTAAT
This sequence comes from Tenodera sinensis, assembly GCA_030765045.1. Taxonomy (NCBI): domain Eukaryota; kingdom Metazoa; phylum Arthropoda; class Insecta; order Mantodea; family Mantidae; genus Tenodera; species Tenodera sinensis. The sequence continues at coordinate 121,664,995 of CM060970.1, forward strand.
CGAATCACATTTACGTGCTATACGTCATACTTATACTTCATACAATTTCATATATAAGAAGTATGTCTACAAATAACCTAATTAAATGTTATCCCCTAGTTAATTGCATCTTTATTCCACAATCTCAATGCTACATACAGTTTAAAATATGTGACGTAATTACATTTTATATGCCATCCCAAATTCGTCTACCAAATTATATGTAAATATCAAGAAAGCATAACCTAATTATGTTATCCCATGTTATACAGCTATATGTTCTGCCCCAGTTGTTGATTTCAGCTTTATTCAACAATACCAAAATTCATACAATTTAACAAACAATATATTAACCTAAACTATGTTTAATCTATGTCCTATGATTATGAATGTCATGTCAGAATGTACTGCCACGGGGTTCGAAACCGTGACCTCCCAAATGCGGGCCACAGACGTTACCGCCTGAGCTACTCCGCTCGGTATACTTTGTAGAATTATATCGTAGAATTATATCGTAATCAGTAGTGTTAATTGGACATACATACAACAGACTTTAGTGTGAACAAAATTCGAAGCATAACACTGTATGTACCTAATTTGCCAGGAGCTTGGTTTTTGCAAAGTTTCGTTGTGTATGGCACTTTAATTTAACACTGAACTATTCCGCCTATTTTTCGTCCAATATTCCATTTTTTAGAACATTAACTTATTTTCTAAGCTACCAAAAACATTTAGTTACAGCAACAGCAATACCAACGTTGCATTTTAGTGACCAACAACATTTACTGTGGTATAATTTTGGCGACCGCAAGTGAATGCCCATAATTTCAGAATATTAGAAAGGTTTGCTAAGCTAGTACGAGTACCAGCTACATTTAGTTGTGGTGAAAGAAGAACAAGAAGAAGAAGAAGAAAAAGAAGTTTTGCGATCGTACTTTTCTTGACCATCCGGCGTAGCAAATTCACTGCATTAAAGTTTGGGTATTTCTTCTGTGGTTTGCATTAACCAGATGTTTATAAAACGCTTAAACTTTGGGTTTGGTTTAACTAATCTTATAGCCAAACAATCTTTATGATTCCAGATCTAAAGCAACATGTGTAGGAGTGCAGCAGAAAGCATGACACAGCGTGGGCCGAACGAATATTATATGAGAACTGATTTCGATCTAGATAACTAGTTTCTGCCCGTTACATTATGACCATTAATAGGTAACTACGTACTGCCTCTCTCCGTTATTTCTAGAAACATTACATTAAAATAACCTTTACAGTGTAACCGTTCAGCTATTCTCTGCCAAATTCTAAAGAAAAATGTTCAAGAGGAATTGTGTAGTAGAATATGTCTTCAAGAATTATGCTGTGTTTGTTATGCAAAATTGTATAGTATAAACGGAGTCTGACGAGGTGCGTATTTCCTGAAAAGTTTCGCTCACATAACTTATAAATTTATTTATGTTAATCACACCTAAATATATTAATTATAAGTCTGATAGCGATCCTTTAATGCACCTCCTTAAATTCAAACTTTAATTAAAGGACTTTTCTTCAAGCAATTGGACAATTCAATTTTCATTAGACAGTGAGATGCAACTTACTCCACCTAAGTAAAGCGCAACTTACACAAAACTCACAAATTAATCTCAATACAGCATCAACTTCCAAGAATATTGCACTAAATACAGCCCTGAAAATTAATTCCACTAATTGTACAATAAATAACTTATATATGAAATAAAGTTTCGTCTGAAAATCAATATATTCAATTTTACTTAGCATTTCACGGTTATCATTTTCATTATGCAGCTTTGACGTGCTGGGAACGAATCAATCGTTTAGCGCATGCGCAGAACTCCAAATATCAGCTGATGGAATATGTAGGCCATTGTCCCTGGTGATATGTATAAAAATTAGGTATATGTTGGAGCATAAATTGTCGTATGAAGCTTAACTATAATGATAATTATAGTCGTGTGTTAATTACTGCCATTATAGTATCGTTGCATAATATACTATTATAGTATACCGGGTGAGGCTTCTCATCCTGCGGATTGGTAACTGGGCAACAGTACAGACGATGAGAAATGCAAGTGTTGACACCGTCTTCTCTACCCCTTGTAAACGTACTCTAATAGCACAATGCTGAACGTGCTGAAAATGTCATCTTGAAGGTAGGAAGTGCAAATTACGCCTGGAAATAGTCCCCCCCCCCCCTCATTTCTGTTTCTATTTTGAGGATCTTCTACCAAATCATATGTTGTTTCCGAATGCACTATAAAGTGGATTTGCCTATAAATAGGAGGTCCAGCGGTTCGTGTTTTCGAACAGAAAACAGCTCAAATACAGTACTTCAGGAATCAGATCATAACATGGGCTTGCAAACGTTATCTAATTTCAATGTACTACGTTTTGTGAACTATAGATCAATTTATTGGTTTGCTTTTGTATGAAACAATAGCTTTAAATAGTCAAATATTATCTAACGATGCCTGAGGTTTGCAAGTTATAATTAGAATGTATGTATGATGTTCATTAAAGCATATTCAAACTAGTAACAATTTGTGTTTTCATGAAATTCACATAATTAAACTAATTAACTGAAACGAAAGTTCCATGCCAAACTATCAGTTCTCGTAATATGCTATTTAAATTCGTACTTTATTTATGAAATAGTCGAGTAAATATCCTTTAATGTCTGACTTTCCCAAATAAATTCTCTCGCTCTACTTGAGAACTTATCGGCAAGGTCACACGTTTTATATTTCAGGTGATAAAATGTTGGACTAAAATTCGTTTCTATGACGTAATCTATTCAATGTTCTCTTTTCTGTTCATCTTCAGCACTGAAATGGCAATTCTGGGTATGATCTTGACAGTCACTAAGAAAATAATACTTTTCCGTTGAAGGTTTTATGTACCTGTCCAAATTCTCTGTTCACTACTTTCTTTTTTTAGGATTAATGGACAAAAATTAATAAAGAACTTTATAGATAAAATTATAAAAATACAAATAAAATTTAACGTAATATAGGAAAAGTTATACAGTAAGGGAAAAAATAAAAGTATGTATAACACGAAGGAAAAGAAATAAATAAAATATACGGGAAGAAATTTACAAAAATTTACTAATCTCCTCAATACAAAAGCAAAAACAAATTATAACATTTGACACATAATTACCCTCACAAAGAAATAAACACTCTTAAACTACAACAATTCATTCTACACAATCATAATAAAATAGAATTTCTAAATAAGTTTATAAAAATATTTTTATACATTTATAAAACCATCCAATTATTAATTATAGTATTAAATATTATAATTATTATTACTATTATTATTATTATTATTATTATTATTATTATTATTATTATTATTATTATTATTATTATTATTATTATTATTATTATTATTATTATTATTATTATTATTGACGGACAACAAAACAATTATTTAACAGTTTGAAGTCCAAAAACTATCCCACAATGCACCGTACTTGATTGACCTAATGATTAATGGCACCAAACAACCAGAAATATACTTTATTTCTATGCGACAATAAGCTTTCCTTTTTTTTTTTTTTTTATCTTTCTTTCTCTCTCTCTTTTTAACATATAATGGGTTGGTAGCACTTAGTTGTGGAACAATAACTATGATTTATTTCGGGAAGGCGCTCTTAATGTAGCTTGCGGGCACACCAACATTTTTAAATTAAAAAGGTCGGTAATAAATCAAGCTGTGCAAATGAACCTGCAGAAAATGTTCCTAAAAGTTCACTCATAAAAGAGCAAGTTGGGGCTCTCATGGTTATAACAGTGCTTCTTGATGTGTTGTTTCAAAAGTACTGATTACTTAATAAAGGGTCAAGTACATCTTCGTTGAAAAATAAACAAGAATACTTGAGAAGTAACTAAATAATAGGGGATTGTTGCGTTCATCTGACCATCCGTACACAATCAACATAGTATTCTTAAAAGAAAATAAAAGAAAATCTGTTGCACTCACATGACTTTCTCTACTCTTGTACTAACCATTCTTACAAACTCTTATTCCTATATCTTCTTCGTATTAGTTAAGATAAACATTTGTACAAATTATCTAACTGCTAATTTCCTTGTAGGTACAAGGAGGACTACAGTAGGCTTTGTGCGATAGTCAAATGTTTTAAAGCTTTGAGATTCTGTTGTCTTTGCACACTTAACTTATAAAAAATGAACAACGATGATCCATTTCACGAAAGTTCTAAGTTTTCCGAAACTCACATAAATAACAAGGAATATCTCCGAAATGGTTCAACCTACAAGAAAATTTATTGAGACATAAATTATGTATTTTAGCAAGATCTACATTGTTTGTATAGTATGATTTGGTCTATGTCTAACGGTTTACCAGTTATGGAAAAGTCGTCCAGAGTAAATACGACTACAGGGGCTATAGCCAGAAAATTCAAGATATACATTTCATTTGTCATCAAAACATCTCAAATATATGACATTTTAATCAAAGTCGTTAGAGCCATTTTTGAGAAAATCAAAATTTTCGAAAAATTTTCCATGTAAGGGGTAGTTTAGGGTAGGGCTATATTCTTCAAAATCTTCGTGTCACATCCTAGAAATACATTAAACTTAAATACCAAATTTGGTTTTTAACCAACTTTTCGTTTTTGAGTTATGCTGTCCACAGACTGACACACAGACAGACACAGACACACAGACACACACGGACCTTTTTCTAAAAATGCTTTTTTTTGGATTCAGGGGACCTCAAAACATATATTTCCGGTGAAATCTCGACATCGAATTTTTGGGTGGAATACAATACTTCCCCTACTTACCAGTAGAGAAAGTAAAAATGAACTACGATGTTCCACTTCACGAAAGTTTTAAGTTTTCCTAAACTGACACAATAACAAGGAATATCCCTGAAATGGTTCAGTCTACAAAAAAAGATTATTTAGACATAAATTGTGTTTGAGTGACATCTACATATTTTGTGGAGTAAGATTTTGTCTATCTCTTACGGTCTACGAGTTATTCAAAAGTTATCCAGGGTAAACAGGACTACATAGGTTATAGTCAGAAAATTCAAAATATACATTTCATTTGTCATACAAATATCTTTAACATACAACATTTTAATGAAGATCCTTAGAGCCATTTTAAGAAAATCAAAATTTTTGAAAAATGTTCTATGTAAGGGCAGTTTAGGGTAGGGCTATTTTCTTAAAAATCTTCGTTTCGCTTCCTTGAAAGATATTGAACTTAAGTACCAACTTTGGTTTTTAACCGTCTTTTCCTTTATGAGTTATGCTGTCCACAGACTGACAGGCGCACACACACACACACACACACACACACACACACACACACACACACACACACACACACACACACACACAAACACACACGCGCGCGGAATTTCTAATTTTTTTTTTTTAATTCAGGGGGTTTCAAAACATATATTTCCGGTGAAATGTACACATCAAAATTTTAGGTGGAATACAATACTTCCTTCTATTTACCAGTGGAGAAAGAAAAAAATTATAGCACCCCATTTTCTTTAATGAAGCAATGAGAAATCTGCTGCTTGTCTATGAAGCAAGGATTTTAATATGCCTCTACCGACATCATTTCCCTGCCGCCTCTTGGTTCCCCTGCGCAATGGAGGGTATATTTAAATGTATGTTGCTATGCATGAAATTAATAAATTTCAACACCAGTTGGCCAACCATTATGAAAATTGACTCATCTAACTGTTTTTACACGGAGAAGGTCTTTGTGCTATTCATTTTAGTATGCAGTATACTCATATGCATGGTTTTATCTAATTTTTACTTTCTCTACTGGTAAGTAGGGGAAGTATTGTGTTCCACCCAAAAATTCGAAGTCGAGATTTCACCGGAAATACATGTTTTGAGGCCCCCTGAATCCACAAAAAGCATTTTTAGAAAAAGGTCCGTGTGTGTGTCTGTGTGTCTTGTCAGTCTGTCAGTCTGTCAGCCTGTGGACAGCATAGCTCAAAAATGAAAACTCGGTTAAAAACCAAAGTTGGTATTTAAGTTTAATGTCGTTCAAGGATGTGACACGAAGATTTTGAAGAAAATAGCCCCACCCTAAACTACCCTTTACATGGAAAATTTTCCGAAAATTTTTATTTTCTTCAAAATGGCTCTAACGATTTTGATTAAAATGTCATATGTTTGAGATATTTTTATGACAAATGAAATGTATATCTTAAATTTTCTGGCTATAGCCCCTGTAGTCGTATTTACTCTGGACGACTTTTGCATAACTGGTAAACCGTTAGAGATAGACCAAATTATACTATACAAAAAATGTAGATCTTGCTAAAATACACAATTTATGTCTCAATAAATTTTCTTGTAGGGTGAACCATTTCAGAGATATTCCTTGTTATGTGTGTGAGTTTCGGAAAACTTAGAACTTGCGTGAAATGGGTCATCGTTGTTCATTTTTTTATATGTTACGTGTACAAAAAGAACGGAATCTCAAAGCTTTAAAAGATTTGACTATTGCACAAAGCCTACTGTATTCCAATATTCCCCTTGCACCTACAAGGAAATAAGCAATAAGATAATTTGTACAAATGTTTATTTTAACTAACACGAAGAAGATATAGGAATAAGAGTTTGTAAGAATGTTTAGTACAAGAGTAGAGAAAGTCATGTGAGTGCAACACATCAGATTTTTTTTTTCTAACGGCCAGAGATTGATGGTGTGTGTTAGAGTTTGTAACATAATAAAACTATTGTGATACTTTAGTTTTTGATGCACATGTATTTTGAATACTAAGGTATTTTTGCATTCTGAATAAATTGAATAATTAATTCCCTTATAACTATGTCAGGTTGTGCTGGGACTTTGGTAGTTTATAACATAAACGCCCTTAAGTGTCCAAAATATTGATTTCATACCTATAAAAATGTAGAACGTTTGAATATTGGTTCCAGAGTCCCTTAAATGTCTATCTCTTGATAAGGAAATGGAGAAAAGCACCTTAAGCTTGCGGGATTAGCGAAGAAACAAAGTATTAGGTGACCGTGCTTTTCTCTAGCTGTTCTTCATACTTGTCACTGTTAAATACAATATCGCTTTAATGTCGGTGGTCATTATGTGCCGGTGTAGCACTCAACGCATATAAATGAGAAGCTAATGAGGTTAGAAGCGGAAGCTCGTTTTCATGGAAGGAGGGATAGTTTGCAAGAGGAAATCAGTCCATCGGCTTTGATGCAAGTATTTGCAGTGCCTGCTAGAACCAGGCATTGTGTGCACTTGACCATTACACAAACGAACACTAATTTCCACCTAAATTTGCTGCTGTCAAGGGAATCGAGTGACAGATACACTAGTTGATATAGCCTCTTTATTGTAAACAGAATGTTTAACAATGCAACAGAAAAAAAAATTCAGAATCCTCATTATACACAACAGTTTTGATGCCATTACTGATATTCTTTCTGCTGCAGGCTGCTACAGGAGTGAGCCATGGAATTTTTCTCCCAAAGTTTGCCCGGATCAATGTGAGAAACAAGGAATTTTTTAGTGATTTATAGACAACTTGGCAATGAAGAATTCAAGTGTGTGTAAGTCTTAGCACTAGAAGCTGTAATTATATGCTAACTTCTAAATTTACGATTTAAAATACGAGTACAAACAATGCCAAGTATACGGAGATGTTAATAGCAAATGTCTGATGTGTTGCACTCACATGACTTTCTGTACTCTTGTATTAAAAATTCTTACAAACTCTTAACAACTTAAAGGTCCGCGCGCGCGCGCGTGTGTGTGTGTCAGAGCCTGTAGACACCGTACCTCAAAAACGAAAACTCGGTTAAAAACCAAAGTTGCTATTTAAGTTTAATGCCTTTCAAGGATGCTACACAAAGATTTTAAAGAAAATAGCCCCACCCTAAACTACCCTTTACATAGAACATTTTTAAAAAATTTTGATTTTCTTGAAAATGAGTATAACGATTTTGATTAAAATGCCATATATTTGAGATATTTGTATGACAAATGAAATGTATATTTTGAATTTTCTGGCTATAGCCCCTGTAGTCGCATTTACTCTGGCGACTTTTACATAACTGATAAAGCGTTAGAGATAAACCAAACCATACTATGCAAAAATGTAGATCTTGCTAAAATACACAATTTATGTCTGAACAAATTTTCTTGTGTGGTGAACCATTTTGGAGATATTCCTTGTTATTTGTGTCAGTTTCGGAAAGCTTAAAACTTTCCTGAAATGGAACATCATTGTTCATTGTTTTTATATGTTAAGTGTGCAAAGAGAACGGGATCTCAAAGCTTTAAAACATTTGACTATTGCACAAAGCCTACTGTATTCTAATATTCCCCTTGCACCTACAAGGAAATAAGCAATAAGATAATTTGTACAAATGTTTATCTCAACTAACACGAAGAATATATAGGTATAAGAGTTTGTAAGAATGGTTAGTACAAGAGCAGAGAAAGTCATGCGAGTGCAACACATAAGATTTTTTGTCGTTAAACCAGACACAGGTGATTGGTAAGACAGCTTGAGGGACCATACTTTTTTTTTACCTGCAAAACGTACAGCTATAGGTGCAAGACCGTGAGTAAGCTGCGCTCAGTTAGCGCCTGTTCCCCAGCCCTGGCCATGATACTTGCAGCTGTTCGACGATACACGCACGAAACACTTTCTCTACACTGAATTTTGAAAGTGCTTCAACACTTAAGAATTCACTCAGTATTCCGCTCGAAGAAACTGCTGTAACACAGGCTTGCTCATCGCTTTTATGGTTGATACGAAGTGCCGGTCAATTTTCTGGAAAATATACTTTTCTCGACACTTCTGGTAAATGAGCGCGGCACGTGAATCGCTTTGTTTAGCTGCACTATAGTCGTTTTTGTTCGGACCGCTACATTGTCGTCGGGCCACGTAATTAATGGACTGGGGTACTTAACACAAAGCTTCTTTTTGAGTGACAGCTTCCAGCAGTCTGCATTGCACTATGTTGCAAATGTTTTAATATCATTTAGTAGGCTTTATTTTTCTCGCCTTGCTACACTGTAATAGGCTTTAACGATAAAGGCTTCTCTGTTTGTCTATCAGTTATGGAGGAGATGGTAAAGAGATTCTGATAAAGTTTGAGTGAATAATGACCCTAATTATTGTCGCTCTCGGTGGTGAATCCCAAGATCCCGAGTTCCAACCCGGGCCAGAACGACCACGTCAAAAGGAAGGCTCAGAGCCGAGCTGCCTCATGCCACAGTTGGTGAATATGTGACAATGAGCGCGGCAGGATAAAGGATTTTCGAGAATATACGCGAGGCGTTCAGCGGCCAGCATATGTCTTAAGTTTCCAGAATACGTGAGGTTCGAGAAAGGTCTGTTACGTCATCCTCGCTATATAAGCAGGCGAGGTGACGAGAGGGGTGAGTGGTAGTAGTCGCAGAGATCAGTAATTGCAACAGTAGGTATGTGGAGTGAGCGCGCGCGCGCGTGTGTGTGTGTGTGTGTGTGTGTGTATGTGTGTGTGTGTGTGTGTGTGTGTGTGTGTGTGTACAGTTGTCAGGGACTGATCGCGTGGAGCATTTTGTGTAGTGTTGAGTGATTGTATCGTAAAAGTCAGCTGTTTGAGAGAGAGAAAGTGTGGAAAGACAGAAAGGAGCGAGTCAAGGTGTAAGCTGTAATATTACGAAGGACTGAAGACGGTTAACATCAGTAAAAGAGAATTGTGCTGTTGTGGAAAAAGTTTTGGAGAGCACTAAAATGACAGAAAAAGTAACTGGACTGCAGTTTGGTCATTTTGTTGCCAGGTGTTGGTGGTGTCAAGAGAGGGATTTCTCAAATGCTCATTATGTTAGTATTGAAGTGTGCTTAAAAGCGACAGTCTCATCTCAGTGGATTCATTGGCATATATAGAACTTCTAGGGGACGAAATCCCGGTATACCGGTGACACTGATATGATGTTGAAAATTGATAGCTAAGTTGAAAAATAGAATATTCATTTTCTCATTTGTTTATTTACTTATTGTTTATTTATTTAGGGCGTGACTGATTAAAATGAAAATCTATCATTTTGGGGCTATGACCTGAGCAATTGTTATACACATTGACATTATTACAGTTTTTCACAGGTGGCATGTATGCCTAAAACAGGTAGATAAGGAAGCATAAACTCCTGGCCCAGAGCTGGGGACCTTAGCACGCATTTGTATTGTGGTATTATAACACAATCTCCCTACATGATTTATGTCGCGGGCTCCGTTTGTATGCAACACTATACCATCATACAAATTCATGACATTAAGCCACGAGCGTGCGCTTTTTACCTTATCTACTGAGTTCTCGAAAAGGGCTCTAAACATTTACGTTTGAGACATTCTTATGGCCAATGAAATGTATATCCTGAATTTTCTGGCTATAGCCCATGTAGTCCTATTTATTTTGGATGGCTTTTGTATAAGTGGTAAGCTGTAAGAGATACACCAAATCTTACTATACAAAAAAGGTAGGTCTTGCTAAAACACAACGTTTATGTGCAAATAAACCTTTTTACTTTCTCTACTGGTAAGTAGGGGAAGTATTGTATTCCACCCAAAAATTCGATGTTGAGACTTCACCGGAAATACATGTTTTGAGGCCCCCTGAATCCAAAAAAAGCATTTTTAGAAAAAGGTCCGTGTGTGTGTCTGTGTGTGTGTGTGTCAGTCTGTGGACAGCATAACTCAAAAACGAAAAGTCGGTTAAAAACCAAAGTTGGTATTTAAGTTTAATGTCTTTCAAGGATGCGACACGAAGATTTTGAAGAAAATAGCTCCACCCTAAACTACCCTTTACATGAAAAATGTTTCAAAAATTTTGATTTTCTTGAAAATGGCTCTAACGACTTTGATTAAAATGTCATATGTTTGAGATATTTTTATGACAAATGAAATGTATATCTTGAATTTTCTGGTTATAACCCCTGTAGTCGCATTTACTCTGGACGACTTTTGCATAACTGGTAAACCGTTAAAGATAGACCAAATTATACTGTACAAAAATGTAGATCTTGGTAAAATACACAATTTATGTCTCAATAAATTTTCCTGTACGGTGAACCATTTCGGAGATATTCCTTGTTATGTGTGTGAGTTTCGGAAAACTTAGAACTTTCGTGAAATGGATCATCGTTGTTCACTTTTTTAAAATATTAAGTGTGCAAAGACAACAGAATCTCAAACATTTGACTATAGCACAAAGCCTACTATATTCTAACATTCCCCTTGCACCTACAAGAAAATTAGCAATAAGATAATTTGTACAAATGTTTATCTCAACTAACAAGAAAGAAGATATAGGAATAAGAGGTTGTAAGAATGGTTAGTACAAGAGTAGAGAAAGTCATGTGAGTGCAACACATCAGATTTGTTCTTGTGCAACGCAACACTTCGGATATATTCTTTGTTATTTGTGTGAGTTTGGGGGCACTGGCAGGTTATTTTTAGCACCACAAGGTTAACTTACACCAATATTTAAAATTTAAATATAGCAGCTACCAATGATTAGAATACATAGAAATTTGGTGTGATTATAGTTCAAGCATTTGTACATTTAACTACTACATAATAATTAAATTACATTCACAGAATTCCATGCAAAAGGAGCATAAAGTGCACTATGTATCCTGAAAAAAATATTATATCTCATTCTTCAGGTACACTTTTCTTGTAGGAGGTTGAAGCTACAGGCACCAAATTTTTATCTAAATAACATAAGTTATTTAATTCTATATAGGAAAAATATGGTAATATTTTTAAGCATTAAAATTTTTTTTCTCCACATTATAGCTTTAATTCATAAAAGCTTTAACCGGCTGAACTCAACAAACATAGATAAACAAGCACTAAAAATGTGATATCAATATCTCTTATAGTTCTTGAGAAATGTGTGCCTGAAGTGTGAAAAATCAAGGTTTCGGGAAATTGCGATCAAATGTAAAGTACCATTCTTTTCAAATTACACATACTTTCAGAACATGCCCGCTCCATATTTCTGCTCACTGAAGTTTTCCTCATCTTTTCTTTTCCTTTTGTTAGTTCTAGCTTTATTTTCAAGCAACTGAACTGCCCTTTTTGCCTCTGAGAGTCGACGTATATCTTTTTTTATATAGGCTTCCTTCATATTCTGACTAACTTTTATACCCATTTTTTCCATCACTGTAAATCTACCACTGCAGCCAACATTATAACAAATAACACTGTACCTATTTTATATATATATATATATATATATCCTTTTAAAGCTGAAGAATTATATATTTTTTTAACATTAAAAACAAAAAATCGATTTTTTGAAGTCAATCGACCTCCCAGTGCCCTTAAAGAATTTGACTATCGCTGAAAGAATGTAAACAGATAAACAATAAGATAATTTCTGCAAATGTTTATCTCAACCATAGTGGATAGAAGAGAAAGTGTGAGCTCTCCCGCTAGTTCTCTGCATGATCCGTGGTCCCGTGGCAACTGACCGAAACTGTGGCGTGGCGATCGCAGTCGCCTTAAAATGCGCACGAACTGCCTAGTATGTGATTCGGAAGTACAGACAATTTTATACGTATGCGTTGTGTATTGTGAGTAATTAGGTACATAACTTGTGAAATTGCTTCTAATTTTGTGCATAAATGTGTGTGTTCTTCAAAACGTAAGTTTCAAGCAACATCAATATTTGATTAAAAATGCCAACTTGTTTTGTACCCGGGTGTCGTTCAGGATACACAAACTGCTCAGAAGCTAGACATTTTTTTACTCCTCCTAAAGATAAAAATCTGTTTTACAAATGGGAAAAGTCTATTCCTAGGAAAGACACTAAATTATCTGTTAAATCTAGTATTTGTGACAAACGTTTTCCAGAGGACTTTTTAGTGAAAGTTGATTCATTCGTTGTGCACGGAAAACTAGTTGAAATCCCTAGAATTAAATGACGGTTAAAGCCAGGGGCAATTCCCTGTATATTTCCTAATTTACCCAGGTACTTAACTACAGTGCATAAATCCCGAAAATCTCCACAAAACAGAGACAAAAAATTACTGAAAAAGCAATATTCAGCAATCAGTAAATTACCAGATGCAGGATCCAGCCAACCAGTTCTTATTTCAAACGCGCCGTCCTTCAACAATGAAATTGCTACACTGAAGAAAAGAATTAGAAACCTCAATAGAAATTTAGTTAGAACTAAAATCCTGCTATCTAAAGAGAGGGCTAAATTAAAAATAGTAGAAAAGAAATTCGCTACTAATTGTTGCGAACATAAACGCAACTTAAATTATATAAGTAAAAAAGAAAAGCTGGTTCTAGATAGAATGCTTAAAAAATACATAATTTGCAACAGGGGAACTAATGTTTTTTTTATAAGTAAAGGTTAGGATAGTAAAGTATCTCATACTATTTGAGCAGGTTCCGTTATATTAAATATAGCCCTAACGTACACATTTTATTTATAAAACGAAGCAATTGGTGGTTTGCAACTGTTTGTTTATCCTTCTTTTATGTTATTTTTATCTTGGGAAGAGCTGCGTGGTTTGTTTTGTCTGCCAAGATGGACTGGGGAGTAAGGATTTGTCCGTTCAGTAACAGGCAGTTGTTTTCTGTCATTTCTTTTAACAAGTTACAGCCGTCGATGGCACCTCCAAAGCAGTGCCGGAGTAATATACGATGTGCCTTAGGAAAACTAGTGTACTTAAGCCTGCAAGTTCATAAACACATTCATTAACAACTCACAGCAATCCTTTAAATTTAGGCAACTACAATTAAATATATTATTTGCAAACACAGAAGGAATAAGCTGAAGAAATAAAGTTGTAAGAAAAACCGCCACTGATAATTTGGCAGCAGCAGTGAAAGGGATTTTACCAATCGTCCACTTTCTGCTTGACAGGAAATTGACGATGATTGACCATAACTTTTGACCCTTCTAGAGGGCTTTGCTGATCCACCAACAGCGTTAACATCATTATTTCATAAAAAAACTTATTTTGACGGGTTAAGTTTGCAATTTCTCTTCCGTAAGTCATTCAATTACATATGTACAAATACTTACAGCCCTGATTTTTAATCATATTAACGACCATGATAATGTCACATCTTGCAACAAAGTTGGTCATCATATTTGTCATACAATACTCCAACGTCCAAAGCATGTCTTGTTCTCGCAGAAACTATTTACTACAACATTCTACAGTCCGTCGGGTTAACACAGCTCACAATTTTTACTTATTTTAAGCTTTCTCAGTCTTTTCAGTGTCTTTCTTCACTTTCTCAGTCTTTCATACCCTAACTACAACGTTACAATCTCTAGACGCTCGTTAAATCTTCTTTACGACGACCTACGTATCTATCACGACGACATACACACGCACAGATGTCTCGCACTCAAAAAGACCCTGATCGACTCATTTCTGTAACCGTAAAGTCACTCAGTACTATTCCTGGCTTCGTTATTTAGTGGGGATAACGTCACACGGAACTTTCTCAAGTTCCACAGCTGGCAACGCGGCGGGATTTTTCTCGAAGTCTCGGGAGAAAGTCCCTTTTGTGTACCTGTCTCCATTGTTGTTAGTCACGTACACAGTTGCCCGAGGCAGCCTTTGCCTGTTCCTGGACCGGCATGTGGCCTGAAGGAGGCCCGCCCGACAGTGCTTTGTTTTGCGCCGAGCCCGGCTTCACAATATTGCAAACACATGCCAGGCAGCTGTAGTTGGCCATTATACACTTGAAAGCGCTAGCGATAGACTATCTATGGTAAACTTAGAGGCAAAGAAAGTGCCAGTGATATTACTAAATGCTATTGATAGTGCATGGGGAAATATAATTATACCATAAGACTAACCCAACGTCTGGGAGGATCAGACCGTGGAATGATATTTATTTGGACTATTTCATAGATAAAATATGCATTTAAATACTATATCGGGAATATTTTACCAGAAATATTAAATTCTACAACAAATAACCTAAAATATATTAATTTCAATTTCTATAGTTCGACTTACTCAGCACTGCCAACTGAGAAATACGAAACTTAAGGATTACATGCATTTGGACATTCCCTTCTTATTATAAACCTGTTTAAAATATTAAATAAAATTGTATTTACTTTCAACACTAACAAATAACCTTTCTTCTGGAAGAATATATTAATTATTAAAAGAACACTCTTTAAAACGACAGTGGTGGAAAACAAAGAATGACTGATGATAATTTGTACAAAAAAATGAGTGACAGGTGATCATTCGCATATGATAATTAAGTGCCTCGATGTACCTATATGAAATATACGAGCAATTTGTTTTGTGATAGAAATATTGTTATTTGTAATATTTATGGACGAAGTACATAAGCAAGAGAAGGACGCATAGAACTAAAATTCGCAATTGGACACACACCAGTACATTTACGGCACAGTTATATGCTGATAATAAGGTCCTGATAATAGACACTGGGAATAGGGTACAGTAATGGCGGAATGGTGCGAAGAATTGGAGAGAAAGTGTAGAATATAAACAAGACCGGACAGATTTAGATATCAAAAGAAGACACGCACAAGAATCAGCTAGAAATTAAATATAAAAAATAGTTATGTATTGCAGAAAATGGACAGCTATGAGAATCTGGGAACTATAATATGCAGAAATGCCAGAAATAGAAAGGAGTTTCTAAGTCAAACTAAAAGTTTGCTGTGGAATAAGTAATACACTGCAATGTGACTTTTAGACCAGAAAGCTTCCAATTATAATTATTTTTATTTATTTAGTAAATAACAAAATAAATGTCATATGTAAATGTGCGCTCGTATGCGATGCAGGTTAGCTGAACGCATAGTATTAATGACGTCAGAAGAACAGCACGGCTATCAAATGTACAAACAACTACCACTGTAGAAGCAAGAGTCGAAAACAACGTAACGTAGTACTTTGTGAACTAGTGAAGCATTGCCTTGCAGACGCAAGGTCAAGGTGTAGTATAATGCAACTGTTTTATTTCTTCTCGCAGTTAGCAGCAGACGTGTTTTTTTATTGTCAGGCTGTACTTACCTGCAGTTGTTTACATGCGCGAGCCATAACAGTGTACCTATGGAAAAACGCACACGTCTCCGGTCTTTAGTGATTAGATATAATTGAGTAAGATGTAAATGTTTTCGGTGCATATATGTAATTGTATTTGCAAGCCTGGAAATTACAAGATGCAAAGCGTTCATATTAAAACACTGTCACGCACCTGAGTTTTAAAAGCTAGAATCTTGTATATTTAGGAAAACAAGCCAGTTAGAAATTTTCTCGACCAGTGTATTTATTGTTATATCTCGAAGGGCGTTTCTCCTTTGTTGCATTGTACGATAAAGTACCGTAACAGAACGAGTGAGACGGAACTGCATATACCGCAGGAAATTCCCTGATTCAAGATGGCAGTTTAAAGGAGGGGATGGAGAAGCCCCAATGAAAATCCGCGAGTTAAGTACAAATGTTAAGGCGGGTAAAATCGTCTAAAAAGTCCACCAATCGGAATCAAGTGTCTTCGTTCAGCTTCGAATAATCTCATACGCGCTACCAGTAAAAGAAGTTGTCGACTCAAAAAATAAACACAGCGAATGAAATGTGATTCTTGTAACTTATAAGTGCATCGCATATTAGTGCATTTCGGTCTAGAGGAGTGAGGCTAGTGCTAGAGGCTCAAAGAAGAATCGTGCAGATATACTTTATTTTTTTAAGCCGTGTTGGTCAGTACCGTCAATGGGAAGCAAAAGAGTATTTTAACTAGTGGTGAATAGAGATGTAAAATAAATCTAATAAAATTCGGGGATGCTGCTGCAGAATCAAACCACACCAATGATTGTTTTCGTTGCTTTTCCCACCACCGGAGGTCCTCGGTAGGGTCCATGCTACACATACGAGCCAATGCTGACACTAGCCGAGGACGGGCATCAACCCGAGGACAGAACGGTGACGAGGTAAGAAGCTTCGAACCAGGTACTGTCTCAAGTGGTTGGAAAGAAGGGGATTATTCACAAGATGTAAATGCAAAGATTCCAATCAGTACGTAATAGTTCCTATAGTGCAGTATGGAATGGCAAATTTACCGTTAAGGATAAACACAGGATTAATGTGACAGCAGATAAAATTAAATACGTGAAGACTGGTGCGCAAGACCTGAAGATATAGGGTATATATGGCATGCCCGAAAAAAAGAAAGCACACTAAATTATGGAAATGAGAGTGTAAGTAAGGGGGACTGAGGGGCAACCAAGGATAAACTGGGAAGACAAATTGAAAGACTGGGAAAGATGAGAGGGAATCAACGACAGAAATAAGGACACGAAAGTCTTGGGGATCTGGACGGAGTGAGACGAACACGCAGAAGATAGGAATATAAAGACATAATTGCAATAAATTAATTTCCGGTGTTAACATCAATGCATAAGATAAGAAGGATGAGTTAAAAGCTTTTTCATGTGAAACTGATCATTAGAAACCTTAGTGGCGTCAGCTGGATGTGGCATACTTGCAGAATCTTGTGGAATCACTTCCTAACCGAATCAGGCAGATATCAGTTATGCATTATTAATGTTCAGTTGACCAGAGGTGACTTGTTTTTGTCGTCCAGCAAGCTTATATATTCAGTGGTCGTCGCAAAAGGAATCTCCGATTAGCATTTCAGTGACTCACGGCAACTTAAATTTCTCATTGTAATTACGAAATCAGTTATTCTAAGCCAGCAATTTATTAATACTTGAGAAATTAGCAATTTTTTTTTTATTTTATTTATTTTTTTTTATTTTTTTTTTTTTTTTTTTTTTTTTTTACCGTGGAGGGGAAAAACCCGTTACAGGCGGAGGCCGACATGCTGAGGCCAACAGTGTGAGGGTCCCTGCGCCCTGAAGGGGGAGGGTTACTCACTAAAAAAACCCTCCACGTGTTAGTTCGTACAATGCTAAGGTTTCGTGCATCATCGTGCGTTAGTCGGGTCCCGCATAGCACCCCGGTTAGTAATTGAAAGCTTTAAGCTGGCATGAGTTCATGCGAGCGAGTCAATTGTTGCTTTTTGGTAATGCCCATGAAACCTGGACATGACCAAGAGAGATAAATGCATTGTTAAATTTGTATTGATATTAGACGCAGTTACGCTTACTTAGCAAATTAACACTTCAAATGTGCTTTTAGCACCAAGATTCAGAAGCACTTTAATTCTACACTCTCAAATAGTCAGCAACTTGTTTCAAATAATTCATCTATTAGTCTGCATTAAATTTACTAGCCAACTTAACTGGTGTTGCCCATTCTGACACTCACCCACATATAGTTCAAAGGCGCTGTTTCATCAAAGGCGGGCATATTGGAGATGGCTTAAAAGGTGCTACACAAGGGAACTTCCTTATTAATGTACAAACACTTAAGGATAAAACTGGAGAATTTAGGCCAAAACGTTCGTTGTTTACGAGTATTTTGTTAGGGTATATTGAAAACAATACTTTTGTCTGACGAATAACAATGTTTACCTTTAAACCATAACCATTGAAGGGAAAAAAATGGCCAAATGGATCAATATATCAGAATTTGCTTCTGATAATAGCCAAAGTTTTGAAAAGATGGACCGAGAAAGAAGTTGAATCATTCCTCGTAGAAAAATTTAACGTGTTGCATTCACATGGCTAAACATTTGCAGTAATTATCTTATTCCTTACTTCCTTATGTGCAAGGGGAATATGGGAAGCCATTTGTGGCAAGTGTAAGTACTCAAAAACTCGCACAAATAACAAGGAATATCTCCGAAATGGTTCACTCTACAAAAATATTATTCAGACATAAATTGTGCGTTTTAGCAATATCTAAATTTTGTATAGTAAGATTTGGGCTATCTATTACGGTTTAGCAGTTATGCAAAATTCATCAAGAGTAAACAGGACTATATGGGCTATAGCCAGAAAAATCAAAATATGGATTCCATTTGCCATACAAATATCTTAAGAATATGCATTTCAATCAAAATGGTTAGGTTTTTACAGGACCAAGATTTTCGAAAAACTTTAAGCTATGAGAAGTTAACATAATATTATAGATCCGATCATCTCCAATAAGAAATCCGGGATGTACAATTATGGACAACATAATAAACGAAGACATAAGGAACTAGTTAAATATTCTTCCTATATATGAAAAAATCTGATATGTTGCACTCTAATGACTTTCTCTACTCTTGTACTAACCATTCGTACAAACCCTTTCTCCTGTATATTCTTAGTGTTAGTTGAGATAAAAATTTGCAGAAATTATCTTATTGCTTATCTTCTTGTAGGTACGCGGATAATATGTAAATAAAGTAGGCTATGAGCAACACTCCATTTTTTTGTTTATTCATAGTCGCTTTAACAATTAGATGATGTCCCGACTATCAAATTGAAATTATTAGAATTTTATTTATAATATTAACACTAATTATTAGACAGAGTAAGTTTATTTCATATACAAGTTTTTATTGTACAGCTGTTGAAATTAATTTAGTTTGTGCGATGCTGGAAGTTGATGGAAGATTAAGGTTAATCTTTAAGGTAAATCTGTAAGTTTTCTACGTCTACTGAGTTTAATATTGGTGGATAGCAATGTCGTGATATACAGGTGCACCTTTGATTGGTGGATTAGTGTTGTCGTTATGAAAAGGTGGATAAAATGAGGTGCCTTACACATGCTATAACCGCTGCCCCATGCATGTCAGCATAGACATAATAGGACCTTCAATTTGTCCTTAATGAAAAGTAACATTGTATTTACATGCCCACGTATAAAGATGTAAATAAGCAAAGGAAGGAAAGCACAGGGACGAGATAGGAGTTTAGCATTTCTACCTTTATGTATACGACCTTAAGAGCTTCCTAGCCATAAATGGAAAGTAGAGCTACTTGGGGCAAAAACCCATGTCTAAGAGAGATTTCACCCTCAGCGCACAAAACATGAAACGTGTGTGTGTTTGCCCTGGTCTACAGTTCGCCGGCCGCGACGTCTGTAGCCGAAGGGTCTAACTTGGATGTCGAGAGAGGAAAATGGAAATCTTTATGTGTCCAGGATCAGGTAGAAATGTCTGTCCGTCCGTCCGTCCGTCCATCGATCCGCACCAACAGAAAGTGAAGTGCGTCACATGAAATATGCAACGGCTAACATACCGCAAGGATTAAAGGAAATGAAACAAGGTCTTCCGACGACAACTTAAGTATCATTGAATCATTTGAGCCGTGACGTAACTAGTGCCAATGAACCTCTATTTGGATAAATAAAATTTACACTAATAATAACAATAACAATACCAATAATAATAATAATAATAATAATAATAATAATAATAATAATAATAATAATAATAATAATAATAATAATAATAATAATAATAATAATAATAATAATAATAATAATAATAATAATAACAACAATAGTAATAATAATAGTAATAATAATAATGATAATGATACTGATAATAATGATAATAATGATAATACTGATAATAATGATAATACTGATAATACTGATAATACTAATAATAATACTAATACTAATAATATTGATAATAATAATGATAATAATGATAATAATGATAATACTGATAATACTAATACTAATAATATTAATAATAATAATGATAATAATGATAATAATGATAATAATGATAATACTGATAATACTAATAATACTAATACTAATAATATTAATAATAATGATAATAATGATAATAATGATAATAATGATAATAATGATAATAATGATAATAATGATAATACTGATAATACTAAGAATAATACTAATACTAATAATATTAATAATAATAATGATAATCATGATAATACTGATAATCATGATAATCATGATAATAATGATAATAATGATAATACTGATAATACTAATAATACTAATACTAATAATATTAATAATAATAATAATGATAATAATGATAATAATGATAATACTGATAATACTAAGAATAATACTAATACTAATAGTATTAATAATAATACTAATAATAATAATAATAATAATAATAATAATAATAATAATAATAATAATAATAATAATAATAATAATAATAATAATAATAATAATAATAATAATAATAATAATAATAATAATAATAATAATAATAATAATAATAATAATAATAATAACAGTAATAGTAATAATAATAATAACAACAATGATAATAATGATAATAATGATGATGATAATGATGATAATAATGATAATACTGATACTACTACTACTACTAATAATAATATTCATGATGATGATGTTAATAATAATAATAATAATAATAATTATTATTATTATTATTATTATTATTATTAATATTATTATTATTATTATTATTGTTATTATTATTATTGTTATTATTATTATTATTAATATTATTATTATTATTATTGTTATTGTTGTTGTTGTTATTATAATAAAAGGAGTAACTTATATATGGGGCCTAAGATTAATATAAAGAAAATTAAATATTTATGTATTGGAGAAGAAAAACAATCAATAAAATTCAACACTGGAGAAGAAATAGAATAAAGCAATGAGGGACAAAAATAGACCAGTCAGAGAAAATTGTAACAGAAATAAAACAGAATTTCCAAAACAAAGCAGGGAATAAAGATAGAAATTCTGTTTGATGGGAGAAAATATCACAAAGAATAGGAAATTAAATGTTTATAAAATGGGCTTGTTTATTTATTTATTATCTACACACCCTGAGATATGCCAGAGTGAAATAAGAAACCGATGGCTAGCCGAGCAGCCAGATACTGAGCGGCGGGACATCAAAGCGCTAGAGGACGCTTTTGCAGAGGAAGAATCCTTAGTCACAATGGTCGAGTAATGTTTCGATAATTATGTTGACTTGAATGTAAAAACCTTGTAGCCTCTTTGTGATCCCAAGATGATCAATAGCATAAGGAATACCTAATTTTCAGACTATACAATAATCTTGATATTAAATTTATACCTTAAAACTTTTCTCCACAATTATTTACAATGTCCTACCAACGGAACTATAACACAAATACAAATGAAATAAACCAAAACTTTCTTACACTAGAACGTATGGCATCCATAAAATTCACATCTGTGAAATTGCAATAAAGGTTATTCTGAACTATTGACCCTATTTCATAAGTTATGCCTATATTTACAATGTTTGATAAGTGACACGGAAACAAATATAATACAGGGTTGATTTTCGCGTTTTAAATTTTGTTTGCTGCTTATAATGTTACACAATGGCCATCTAGGTAAATTCCTTGCAACAAAATGTAACCGGATTTTGTTTGTATACTTCGTGGAGTGCAACAACGGTTTATGTCCTATGGAGGAAAAACTATACTCGTCTTTAGGTTAAGAATAAAGTAGTGCCTTTGACCTTTCCCACATCGTCCCACATTGCAGGTGGTGCTGAGAGAGAAAATAGTAGGTTACGCTTATTTATATTTGCATTATACTTTCATATATGTATGTTCATATCTAAAAGTATGCATGAGAGGGGGAACTGGCGGTAAGAGCGCGGAGTAATACTTTACTTTATTCGTAACCAAGACGAGCAGAATGTTCTTTTATAACTGCAATGTTTTTGTGTTCAACTACGAAGTACTTTGTATATCCTTCTAAATCTTTTAGTAATTTATAATGTGACAAAATGACAACATAAGTCCAGGTACTTTATCTAAAGCTTTATTACAAATACAGTTTTCTTTCCTCAACACAGTCTACTGTTTTTTGTGTTATTACAACTCACAAATTTTACTTGTCGTAACCTTGTCTAGCCCTTTCAGTGTCTCTCATGCACTAGAGATGACAATGCAATCAATCCACGCTCGTGAAACCTTCTGGACGACGCACACGCGCAGCTGGCGCACTGGCCGACTCGTATCTGTAACTGTAAAGTTCAACTCTCCTTCTTCCTGGCCTCTTTATATAGCGGGGATGACGTCGCACGAACTTTTTGCGAACTTCTTAAAACACACCGGTGCTGACGTAATGCGATTCTCCTCGAAAGCATCGGAGAAAACCCCTTTTGTGTAGCCGCCGTAATTGCTGACAGTCACGTGTTCACTCGCTTAGTGAGGAAGTTAGAGTTTGTGCCTTTGTTTAGCTAAGCCCCGACAGTGCTTTCTTTTCTGCCGCGCCCGGCGTCACAATAACATGAAATTAAAAGTGTTTTATAACTCCATTTCCTTAGAAGCAATTAGTTTAATGATTTTTGTGCTTACCCTGCCACAGTTTATCTTGAGCTCTCAGATGCCGTTGTTGTCGAGGACTGTTATAGAACTTGCTATGTCTCTTACACAGCCGTAGTTTAAATTATATCATAAAAGATCGCGATTTGTATTTTCCACAATTGTTTTTCTAGCCATTGGTGAAACACACAGCTCATTCTGTTATTATTTAAAGGGGCTTGCGGTAGACCTGTTGTTGGGCATTTAGTACTTCAAGTTCTGTTTGAGTTGATTAAACATAGAAATAAAACAGTGTAAATCGGTATGATAACGCATGAAAGTTAAAGCAATAGTGCAAACTGCAAAAGTGGCAACACTGGAATATCAGCAATGAGGCTCAGTTCATAGCACTAGTTACCAAGACTCAAGTTAAAGTGTGTGAATTATGCATAATACATATTTTGCTTTGTAATATTACTATAGTTTTACTTACGTACTTGTGCGAAACATATTTCCATAACTGATTTATTTTGTCAGTTCGCTCAGAAGCATTCAATTGCATTGTTGTGATATTTGTACGTAGAATGTTTCCAATTATATTTAGAGTTTCTTGTTTGTCTTTTGAACACTAAATACCCGTCTGTGCTGATAATTACGAAATTGTTTGACACGCTGGACTGGAAAATTAAAGTGACAGACAGGACGACCATTCAGGCGTAAGAATTATGATAATGGCGTATTGTTGACACTTTTCGAAAACCTGGGAACTGCTTTCATTTTGACAAAGACTAACATAATATGTTATTGCTAATAAATTTACTAGCAATGTTAGTGAAACAAAGGAAGCAATAATAAAAAAAAGGCTGATGTGTTGCACTCACATGATTTTCTCTACTCTTGTACTAACCATTGTTACAAACTCGTATTACTATATATTCTTTGCGCTAGTTCAGATAAACATTTGTACAAATTATCTTATTTCTTACTTCCTTGTAGGTACAAGGGGAATATTAGAATACAGTAGGCTTTGTGGATAGACAAATCGTTTAAAGCTTTGAGATTCTGTTCTCTTTGCACACTTAACATAAAAAAATGAACAGCGATGTTCCATTTCAGGAAAGTTTTAAGTTTTCCGGTTTTAATACATATAAAAAGGAATATCTCTGAAATGGTTCACTCTACAAAAACATTTATTCAGGCTTAAATTATGTGTTTTACATTTTCGGACAGTAAGATTTTGTCTATCTCTTACGGTTTACGAGTTATTCAAAAGTCGTCCAGAGTAAACAAGACTACATAGGATATAGCCACAAAATTCAAAATATACATTTCATTTGTCATACAAGTATCTTAAATAGTTTAATCAAAATTATTAGAGGCATTTTCAAGAAAATTAAAACTTTTGAAAAATTTTCCGTGTAAAGGGTAGTTTAGGGCATGGCTATTTTCTTCAAAATCTTCTTGTCGCACCCTTGAAAGACATTTAACTTAAATACCAACTTTGGTTTTTAACCGACTTTTCGTTTTTGAGTCATACTGCTCAAAGGCTGCTATTTCCAGTGAAATCTCGACATCGAATTTTTGGGTGGAATACAATATTTGCTTTACTTAGCAGTAGAGAAAGTAAAAAGCCGATGAAATGCCTAACTTGGTGTTGAGGTTCAACATCTTCCAAGCACATCCCTCACCCCCCCCCCCCGACTAACCTACCGTTTCTCAAAAATTTCTATTTTGTCAAAAACAGCTCCAACAGTTTTGATTATAATAGCACGTGTATAAGATATTTTATAACAAACATGAATTTTCTGACATCCCCAGAAATAGTCCTTGATATGTATTTCTTTGAATCTTGCAATGCCTAACCTTTCTCAATATGAGGCCATTGCTCACTTTTTATCTCTTTGCATGCGAAGACTACGGAATCTCAAAGCCCTCCCATTGCGAGCAGCTCTTAAAACATACGAATATCCAGGACCTTCTAGATACCGGACCTGACACTGGGATTCAAGATGGCGGCCTATGTGGTGGAAACTACTTATAAACAACTCGTCTACAGGCTACGATTTCAAAGCAGTAAAATAAAAATGTGGTGTAATAACACGCCTATTTTGTGAATATGGGCTGTTTTAAACACAAAACACTGTCTTAAACATAACCTCAAGTAAACAAAAAAAGAACGACATTTAATATTAAACGATAACCCATGAGTAATGAAATATATAACCTTAAATAACATTCATGCAATCTACAGTTTTACATGCCATTATGTAACTGCATTACACACTCAAATTACAATGAAGATAGACAAAACTGCAAGCAGCATGTTACTTAAATAAAACAGAAATGTTGACATTTAGCTGACTCAGAATTATTAATCATTGTTTACACTGTTTTCCACACTTGCACCACGTACATAATGTTATATACCTACTCAAAACATATACTGCATGGTTGATATACAAATGCTGCTATTTAGAATAATTAGCTACCTACTGAATTCAAAAGCTTTAGGGTGACACAAATTGTACTTGCAAACAGATAAATTAACTTCACTATAAGGCTAATGTAGCCATAGTGTTAGATTGAACACAATAAACATGAACACGTGGATAGCACACGGCACAGTCAACACGTTATTAGATTTATTTCCGTTCTCTATACTGCCCAAATAAAAGTTTTTAAACATTCGCTTTGCTAATATTAAGACAAACTTATATAGGAATTATTATAACAATAACTCAACGGCATAGAAAGGAATACGAAGGATAGCGTATGGAAACGCCTCAGAAATCACTACCAACAGCCGACGCCATTTTTGTGCGACTGGGGTGCCAGTGTCAGGTCCGTTAATCCAGAGGGTCCTGGAATATCGCTTAAATTCTACTTTATTCACGTATTCTCCTTCCCCTTGTAGAAAATTCATGTGAGTTTAACATATCAGATGTTTAGATATAATTTTGAAACACGTTGTGTTTTAATATGTGATGGTTATTTCAAAGCAGACTAATTTTAGTTGGCATTCAGGAGCACTATAACTACAAGCGATTGTTTGCTTTTTAATTTCTGCTAAGGCTTGTGTGTGCTTGATTATGATTCGTGTTATTGGATTACATTAATTTTACTGCGTGTGTCTGACGTGTGTTACAGCATTAAGTAAACCTCACTGCGCTTCACTGGGCTGTGTTGTGCAGCTTTCATTGCTTGCTAACAAATGTATACATCCTTTGGATTTTGTTATTAAAATAATGAAATATTACTTTAATTACTGCGCCGCTTTAGAAGAAGCCGCAAAGCCGCAGTTTGATGCGGTGTTTGCAGCTCATTTTTAGTCAAGAGTCTTCCTTTATTTCATATTATTGTGTGGTTAAATGCATCTAGCATGTACGTGTTGTTGAACAAGGAGAGAGAAATAACACAGCACAATGGTACCACTGACTGTGTGAAGTACGTCAGCTATAGGGCGACTCCAAACTCAATTTGCACAACCAGACGTGTTAAAACTTCCCTTAGGGAGCGAAATTTAAAATATTCGTAGCTTTGCATAGATGTTTCTGAAAATTTTACTGCAACTACACTGTTATTAAATATCAAACTTTATTTACATGTATAACAGCTTTGGAGCAATAAATAATTTATTTTTTATGTTTGTTTAAGTGTATCGCATATTCAAAATGCTGTACGATACTCAAAAGATAACGAAATGAATTACTATTTTTAATTGTAACTTTGAGACCCAATACAAATAACGTTTTAATTCTATGAGTGAATAATTATAATTTTCAAAAGTATGCTGCAAGTTTTAAACTCTTAAATTAATAATTCTTTAATTAATTTTTATTTAAAAAATTATTACTGGTATAAGCACGTAGTATGCAAAATGTAATATTACAGTGGATACTTATACTCATTTTCGGAAGTTCTAGTTGCAATTAAACAAAGTTTAGAGAAATACAATGATTTCTAAAATATTATCCTCGAAAACAGTGAATTGTATGCTTCAGTTATCAGAACCCTCCTCATTTATGATCTTGTATGCTTTTACATAATTGCAAAGTGTCTTAGATAAAAAATTCATGATACAGGAAACGAAAATGAATTGTAGATTATTTGCAGATGATCAAGCCTCTTCAGAAAATCAACTGCGAAAGGCAATGAATGAATTCCGTCATCATCATCATCATCATCATCATCATCATCATCATCATCATCATCATCAGCATCAGCATCATCAGCATCATCATCATTATTATCATTATCAGCATCATCATCATTATTATAATTATTATCATTATTATTATTATTACTACTATTATTATTACTACTATTATTATTATTACTACTATTATTATTATTACTACTATTATTATTATTACTATTATTATTATTATTATTATTATTATTATTATTATTATTATTATTATTATTATTATTATTATTATTATTATTATTATTATTATTATTATTATTATTATTATTATTGTTGTTGTTGTTGTTATTACTATCATTATCATTAGTAGTAGTACATTTTTACATTAATTTTTGCCCTTTTTCAGTACGTTTGTGTCGTTTTAGCCACCTGCAGACCCTTTCCTTTTGTTGCAGTAGGTATACTGTTTTCTTAGAGTTGAGAGGTAGCCCATTTCTGATTAATCTGTGAAGCAGTAGCTGAACACTTGGAGTGAATTTTTGAGCATACATGATGCATTGTTTTGTCATGATTATATTTTGTTATATATATGGAAATCAATACCAGTTTTATCTGAAAAGGTGAAATAGTGTTGCCAACCGTAGACAAAATTTGAGGCTTTGTGGGGAAATACAGTAATTTTGCCAATTATAACCACAATTTCTTAATTTATGAATATTACTAAAATAAAGATGAAAAAGTTTCTATCAGTACTGTAAAGAGTAATGTACTCGTATGTTTGGAAGGGAAGTGTGTAACTTGAAATATTTCAAAATCGTCTCAACTATTGTTTTGTCACTATTTTGAATAGCGGCTAACATTCAGCCTCCCACCCCGCCCCTCAGGAAAAAGAGGAACCAGGTCATATCTCAAAATAAACAATTGATTTTCAAAGCAAAGGCTATTGCTGTATTTAGTAACCGGTGGCCACGTGAATGTATTTGGGAAATCCATGTGCAACTGTTAAAAATGTGCTGTAGTGACAACTGCATATTCTTAAAGCACTGTAAATGGGCTGCGTAGACACTTCTTCAGTGATTTGTAATAACATTTATTACTTTGTTTCTGTTCTAGTCTTATTAGACTAGTTAATTAAGAAGTTATCCCTTTCTGGGCAGTCGCACAACTGGCGTGTGTGTAGAGCGGAAGGTCAAGAATGGGGACACTAAAACTAACTTCTTGAATACTGCTCGGCAAGCTTGAAAGAATACGACCCATCTCCTCTTTACCTGTAGTAGCTGATACTTAATTACTTCATTGTCAGAAATCCAGCATTCGCTAACAACAACAACATTTTGGGTCAAATGCAACACATCCTCTAGTCTATACAGCTTATACTGGTACAGAAAGGAAAAGTTTATTTTTTTATTAATTTATTCTGCCTTTGAGCAGAAAATTTCAATGTTGAGGATAGTATCATTAAATCATGTTCGCATGATGACATCACTACGCCTTATCTGCAAGAGCCGACGTAGAATTTTAATGTCTTGGAGCTCTAATTAGGCGACAGTTGAGGTAGGAAACTTTGTTGAAGTTTACCTTTTGAAGTATTTTCATTAAAAAAGAGTAGAAGCGTCAACTCCTGCCTTGCAGCTAGGATAATCAGACTGTAGACTCTGTGATCGATTTCTCGCCCCCTTCCAGCCCCGTCGAGCTGTCAGTGCCTTACATTCCTTAACTAATTTTGGCCGCAAACAAATGACGGCTCAGGGATTCGATTTTCAGCAAGGGAATAATTGGGATTTCCGCCAGCTGCCAAATCTCTGTAGCTCTTTCATTTTAAATTGAAGCATGCCAATCACTTCAATCTTTCCATTTCGTTACGTAACGGAGGAGCGTTTGTGAGTAGGAAAGAGTTCTTGCAGATTCGTGCTGTGCCGATATTATGTTCTACCCAACTCCATCTCTTGCTGAGTGAATGGGACGCCGAAAGCTCATTTATTTCTCTCCCTACCGCCGCCTCTTTTAGTTAAACGGATACGGTAATAATTACAAAGTTGGTTGCAGGGATGGCACAAGATAGGCACGGAATGGAATTGCTTTCATCCGAAAAATGTTTGTCCATACATAAGGCCACTCAGATCATTAAATGAAATTCAAAACAACCATCAGCATTGACAAAAATAAAATAATGAAAATAGTGTCCAAATAAAATATAAAAAGTAGGCAAAGAATGTAACTTAAGTGTTCTATGTACAAAAGCCAGATCAGTAGCATTTCGAGGAAAAAGTCATCCAAGACTCAACATTGTCATAAGTAATTTTACTTTAATTACTTGGGTTTCAATATGTCGCACTGCCAAAAAGGAGATCCAAATACATTTTTATTTATTTAACTACTTCCCACATGAGAAGGCTGCCTCAGCGCTAAGGTATGCAAAAGAAATTGATGTAGAATAAACATATACAAAGGTGGTATAAACGTAAGTAATAAGTCAAAGAAAATAAAGTTAGTAACATGGTTCAGCGGAAGTCAAAATAAATAATTAATGTACATATAAGGTAATTTTTAGCTGCATAAAATGGTAGATTCACTATAGATTTATGTACACTACTGGTACCTTTTTTGCAAGAAAATCAGCTTTGTCATTACCACTCAGTCCACAGTGAGCTGGTATCCATTGGAAGAATAGGCGTTTTTGAAGTGCTGTTAGATGGGTAAGGATTTTACAACATTCTATAATTCGTTATTGTTTGGATGACAATTTGGAAGTATTGCTATAATGGCCGCCCTGGAATCTGAG
Source organism: Tenodera sinensis (assembly GCA_030765045.1). NCBI lineage: Eukaryota > Metazoa > Arthropoda > Insecta > Mantodea > Mantidae > Tenodera > Tenodera sinensis. The sequence continues at coordinate 121,695,133 of CM060970.1, forward strand.
AGAATACTGCTTGATGAAAATGTGAAACTGTATACTAAAGATTTTGTAGAGCCATTCGAACTGCTTCAATTTCTCCATTAAAGTTTGTAGTTCCATAACTTAAAGATTTGTAATAGGAAAAGAGGTGACATGTGACTCCAGCACCTGCTCCATCTCGATTTGATATCAGTAGGGCTCGGAAGTTCATGCCCTAAAAAACACTGAAATATGCATGCAAATATGCTCTTAAAACTTGAAAATATGCCAAGAAATATGCACTATTTAATTAAAACAATTAATGTCCCTTTGCAGCAGACAAGACGAGTTAGTATAAATAATAAATAAAGTTACGTTATTCCTTAGAGGTTGAAGCAGAAGTGGTCCCGCTGCTAGTATTAACTGCTAAATTGCAGTTCACAATCAACACCGCACAAATTTTCAACTGTAGAACATCGTCTGTTGTCTCGCAAAACACTTTTGTAACGTGAAAAACTTCTCTCTACGTCACAAGATGTTATCGGGGCACATTTAAATGATATTAACTGTTTCACAGAGAGAGTCAAGTCTCTTGGTGTGACAGATGGTATACTTTCCAGGATGTGTCGAATATCGCACATCTGTTTATAACCAGAATTTTTTGAAATTACATAATTCTCTTTCTCTTTCACTTTTTGTCCTGTGCTACCGGGAACCGAACTTAGATCACATATTGTTTTTTCAATCACAGTAAGTGATTCATACAAAGGAGATCCTACAGCTTCCAATGCCGTTATGGCTGTTGGTAAGAAAGAAAAATGGGCAGATATGAAACCAAGATCTTCTTTTAACCCAGTGCCTGACAGAATATTTTGCACAGTTTCTATTGTTGAAGCATCTTTCAAGTCCAATGAATTGATAACCTCTTCGGCTATTTCTATGTGCTGAGCATAATATAAAACTGCATCGATCCATGTTCCCCATCGATTAACACTGGTGCAGGAGGAAGTCAGATATTAGGTGCTGTTGATCTAAACAACTTAACTCTTTTATGAGATTTAACAAAAGTTATCTTCGTACTGGACACAAATCTATCTACCAATGGGAAAGAATCGTTGTCTCAGAAATGCTACCAATATGAAAAATATACCTATACAGATGAAAAAATAAAAAAGCATAAAAATCATTAAAATATGCAATATATGGGAGCAATAATATTGAAATCTTCGTGAATTACATCATGTGCAGTACTGCCAATATGAAAAATATTATCCAGATAGAAAAAAGTAATAAAAAGCCATAAAAATCATTAAAATATAAAATATAGGGGCTATAGTATTGAAATAATATGCATTTATCAAAAATCAAGAAAATATGCAATTATATGCACCATAAAATCATGTCCAAATAACTGAAAATTCCATAATTCGTGCACATAATGTAAAAGCATACATTTTTAACCCCTATGAAGAAACATGCAAATGCATGAACTTCCTAGCCCTAGATATCAGTGATCCATCAGTATAAATATGGAGCCATTCATATTCTGGAAATATATTATGGATTTTCTCTAGTGCCAATAGTTACTTGGGTTCTTTATAGTATGCTATAAACTCTACCGCAAGAGCCCTTCACCGGGAAGGCTTACAGCGCGGCCGCTGCGTCCTCCACCTCTGCCCACTACAGGCATCATGAGTGGGGTGCAGTACTGGAGGGTGGGACGTGGTCAGCGCCCCATCCCTCCCGGCCACTTATGCGGCCTTCGCGACCTGTATAATATGCTATGTAAATCTAAAATTTCTACGGATAAATCAGGGTATTTCACCTAGTTTCATTATAAATATGAGTTGCACTTAAATACAAACTCTCAGAAAGTTTTCATCCACAGGGGAAAAAGCAGTGTGTTTACCAACTTCATTGCTTGTTATTTAATGTTACTTAACAGAAACACACCGTGACTGGCAGGAATCTCCCAAGCCTAGCTGGATGCGGCTCTTGAACTTAACAACGAGGGAAACTTTCGTCAAGATCGAAGCGAGACCCTCGGGTACCTCCCCCCCCCCCCCCCACTCCCCCTCCCTCCTCGTGGAGTATAAGCGTATTTCCCTAGAGACAAGACTGAAGAACGGTGCACTTCCTTGGATAATTCAGCTTGCTTTATCCCGATGTGCTACTGCTTGATCTGAAAGAATAGAATCAGCTTCCTGCTTCTCTTCGACTTCATTCTCATTAATGACTCACTATTTCCTCACTACATTCCACATTCATCTGTCTTCCGTTAAGGAGTTACATTTAAATTGGGGTGCTGCATTTGCCTGTTTTAAGTATTACAATTTCATTTCCTTGTTAATTAATTAGGTCAGTGTAAAATGCAAAACAAAAAATCTGATGTGTTGCACTCAAATGACCTTCTCTTCTCTCGTACTAACCATTCTTACAAACTCTTATTTCTATATCTTCTTCGTGTTAGTTAAGATAATTATCTTATTGCTTATTTCCTTGTAGGTGCAAGAGGAATGTTAGAATACAGTAGGCTTTGAGTGATAGTCAAATCTTTTAAACCTTTAAGATTCTGTTGTCTTTGCGCACTTAACAGATAAAAAAAATGAACAACGATGATCCATTTCACGAAAGTTCTAAATTTTCCGAAACCCACACGCATAACAAGGAATATCTCCGAAATGGTTCAACCTACAAGAACATTTATTGAGACATAAATTGTGTATTTTAGCAAGATCTACATTTTTTGTATATTATGATTTGGTCTATCTCTAACGGTTTACCAGTTATGCAAAAGTCGTCCAGAGTAAATACGTCTACAGGGGCTATAGCCAGAAAATTCAAGACATGCATTTCATTTGTCATAAAAATATCTCAAATATATGACATTTTAATCAAAATAGTTAGCACCATTTTCAAGAAAATCAAAATTTTTGAAAAATTGTCCGTTGAAAAGCGTAGTTTAGGGTGGGGCTATTTTCTTCAAAATCTTTGTGTCACATCCTTGAAAGACATTAAACTTAAATACCATCTTTAGTTTTTAACTGACTTTCCATTTTTGAGTTATGCTGTCCACCGACACACACACACACACACACACACACACACACACACACACACACACACACACACACACACACACACACACACACACACACACACACACACACTTGGATCTTTTTCTAAAAATGCTTTTTTGATTCAGGGGGTCTCAAAACATATTTTCGGTGAAATCTCGATATCGAATTTTTGGTTGGAATACAATACTTCCCCTACTTACCAGTAGAGAAAGTAAAAATATGTCTTTATAATATGTGGTTATTGTAAAAAACTATAACTCATGCCCACCAATGTAATGTTTATTAATTAAATGTTGTTTTTGCACTTCTTGATACCTAAGTCACTCATTGCTAACACATATTGGTTATTGTAAGCTAAATTTATAATTTATTTATCAATTCCAGGGTAACTACTACCTAAAAATAAGATGTTAATGAATTCTTAGCAAAATATACAAACGTATGAATTAATTATTTACTGTTCGAAATATTAAAGTGCAATTGGACATGCTATCGTCTTGAGGGGAAACCTGGATTTTTACATGAAATATACATATTATTAGAACTATATGACACTACATAGATGTAGCTTTTCCTTGGTTCACATTGATAATTCGTTTTTTCTAAATGCCCAATAAAATATGGGGTAAAATTTTGATTTATTATTGCTTTTTACTGTTTTTCCAAGTATTGCAAAAAGTGATTGGGTATCCATGATATCCATTCTCGACCTTACAAGTATACAATCAGCAGAATTGAAATCTTATTTTGAGATGAAGTACATTCAAGACAGCTTTGTACGACAGAATGAATTAATTTTGGTGACATTTTACGGAACCATCCAGTAAGTATGCCCTGGTGCTAATATTTTATTCGTTATTATATATTAATTGCTAGTTATTTGAAAATAAAGCGATTCAGCATTTGAACTCCTCTTTATATAAGATGTGTTTTTCACTGGAATTACAACAGTCACGTGACTTTCAATGTGCGGGGAGGAAGGGTAGGACAGGTCAGAAATTCACGGGCAAGTGCGGTGGCAACTTTAGCTGTCATATAAAACAGGGAGATTATCAGTTTAATTTTAGCTCGGCAATCCACAACAGAAAGCAACTGTTTGAACAAAATGGAAAGGAAGACATATTGCTGTATTAAAGGCGATTACTACCGTCCTTGCTTGTAAGAGACAATGGTGGTGGTGGTAATTATAATAATGCGTATTATTACGAAACTCTGCATTGTTTTATATCAGCATTGTTTTAATCCTAATATACGTGGAATGACTGATTCATTTTTCTGCTTTGTTAGCTATCGAAAACTGAATCTTCATTATTACTTGAAATAATCAGTTACATTCACATCTTTTAGGCATAAGATTTCGATTCGTGTCAATTTTCCCAGGCATCCGCTTAAGCGTTAGGTAAACGCACTGGGCGAGCGTTTCACTGCCATCGAAGCATACGGCGGTTCGGTGTTTTGTTTACGTCTGAGGCAGCATTAGTCTCAAAGCACACGCCGGTCGGGCATGGTTGGCATGGGCGAGGACTAAACAAATGAGATCAGTGTTGCCATTTACATAGCCGAAAAAAAATGAAAATTTTTTAAGAAACGACTAAAGCTAGCAAAACGAAAGTCAGTATTTTATATTCGCCAGATATTATTCTAGCCAAAGTAGCACCTTCCATGTTAAAGTGGCTATCTTTTTATCCTTAACAATGATCCTCATATTTTCCGGAACACTGGGATTAGATTCTTCCTCTTATTCCATTTAAATCCTTGAAATGTAAAATTGAACCTGCTAGTCTTATTTGTTTATGAAGTTCAACAAATAGTAAGGCAAAAGAAGTTACCTTAATAAAATGAAGTTTGCAAGCATTTCATGTACTCCAAACAGGAAAACAACGGTCCTTTTTGAACTACGTTGTGTGGCTGTGCATAGTTTATGGCTATGAATATAGATGAGTGAATACATGATTGGAAGGTAGATGGTAGCACCAGTTGGAAGATATATCCTTTTTCTTATAACATGTAAGAATAGTTCATGTGGTGTCTAAATAAATAATTATAAACCACGTGACATCTGAATGAATAAATACTTTCTTCACACATAAGCAAGATTGTGGGCTCTTCATTGTTTTATAAACAAGAAATGTGTGTCTTAAGTTCTGAATGAAATGTTTAGACTACATGGATATACCAAAAGGTGGTATTACTAATCTTGTTCATATAACAACAATCTCATAGATCGTGCATTTGTTTTTTAATTTAGATAACTTTATTATACAATATTCGTGTTTTACAGTTTTAGTAATAAAATATAAAACAATTCAATGAATTGCTTCACTTCTGTTGAGGATACAATTCAGTAATTGCCCTCAAAGTATAAAGTAAAATTAACATTGATGTGTGCAAGAAAATAACAATACAATATTTTATAAGCGGAGATCTGAATATCGTTTTTTCTTCAGTCTGTGTGTCAGTTGTTCTTTTTGGGAGGTTCTGGCGAATCTGTTTCAGTAAAGAGTTTTGGTGATCGATGACTGATGTGAACAGCCGCGTATAGGATTGGAGTGTAGATTGAACTGTAGAAATGTGAAGATCTGTGCAGAACCGTGGATGTACCAAGGATCATCCGTCTTGATCCGGATAACCCGATTTTGTAAAGTTTATTCTTTTGAGTTGGGAATTTGAAGCTGAACCCCAAATAGACCATCCAGATAAGTTTTGATTAGTCTGGGCCTTTTGAGATTCAGTGCTAGAGGTGAACTGCCTTTGATGAGGCATTTGAATTGATGAAGTTAGTGCCTTAGTTTGAAACCAGAAAGGGGATGTGTACACTCCAAGTCAACTTTTTGTTTAATGTTAGTCCTAGGTTGACACACTCGACTTGAGGAATGTATTCTATTTGATTCTGTGTTTACTTATTTTAGTTAACTAAACTAGACCTTTTTGGATTCATCTTCACCACCTCATGCACCATCAGCTACTTTGAATACATGTTCCTTGAGACTAGTATACTTTTGTTACTGTCACCTTTATTATGAAAAGTTATATCATTTGCATGTTGTGATATAACTAGATTATGACACTTTGGAAAATCGCAGGCGTATATTAAGCATAGAAATGGAGCAAGCACTCCTCCCTGTGGAACTCCAGCCCACAGTGCTTTCGAAGATGATGGTAATGTTTTGCATTTTACAGAAAACGTTCTTGAGAGGCAGGATTTAATTGCTAGATATTTCATTAGCATGGTCTAATTATTATATATACTTATATACATGAAAGTATTTGTTTATGTAATGTTCTTATTCTTCTTCCCTAATACCAGTTCCTGCTTCTTAGTGTGTAGAGTGAAAGGTAAGGAATGTTGACAGCAAAAATACCTGTCTGAATACTGTTCGGAAAGCCTGAAGGAAAATCGCCCCTCTCTCATAATTTGCACTAGCTGAAGGCAGGAGTAACTAAAACGCGAGGTTGCATACGCATAAACCATACACTGTAGCTGACTCTGAACTTCGCACCCGGTCAGAGGTCAATAAGAGCAGGTTCCAGGTGCACAACAAATCCCCTCCCAGTGACGTAATTTGTATATAGTGCGCGTTGACTTTACGCTGATATCTTAGTTATGAAGGATATCTTTCATTTCTAAACACAAATAAGTGACGAAACCGCTTTGCGAGCGCTTAGCCACTCGTAGATGTGAGCGTGTTCATAGTAGCGGAAGCTGCACCAGTAAACACAACGTTCGTCTGTTTAGTCCTACTATGTTGTCAGAGTGTGCACATTTAATTATATTTACCTTTCACGATAATTTGTCATTGGACATTTTTATACATATTTCTGTTTACAGAAGTGAATTACATTACCTATAATTGCATGTTTCCATAGTGCGTGTCCCTTATTGGCTTACGCCTATTAAGGAGTCGTATATTTTTACTTGCTCTAATATGTATTGTAAGTAGAAGTATTGTATTCCACCCAAAAACTTGATGTCGAGATTTCATCGGAAATACATGTTTTGAGAGCCACTGAGTAACCCCCCCCCCAAAAAAAAAACTGTGTGTGTGTGTGTGTGTGTGTGTGTGTGTGTGTGTGTGTGTGTGTGTGTGTGTGTGTGTGTGTGTGTGTGTGTGTGTGTAAACAGTGTAACTCAAAACGAAAATTCTGTTAAAATGTAAGGTTGGCATTTAACTTCTTTTTCAAGGATACGACACGAAGACTTTGAAGGAAATTCCTCCACCTTAAACTACCCTTAATATGGAAACATTTTCGAACATTTTCAATCTTTCGAAAATAGCTCAAACAATTTTAACTAAAATACAATATGTTTAAGATGTTTTATGACAAATGAAATGTATATCTTGAATTTTATGGCTATAGCCTGTCTAGTCCTCTTTACTCTTGATGACATATAAATAACTCGTAAATCATAGGAGATCAAATCTTACTGCACAAAAAATGTAGATCTTGTTGAAATGCACAATTTATGTCCAAATGAATTTTTGAAAAATTAACCATTTCCGCGATACTACTTGTTTTTTTGTCTGAACTTACCAGTACTTATACTTTTCTCAAATGGAAGTTTGTGATTCAATTTTTTATATCTTAGTTGTGCAAAGGGAACGTAATTCCACCGCCTTCATATAACGCCCAGCTTTAAAACATTTAACTATCACTCAACCAATGTTGCCCATGACAAGGCATTTAATTTTATGAGTTCTGCTATCATAAATTAGTAATTATACATATTACATTCTTGTTCGTTTAAGGGACACTGGGAGTGAAATTTGCAGGTTCCACATTTCTTGATAGATTTTTCTGAAATTTTTACTATGTTTGTATTTATATGAGAATAGGATGTACACCAAATTTCATTAAAATTGAATAAGTCGTTTATGATATATAAATTATTTTATGAATTTAATTGGCACATTTTCAAAATAGAGCTCGCGTCTGTTGACTTTTCAAAATTCACTTATATTGGCAGAACTGATACTCCAAAACATGGGTAACAATTCAATGAAGAGATATTTCAAATACGTTTGCTGATCATGCTGTGCATTTTTTTTTAAATAACAAAGAAAATTTAATCTTAAAAATTATTGATTTTTTTTCCTACAAAAAATGTTTTTGGAATTCATGTTAATGATAACATCAATATTGAATCACAGCTTTGTTTAGCTGCTATTTATGAATACTTTTGGAAATTTTAATTGAATTTGAAGCAACACTCAGGCGCGACCTTCTTTTGGAATGTGCATAAATGTAGTTTTGAGAAAAACAGGCTTTTATATAGGAGCATCCTGTGTACGTTAAGGGAAGAGCGCTATTTGAAAGGGCCGTAATGACCACATGGAGTGGGGGATATGAAAAATGTTAGCTGATCCAAATGCACAGGTGCTCCAGCAACATTTAAGGTAAAAAAAAAAAATTTCGACTTTTTGACAATTTTGACCAGAATTTCACTCCCAGTGTCCCTTAAGTTTAGAAATTACATACTAGTTTGTGGAAATATTAGTAATTAGATTTTTAAACCCAGGGATAATTAATTGTGATTTATTGAAATGTATACATTGCAATGGTTTTGAAATGGCAATATTTACGTTGACTTTTTTCTAATCTTATTTTTATGAAATAATGGAGCTAGTTTTCATTGACAGGCAAAAAACTTGGGGAGTAATTCTTGATTCTACAATCCAATTTGGAAAAAAAAAAGTCTAGACCAGATTAAGGAGATTTATTGGGGAAAAAAGCTACATTTTGAGCCTTGGATGCCTTATTTAAGATAGAGGGAGATACGGAATTGCAAATTGTGAAGTAATTGCTGTACTGTTTGGTGCACTAAATGTGCTGTTAATTTGTTCCGACATTGCAATAAACTATTCTAGAAGATACTGGTTTATATGGTTAATATTTGTATATTATAAATTACATAAATAATACTAAAATCGTTAATTAACCTATTTCCAAATTGTATAATAATTTGGTACAATATTACACTTTATGAAATATTTTTACATTATACAATTTTTTACATTATTATTTTATCCTTTATCATTAATATTTATAATTGTGTTCTCCCACAGATCTATTAGCAGGCATGTCTTTATGACAACGCTAAAATAGGACAGCTATTCAAGTACTGGATTTTTTCTCATATTACTCTTGCACCTACAAGAATACTAGCAGTAACTTCAGTAAACGGTTATCCTCGACTGACATGAAGAAGATATAGGAATAAGTGTTTGCAATAATAGTACAAGAATAGAGAAAGTCATGTGAGTGTAACATCGGATTTTTACTTTCTCTACTGATAAGTAGGGGAAGTATTGTATTCCACCCAAAAATTCGAAGTCGAGATTTCACCGGAAATACATGTTTTGAGGCCCCCTAAATCCAAAAAATAAGCATTTTTAGAAAAAGGTCCGTGTGTGTGTCTGTGTGTCTGTGTGTCTGTCAGTCTGTCAGTCTGTGGACAGCATAGCTCAAAAACGAAAAGTCGGTTAAAAACCAAAGTTGGTATTTAAGTTTAATGTCGTTCAAGGATGTGACACGAAGATTTTGAAGAAAATAGCCCCACCCTAAACTACCCTTTACATGGAAAATTTTTCGAAAACTTTGATTTTCTTGAAAATGGCTCTAACGATTTTGATTAAAATGTCATATGTTTGAGATATTTTTATGACAAATGAAATGTATATCTTGAATTTTCTGGCTATAGCCCCTGTAGTCGTATTTACTCTGGACGACTTTTACACAACTGGTAAACCTTTAGAGATAGACCAAATTATACTATACAAAAATGTAGATCTTGCTAAAATACACAATTAATGTCTCAATAAATTTTCTTGTAGGGTGAACCATTTCGGAGATATACCTTGTTATGTGTGTGAGTTTCGGAAAACTTGGAACTTTCGTGAAATGGGTCATCGTTGTTCATTTTTTTATATGTTACGTGTACAAAGAGAACGGAATCTCAAAGCTTTAAAAGATTTGACTATCTCTCATATTCCCATTGTACCTACAAGAAAATTAGATCACTTCTGCAAATATTTATGTAACACAAAGAAGATGGTTAGTACAAGAGTAGAGAAAGTCATGCGAGTGCAGCACATCAAATTTTTTTTGCTCATGTAACGGAACTTTTATGTTTGTTTTTTGTTTATTATACATAATTGTATTATTTTTATTAGTGGCGCTTATTTATAAATGTTATTTATTAAAAGTGATTTTAAGTTTAGTATTGCAGTTGAGTAATGTTTCGCATTCTGAGCTCACAGCAATCTGTAATGTTGGCATTTCTTTGCTGACGTCAACTGTTCCATTGTTTCGTATAATAATAGAACATCAGTTAGCAAAATAAAGCATTCAGTAAATGCTGAACTATAAAAGGGCATTTGCTTTACTACTGGGAAATGAATTATTTTAGTATTAATTAATTTGTTCATTTATTAGATGACTATTGTGTTTTGTTTCCCACGTGGACATAACACTAATTATCTCACTGCAAAAGCTGCTATTCTCTGTTTAACAATACTACATAACAAATTCAATAATAATCCGAACTTGCGTGGGAATATATAAGACAGAAATTACTTATAAATTATAAAAAGATCTGCATTAAACAATATACGACGATTGCATACTTAAACAATAAAGCTTATAGTCTAAATTGGAGATACGGAACGGATATTCATTCAAACAATTCAATTTTGGGTTTTCATTCATGATGTCGTTTGAATTACCTGGATATCATTCCAATAAGTGGGTTTATTATTGAAATATGGGAATGGCTGCACACAGCTTCTCGCCGCCAATTACACTAACACTAGTAAAGTGCGGTAATTTTCAGGAGTTAAATATTTCAGCGGTCTGAAAAGTATATGAAAGTGCACTACATTAATTACTTAAGATAACTAAAGCATATAATGAACTTGTAGTACTAGAGCCATACGGAGAAAACGTAAGAATCGAAAAAACTGGAATGCGTAGAGTAAATAAAGGTTTCTTTGAGGGGAGAAGACTTTAGTGATGGAAAGACAGTTTGCAAGACATAGATTCACATATATTGTCACTGAGAGACTGAAAAAGGATTGACTCTTGCAGTAAGACAATACCTGATGTGTTGTACTCACATGACTTTCTCTACTCTTGTACTAACTATTCTTACAAACTCTTATTCCTATATCTTCTTCGTGTTAGTTGAGATAAACATTTGCAGCAATTATCTTATTGCTTATTTCCTTGTAGGTACAAGGGGAATATTAGAATACAGTAGGTTTTGAGCGACAGTCAAATGTTTTAAAGGTTTGAGATTGCGTTCTCTTTGCACAGTTAAGATATACAAAATGAACCGCGATCTATTTGGCAAAAGTTTGTATTCGAAAACTCATATAAATAACAAGGAATATCTCCAAAATGGTTCACTCTACAAAACATAAGTTGTGTGCTTTAGCAGGATCTTATTTTTTTTATAGTAAGATTTGGTCTCTTACGGTCATCCAAAGTAAACGGGCTAAGAGCAGAAAATTCAAAATATATATTTCATTTGTAATAAAAATATCCTGAGCATATTACATTTTAATCAAAATCGTTAGAGCCATTTTCAAGAAAATGAATATTGTCGAAAAATTTTCGATTTAATAGTTCATTGCGGAGAAGTTTTCTTCAAAACAATATTAAACTTAATTACTAACTTTAGTTTTCAACCGACTTCTCCTTCTTGGGTTATGCTGTCCAAAGCCTGACGCACACACGCACACGCGCACACAGGCACACACGCGCACACACGCCCACACACGCACACGCATACGCAGACGCACACACACACACACCTTTCTCTGAAATGATTATTTTTATTCAGTGGGCCTAAGATCTATACTTCCGGTGAAATCTCGACATCGAATTGTTCTGTAGAATACAATAATTCCTCTACTTGCTAAACTATACTAGAGCAACTAGAAATCTGCTGTGTTATAGTCACATGACTATCTACCCTTGTACTAACTATTCTTACAAACCTGTTATTCCTATATATTCTTCGTGTCAGTTGAGACAAAACATTTGCACAAATAATCTTGTTGCGTACTTTCTTGTAGGTGCAATGGGGATATGAGAATACAGTAGGCCTTGAGCGATAGTCATTTTTTTTACTTTCAAATTCTGCTCTCTTTGCACGGGTAAGGTATACAAAAAACGGATAACAACTTTCGTTTTGAAGAAAGTTTGTTTTCCAAAACACACAGATAACAAGGAATATCTCCAAGATGGTTCACCAAAAATTATATATATTTGGACATAAATTGCGTGTTTTAGCAAAATATACATATTTTTTTCTGTAGTAAGATTCTTCCTTAAAATTCAATATACATATATAATTAATTTGCCATAAAAACATCTGACACATATGACATTTTAATCCAAATCGTTAGAGGCATTTTCGTGGAAACCGAGCTTTACGAAAAATTCTGAATGCAGTTTGATACTTTAGGGTAGAGAAATTTTCTTCAAAAAGTTTGTGTCGCATCCTTGAGGGATGTTAAACTTAAATACTTTGATTTTTAACTTACTTTCGTTTTAACTGACACACTTGGCCAGACAGACACACACACCCTCACACTATATATTTCTGGTGAAAACTCGACATTGAATTTTTGGGTGGAGTACAATACCAGTGGAGGAAATAGAAATGAGAAAATCAATATGGGCAGTTTAGTTCCATACATTGTCGACAGATGACAACGCAATTATGATTTGTGTATTCCTGGTGCAAGTTATGTAAATATAATATAGGGCTGGTCACAGAGATATACAAATATACTCACAGTTTGTCACGTGACATAATGGAAGAAATAACGCCAGAGCTGAAGTATGAATCAGGATATCAGCTGTGTTATTTGGAGTCACATCCCTAAAATATGTATTTGTAGGAAGTAATACTTTGCACTTAGGAGCATGTGATGGTGTGGCCATCTACAATCAAGGAAACAAAATGTGGAGTACTGCATTTGTTAGGTTTAGGTGCTCGCTCAAATGCATTGCAGGGAATAAATGAGAAAAAAGAACAATCTTTGTAACCACTTAAATCAATCAAAACAGTTCAAAAACGGTGCCGAATGGACAATAGAACTGGAAAATGGAGAGAATTCTGATGAACAAGCTATGATGCAGGCCTTTGCTGGATATTTCAACTTTGAAACTCATTTCCCGTAAGTTCAAACTTTCCTTGCATTCTCTCAGTTGTAGGTTAATATTTGGATCTGAAATTTTTAAGAGTGGGTGTTTTATGCACCCCAAAATAAGGGTTTTGAACATAATTAAGATTTGGAAAAATGTTTTAACAAATATATAGGTACTGTAAGTACTGAAAGTATGTGTCAAAAATAATTCAGCTTTTTGCAAAGCTGTCATTTCTGCTATTATAAGAGTATTGTGCAATCCGTATTTGATACTTCAGCATGAAAACATCAGTCACTATGCTAGATTTTATCCAAGTATTTAACATATACATGTTAAACAGAATGTTTATTTCTGAAGTTCTAGGTAGCTCACTTGGAACGAGCACAGGATTCGTAAGTAATCCGTGTGCTGCAGAGGCGGTTCGAACAGTGTAATATTCACAAGCAACATTGAAAAATAGTTGTGTTTAAAGCGATTATTATTTTCTATGTTAATTGTTTTATTTCAATTTTATGATGTTGTCGTCTCCTAAGGTATCTTTTCCGGTATAGATGCTTAGCTGATAGTGCATTGGTTCTTGCTTCTAAGTAGATCAAAAGCATCTCTGCGTCTTCATCTGTCAAATTCATCGTGAAGGACTGACACAAAATATCTTATGGCGGTATACACATGGAGAATGAAGGGAGTCCACACCAATAATAACACAGTCCAATGGGGCTGAAGTCATTATACCTATTCAATTATAAAACAGACAACCAAAAAAACTTATTAAGCTATAATGTCCTAAACCCTCAGAGAGTTTAAAATTAGATTATTGTGTCAGGTTTTGATGAGCAGAAAAATACTGCAGAACGCCGAGACGCGAATCTGTATATCTGAGTTTACAGCACACGACACAGTTATGATTCTATTCAGCTATTTGGACGCTTGAGTAAAAACGCACTCTAAGTTGGACCATAGAAGGTGTATGCCACTGTCACCTCGAGGATTTTGGTGCATAATTTAGCCTTGATCCTTTGCTGGGCGCTTGAATATTGTTACTCAAATGGCAAAAGAGATCATGCATATTATTTCAGATGTACGAGATATAGTTTAGGTCAAAATTTAAATAAACCGTTATTTAATAATATGTGCGTTTTGAATTGTACGGTGTGCGCACAAGTCCGTATACCCCTGTACAGTAAGCATAGCTTATTTAGATACCCCCCCCCCCCCGTTAGGTTGCATTAGTGCCGCCAACTGTTCGTGACATGATAAAGTTACGGCCATAGTTGGTGTTATTGCGTCTGTTATGTTGCCACAGAAGTCGTTTATGATCACGTTGCAGGAAGGCCAACCGATAGAATTTAAAATAAGATTCTGTTTAGACGCCGTATTAATTAATCAATCTGTGGACGTACTGCTCGTATTTGCGTGATTTTGTCTTGAATTCTTTTAGAGCAATATATGCAGTTATAGTTACTGTTGTTATTTTTGTATTCACTACACAGTAGTGCAATGAATATATATTACGATATTTAGCGCTCGGAAGTGATTTTATCCAAAAGTGTTATTGTAGAACAAGATTTGACTAAGGTGAATACGTTCTTTGTTGTGAAGTAACGATGTTCAAGCATATACTTTAACCCCGTGATATTTGAGGTTAGAAATTCCTTTACTATGTACGTTGGCAGGACTGCTTTTTGGAATTCTTTCGTCAGCTGTTTAGTGTAATGTCGGCCATCTTGAACTCTTGGGGACTGCCGATAAACTGTGTTCAATGTACTAAATTTAAAATTACGTGAGTAAATATGTTCTTTATGGTTGTTATATATTCATATTGTCTGCTGTCAGATACCCACTGTCGACGACTTCGGTTGTTTGATTGTTGTCGCTCTTATGATAACAAATCAACAAATCTTATGAATCAAATTGGTTGATGCCGAGATATTGAGAAAGATTGGCTGATATAAGTTATTACGCAATTGAGGAACGCTTAGTGTCCGCTGTGTGGGTTCATGAGCATCAAATTAATGGCAAATCAATGAAAAATGTAATGGACGATTTCGTTGCACGGTTTGTGAAAGCAGCACCGACAGAGAAGACGTTGTTAGCGTGGAAACAGAAAAGATTTTTAAGGGGAAGTGTTCGCGACGCGACGAGAAATGGAAGACCAAGCACCAGACTTGGACTTTGTGCTGACGTGGAAAAATCTATCCAACAACCTCCGGATAAATCCTCAAGGAAAACTTGCTGCAGAGTTAGGGGTACCGAAATCAACCATGAGGAAACATATTAAACTGGATCTGAAAATGAAGTGTTGGCGTCCATTGACTGTGAATGAATTATCAGCTGCTTATTTGGAGACACGTGTTAATGTTTGTGGTCGGATGCTGCAACAATTCCAAAGAATGTCTGAAAAGGCAAAGGTTATTTTCACAGACGAATGTGCGATTTATCGCAGTTCCCGTAACCACAATGTTTATTTCTGGGGCAAAGAAAATCCAATTTTCTTCGAAGAAATCGAACGTAACCCACCACATGTCATGGTCTGTGCCGGAATTCCACAAACTCATCTGTTTGGCACACTTATCTCCAGATGACTGATGACTGGCTCCTCCCACAGCTGCAAAATGCGGGAATCTTAAACAGTGTTTGGTATCAACATGATGGGGCACCAGCTCACTTCGCAGTGGCTGTTCGACAACGTCTGAACGCAGCCTTTGGAAATCGTTGGATCGGTAGAGGATCGGACAATCTCACATGGCCTCCAAGAAGCCCTGATCTGAGTAGCTTTCCAGACAGTGACTCCAATGTTGTTGAGTAAGATGGACACGAGAAGAACTTGGCTGTGCAGAGACAACGGGGGGACACAAACCGATTTTTGGAGTCCTAAGATGTAAGGAGAAATAATTAATTACATAAATATTGGAAATTTGTACTATTATTTCACGTCAGTTTGAATTTTTGAGCTATACGGACTTTGTGTGCACACTGTATATAGTTTAACACTATACTGAGCTTGCTCACCTGATACTTTACTTAAGCGAGTAGTGGAATTTAATGTACTTTAGGATATGGCTATTTCACATTACATATTTGTATAGCGCCGTGTTAATTCAAAACTTGTTGAGTGTTAAATAAATACATTTTTGTGCCTAGCTTGCTGCTGATGGGGCCTGTTGGCTGCCTATTTAAAGTTTTAGCACCCATTCCGGCGAGCTATTGCTATCACCACCACCATCCTATGCTGCCGAGGACACGATTCCTGAGGCTGCGAGCTATCTCCATTAAACATAGGTTAAGTACGTTCCGTATCTAAGTATACAATACGCTTTACTGTAAACTTCATAGGCGGCACGGAAGAGACACTTTACAACTTAATACCGTCCCTGCAGGGTTTAGCTATCCTATAATTCTGGACTTAAGGTTCAGATTTTCACCATTACGGTCGCTCTATGCCGCTGGGAAATGATATTCTGGTGGATCGTAACTTCCTTCATAAAACATCAAAATCGCATATGCCTTTATGATAAGCTTCAAGGGAACAGCGTCTGCTGTTAACAACGTACACAAACTGAATGCAGGAAGAAGCTAATTTGCACACTCAGGTCAGATTAAACACTCAGAATAGCATGCGACATCTATGTTGATTACAACTTGAATTATTATGGGAATGGTCCAGCTAAGATGTGCTAAGGTCAATTTACGCAATATGAAATCACTAATATATTTGCAATTGTCCATTTAAGCGATATCTCATGTCATAGTTACCTATTGAAAGCATAATTATTCCACTCCAATATTCCATAGCAGGTTTTTTGTTAAAATCCAAGTGGCCCGAGTCAAACCCAGACCGAGTACGCAGAAATTCTTCAAAATCTCTACTATTCCCACTCGTAGCACAAGAACAAGAGATCATACACACTGTAAAATCCTTAAATACAACAATACAACAAAACTTGCAAATTTCAAACAATCATCCACGGCCTCCTGTATATATATAATTTTTGTTACTTTCTCTACTGGTAAGTAGGGGAAGTATTGTATTCCACCCAAAAATTCGATGTCGAGATTTCACCGGAAATACGTGTTTTGAGGCCCCCTGAATCCAAAAAAATGCATTTTTAGAAAAAGGTCCGTGTGTGTGTCAGTCTGTCAGTCTGTCAGTCTGTGGACAGCATAACTATAAAACCAAAAGACGGTTAAAAATCAAAGTTGGTATTTAAGTTTAATGTGTTTCATGGATGCGACACGAAGATTTTGAAGAAAATAGCTCGCACCTAAACTACCCTTTACATGGAAGATTTTTCGAAAATTTTTATTTTCTTGAAAATGGCTCTAACGATTTTGATTAAAATGCCTCATATTTTAGATATTTTTATGACAAATGAAATGTATATCTTGAATTTCCTGGCTATAGCCCCTGTAGTCGTATTTACTCTGCACGACTTTTGCATAACTGGTAAACCGTTAGAGATAGATCAAATCATACTATACAACAAATGTAGATCTTGCTAAAATACACAATTTATGTCCAAATAAATTTTCTTCTAGGGTGAACCATTTCGGAGGTATTCCTTGTTATGTGTGTGAGTTTCGGAAAATTTGTGAAATGGATCATCGTTGTTCATTTTTTATATGTTAAGTGTGCAAAGACAACATAATCTCAAACATTTGACTATCGCACAAAGCCTGCTGTATTCTCATATTCCCCTTGCACCTACAAGGAAATAAACAATAAGTTGTACAAATGTTTATGTCAACTAACACGAAGAAGATATAGGAATAAAAGTTTGTAAGAATGGTTAGTTCAAGATTAGAGAAAGTCATGTGAGTGCAATACATCAGATCTCAGGTAATTAAAATGTACTTGTTCAATTGTTTTGTCTCTAATTGTTATTTTAGTTCTGATGTGATCTTTCCCTAGAAAAGTCATAGTCTTTCTTTGCGTTGAAATATTTTAGCTGTATTATAATTTTTCTAACTGATGTGCTGCTAATTGAGGCATATTGTCATTTACAGTAAAGTTTACTTGATCGTCATCAAATAAGATGGTACTGAAATTAGTGGCATTAAGTTCAAAATCACTTCTGAGCTCCTGCGTCCATGAATATGTTAGAAAGTGTAGGCGACATTGGGCAGCCCTCTCTTACTCCTAAAGGTATTAATGCTATTTTTAGGCTCTCCTTTGTCTAGGCTGATAATAGTACGTTTATCAGTTTGTCTTATAATAGCAGTAAGATATTCTGCGTATCCTTTGTCAAGCATTATTTCCCATAATTGTATACGAAGAACTTTGTCAAACACTTTTATGTAGTCGATAAATATAATACTTTAACTCCATCAATTTCTTTTTGGTTTCCGATGATACAGCAACGTTCACTTGTGGTAGTAGATTAAAATGTTTTAGACAAATCATGGTTTCATTTTCTAAAATGTTTCACTTAGCCCTCGTACCTAAATAATGACTATAAATTATTGTGCTCAATTCCATCTCATCTACAACTGTAGCGATTTAAAGGTTGGCTAGAGGAAAAATCTGATACGTTGCACTCACATTACTTTCTCTACTCTTGTACTAACGATTCTTACAAACTCTTATTCCTATATCTTGTTCGTGTTAGTTGAGATAAACATTTTCACAAATTATCGTATTGCTTATTTACTTGTAGGTGCAAGGGGAATATTAGAATACAGTAGGCTTTGTGCGATAGTACAATCTTTTAAAGCTTTGAGATTCCGTTCTCTTTGCACACGTAACGTATAAAAAAATGAACAACGATGATCCATTTCACGAAAGTTCCAAGTTTTCCGAAACTCACACACAAAACAAGGAATATCTCCGAAATGGTTGACCCTACAAGAAAATTCATTGACACATAAATTGTACATTTTACCAAGCTCTACATTTTTTGTATAGTATGATTTGGTCTATCTCTAACGGTTTACCAGTTATGCAAAAGTCGTCCAGAGTAAATACGACTACAGGGGCTATAACCAGAAAATTCAAGATATACATTTCATTTTTCATCAAAATATCTCAAACATATGGCATTTTAATAAAAATCGTTAGAGCCATTTTCAAGAAAATCAAAATTTTCGAAAAAATTTCCATGTAAAGGGTAGTTTAGGGTGGGGCTATTTTCTTCAAAATCTTCGTGTAACATCCTTGAAAGACATTAAACTTAAATACCAACTTTGGTTTTTAACCGACTTTTCATTTTTGAGTTATGCTGTCCACAGGCTGACACACGGACACACAGACACAAGCACACACACACGGACCTTTTTCTAAAAATGCTTTTCTTGGATGGATTCAGGGGGCCTCAAAACATGTATTTCTGGTGAAATTTCGGCATCGAATTTTTGGGTGGAATACAATACTTCCCGTACTTACCAGTAGAGAAAGTAAAAATTATATTTGCATGTATAACAAGATCGATGACAATTTGTGTACTGAGGCTTGGAATGACAATGATACGGAGTTGCGAAAAATGGATGAAACTAAATTACAGAAACTCCTTCGTGTAATTCTTTTCTTCCGTTGTTTCTTTCGTTTTTGTCCTCGTAAATGACTGCAAAACGCAGCGATAAAAAAGATTAATGCTGTACTTCTCTAAGAGGCTTCTTTCCTAGCCATTATGCTTTGTTTTTGCTTAATATTCTTATTTTTTCCGTGTAAAGTGATAAATTAGTGCAGTCCTTTTAGTTGCGATATAATTTCTGAGACCACTGCTGGTTAGCTCATCAGGAAAGTGTGAAGTACCAGAGAAAAGACACAGAGACGACAGTTAAGATGTTCTGACTATAACGAAAATACATTAGCCTTTCCAAATGTTTTTCCTAAAACAAACTGGAAAGCTATGCACTGAAAAAACTTCTTTGTTGCTTTTGCATGACATGCTCTACTAATTTTTGCACAAAAGCTACATACCAAAACATATCCTTCTATCTAGTTCTTGTTAATGTAAATAAAATAGTGTTAAACTTTTAGAACTCTTTGAAGATAATCGTCATATTCCTACTGCTCTCTTACCTAAATTCCTTTCTTCTTCCCCTACTTGTTCTTCTGCCTTATTATGGTCAGTTTCAATTTTACTGATCATCGCTGCAGTTAATGTAACGCTAGTATTTTGTGCATAATTCTCAGACTTAATACCTTGCAACAATTGCGTATGTTACATTTTCTTGTCAGACGATTGCGTAGATGTGGTCGTTCCAAACTATAAGGTCTTAACCAACTTAGAGGTCCCTCAGTGTAAACGAGTATGAGGTTGTGAGGGTTGTACGCAGTTACACTTGTACGGAAAGGAAATGTCTTGACATTTATACGGAGAACAAAATATTCCCGGAAAATGGCGAAGCATGAAAAAATTAGGAAGCTACAGTTGTACGGAAACTAATCTTGTGTCGGTCAATCAGCCCTGGTCTAATGCATTTTTTAGAACTTTGACTCGAGAACTCTGCCGTTGGAATGAGTGTTGCACTCACTGAGAAGAGTTTATTACTATAGTGGATATCCAAGTGTCAAGTATTGTGCCTGCTATAATATCGGAGATACGGAGTTCAGCAAAACCACCAAAGGAAAAGCTTTAGTTATTTATAACGGCGTCTTAATGTAATCTAAGGCAATTTCATACTACTTTGTGATGCTCCAATTCTCCATTATATTGAAATTACATCACTAACTTTTACTGCAAGTATATTTGTAAGTGAACCATCTACATACTGCCAATATTATTTTTACTTCCTCTACTAGTAAGCAGAGGAAGCATTGTATTCTACCCAAAAATCCGACGTCGAAATTGCATAGGAAATGTATTTTTGAGACCCCTGAATCCAAAAAAAGGAAGTTTTTGAAAAAGGTGTGTGTGTGTGTGTGTGTGTGTGTGGGTGGGTGGGTGGGTGGGTGGGTGGGTGGGTGTGTGTGTGTCAGCCTGTGGACAGTATAACTCAAAAACGAAAAGTCGGTTAAAAACCAAAGCTGGTATTCAAGTTCAATGTCTTTCAAAGATGCGACACGAAGATTTTGAAAAAAATAACCCCATTCTAAACTGCCCTTTACATGGCAAATTCTTCGAAAATTGTGATCTCCTTAAAAATGGCTCTAACGATTTTGATTAAAATTCCATATGTTTAAGAAATTTGTATGACAAGTGAAATGTATATTTTGAATTTTCTGGCTATAGCCTCTGTAGTCTGGATGACTTTTGAATAACTCGTAAAGTGTAAGAGATAGACCAAATCTTAAAAGGTTAAACCCGTGTCACTACAGTCCATATCGGAGTTTGCAGGAATGCTTACTACACGAGTAGTAATTTAAACTAGGTGTTTAAAAGAGGACTTTAGCATTGGATAAAGAGGATAAATATTGCGAGTTCGCTGTTGGATTTATCATGTTTGTTAAAAAAATATTGTACTTATGACAGTGATAAGAATGACGAATGAGACCAGACAGTTGTGATAACAATAACAAACGACGCACCTTCATACTCAAGGGCTGTATTTCATGTTGTTAAAAGTAATAACCATAATTTAATAAGTTCGTATTAGTGTGTTTATTAGTTCCTCTTTTCATGCAGACAAAACCCAGTTATACTTATTTCTCCTTAATCCATCGATCAAAGTAACGCGAATACAGAAACCATCGTATTATAAACACACACACAAGTGCATAGAGGTCACAGTCTCACGAAGACGTCCACGAAGACGTCCACGAAGATAGCCGAATCATACACTATTAATGTGGTTAGTGATGACGTCAAGGGAACTGCATCAATATGAATATTATACTAGAAAAGTTCCATTCCAAAACTAGTTATTAACAGTCGTTAGTGGCAATTCTGTACAACTGTTAACATTCCACTTCTGACTCATCAGGTAGAGGAAAAGATTCCGTAGAAGTGTCACTTCGTACAAGTGTTCCAGCTCAGTCTAAACAGAATTCCTAAGGCAGCGTTGAACTTCATGCCCAGACGAAGAAGCGATCGTTGACAATCCAGGAGGCGCTGGAACAGTTAATGTTCTAGACAAATGCCAAACCACGAAGTGAAGAAATCAACCCAACGTTTGCCACTACGCCTAGGAGCGCTCGCTACCAACATAACAGAAATGAATACAATATTTCTAGTGCAGAATTTAATTCCATCAAAACGTGTACGGTGAGATAAACCAACATGTACAAAATGAAAACCCTGTTCTGGTAAATGTCCTCATTAGCCAGTAATTGCGGTGCTCTTATCAGCTAAGCAGCAAGCATTTGTTTTGTCCTCGGTAATTACAACCTACACAATATGTAATTATGTTTTGGTTGCAGGACCACTAATTGTTATGGAAAAACTCAGTTCCATATTTGTGTTTAAAAAAGGGCAAGTAACAAAGCTGCATGCCTGAAAGATGCCCGTTCACTGAAAATGCAGCTACTGTTTTGCTGTTTACATTTCACAGCAAATAATGCGGTTTCGCTATCAGAATTCCACAATGGAAAATTCACGTGTATATACGGAGAAATGCATAACAACAAATGCGTACACTAAAGGGTACAAAGTTTAATTAAAGCAGAACGCAGGCTAAACGTTAGATGTGTCTCGATGCCATAAAGTACACGCTACTATCATTTCAGCGTTGTAATTTAATTATTATGATAGCGGTTGCCCTTCTTTGAAACGCTAGAATTACAGGGTGAGTACTGAGCTAATACCCTATCTCTTCAATACATTGGGTTCAATAGACCACAATTATTTAATCACTTTGACTCTCAATATTGCTTACTTACAGTAAGTGGAGCAACTATGGTATTGTAGCCAAAATTGATAACGCGATTGCACCGGAAATATGTTTTGAGACCACCACTTACCCCCTCGAAAAAAATCATTGTTATAGAAATGTCTCCCTTGTGTGTGTCTGTCTGTGTCTGTCTCTGTCTGTCTGTCTCTGTCTGTCTGTGTCTGTCTCTGTCTGTGTCTGTCTCTGTCTGTCTGTCTCTGTCTGTCTGGCTCTGTCTGTCTGGCTCTGTCTGTCTGTGTCTGTCTGTGTCTGTCTCTGTCTGTCTGTCTCTGTCTGTCTGGCTCTGTCTGTCTGTGTCTGTCTGTGTCTGTCTCTGTCTGTCTGTGTCTGTCTGTGTCTGTCTCTGTCTGTCTGGCTCTGTCTGTCTGGCTCTGTCTGTCTCTGTCTGTCTCTGTCTGTCTGGCTCTGTCTGTCTCTGTCTCTCTGTGTCTGTCTTTCTGTCTCTGTCTCTCTCTGTCTCTCTCTGTCTCTCTCTGTCTCTCTCCGTCTCTCTCCGTCTCTCTCCGTCTCTCTCCGTCTCTCTCTGTCTCTCTCTTTGTCTCTCTCTGTCTCTCTCTGTCTCTCTCTGTCTCTCTTTCTGTCTCTCTCTGTGTCTCTCTGTCTCTCTCTGTCTGTCTATCTGTCTGTCTATCTGTCTGTCTGTCTGTCTGTGTGTGTTTTGTGTGTGTGTGTGTGTGTGTGTGTGTGTGTGTGTGTGTGTGTGTGTGTGTGTGTGTGTGTGTGTGTGTGTGTGTGTGTGTTCATCTTAATAGATATGAAAATTTGCAGCAATTATCTTGTTGCTGATCTTCATGTAGCTGCAAGCGGAATTAGCGAATACAGTAGGCTTTAAGCGATAGTCAATTCTTTAAGACCTGGTTCCTATATGAATACCTTGGAAACCCCTGCAAGGCCGAAGATTAAAAATCTGATGTGTTGCACTCACAATACTTTCTCTACTATTTTTTTCTTATTACAAACTTTTATTCTAATATCTTCTTCGTGTTATTTGAGATAAACGTTTAGAAAAATTATGTTGCTGTAGGTGCAAAGGGAATATAGAAATACAGTAGGCTGTGAGTGATAGTCAAATCTTTTAAAGCTTTCAAATTCCGTTCTCCTTGCACGGTTAACGTATAAAAAAAAAAAAAAAAAAAAAAAAAAAAAAAAAAAAAAAAAAAAAACGATGTTGCATTCGACGAAAGCTTGTTTTCCGAAACTGACACAAATTACAAGGAATATGTCCAAAATAGTTCACTCTACAAAAAGATTACTTGGGCATATATTGTATTTTTGTATAGTAAGATTTTGTCTATCTCTTACGGTTTACGAGCTAGTCAAAAGTCATCCAGAATAAACATACCTACATAGGCTGTTGGCAGAAAATTAAAGACATACATTTCATTTGTTATAATAAATATCTTAAATATATGGCGTAATCAAAAACGTTAGAGCAATTTTCAAGGAAACCAACATTTGAACATTTTCTACGTAAAGGGTAGTTTAGGGTAGAGCCATTTTCTTCAAAATCTTCGTGTCGCATTCCTGAAAGACATTAAACCTAAATACCAATTTTGTTTTCAAAACAAAACGCGCGCGGACCTTTTTCTATAAATGTTTTTTTTTTCTTTTTTGGATTCAAGGGGCCTCAAAACATAGAGTTCCATTGAAATATCGACATCGAATTTTTGGGTGGAATACAATACTTAATCTACTTTACTACAGGTATTAGAAAAAGTAAAAATGAATGGATAACGATCTTGCTTTTTGGAAAAGTAGGTGTAAGTGTTGTAAAATTCAGGCAAATAACTAAGAATTTAGAATGCATCTAAGAAAGGTTCACAAAAAATGTAGCTGAACCTTAAGTGTGTTTTACTAAGATATACACTTTTGTGTAAAGTATTGTAAATTTCTTACACTTAGCCAGTTATGGAAGTCACTCGGACAGCAGTAGGATTCTAAGAACATTCCCAGAGAATTCAGGATAATGTCCATTCGACGAACTCCACTTATGACACTAATGTAAGGAAACCGACAAAAACCAGTCCGGTTACTTTTTTATCACATAATGCGGTTTTGCTATTAGAATTCCATAACAGAAAATTTACCTGTATGTCCGTAGAAATGGGTACGGAGTTTAATTAAAGCAGAAGGCAGGCAAAAAGTTATGTCTGGATGCCACACGCCTCTATCATTTCAGCGCTGTAATTTAATTATTAGGATAGCGGATTGCCCTTCTTTGAAGCGGTCTATTTACAGGATGAGTGCTAAGCTAATACCCTATCCGTTACACGGCTATGGGGAGATAGACCACAGTAACACAATCATTTTTACTTTCTCTGCTACATGCTATCCCCAAAACAAAACATTTTATAAACAGGTTTCCGTGTCTGTGTGTCTGTGTGTCTGTGTGTCTGTGTCGCTGTGTCTCTGAGTGTGTCTGTGTGTGTCTGCGTGTGTCTGCGTGTGTCTGCGTGTGTCTGCGTGTGTCTGCGTGTGTCTGCGTGTGTCTGTGTGTGTGTCTGTGTGTGTTTGTGTGTGTCTGTGTGTGCCTGTGTGTGTGTCTGTGTGTGTAACTGTGTGTGTGTAACTGTGTATGTATGTATGTGTGGTGTGTATGTTTGTGTGTGTGTGTCTGTGTCTGTGTCTGTGTGTCTGTGTGTGCGTGTGTGTGTGTGTCTGTGTGTCTGTGTGTCTGTGTCTCTGTGTGTCTGTGTCTCTGTGTGTCTGTGTGTGTCTGTGTGTGTCTGTGCGTGTCTGTGTGTGCGTGTGTGTCTGTGTGTGTCTGTGTGTGTCTGTGTGTGCGTGTGTGTCTGTGTGTGTCTGTGTGTGTCTGTGTGTGTCTGTGTGTGCGTGTGTGTGTCTGTGTGTGTAACTGTGTGTATGTTTGTGTGTGTGTGGTGTGTGCGTGTCTGTGTGTGTCTGTGTGTGCGTGTGTGTCTGTGTGTGCGTGTGTGTGTGTCTGTGTGTGTCTGTGTGTGCGTGTGTGTGTGTCTGTGTGTGTCTGTGTGTGCGTGTGTGTGTGTCTGTGTGTGTGTAACTGTGTGTGTACCTGGATAGCTGTAAGTGTGTGTCTGTGAACAGCATAACTATAATATCTGTTGTGTTACACTCGCATGATTTTCTCTATTCTTGGCCAAACTGTTATCACAAAGGCATATTCATCTTAATCGATATGAATATTTCCCAAAAGTATCTTATTGCTTATTTCCTTGTAGGTGCAAGGCAAATATGGGAATACAGTAGGCTTTGAGCGATAGTCAAATCTTTTAAGGCTTTGAGACCATTCTCTTTGCACGCTTAACACATAAAAAAATGAACAACGATGTTCCTTTTCACTAAAGTTTTAAGTTTTTCGAAACTGACACAAATAACAGGGAATATCTCCGAAATGGTTCACTCTACCAAAGCACTTATTTAAACATAAATTGTGTTTTTTTTTAGCAAGATCTACATTTTTTTGGACAGTAAGATTGTGTCTATCTCTTACATTTTACGAATTATTGAAAAGTCATCTAGAATAAACAGGATTGCATAACCTATAGCCAGAAAATTCAAAATATGCATTTTATCTGCCATACAAATTTCTTAATAATTATGGCATTTTAATGAAAATCGTTAGAAGCATTTTCAAGAAAATCAAAATGTTCAAAAATTTTTCCATGTAAAGAGTAGTTTAGAGTGGGGCTGTTTTCTTCAAAATCTTCGTGTCGCATCCTTGAAAGACATTAAATTTAAATACCAACTTTGATTTTTAAACCACTTTTTGTTTTTGAGTTATGCTGTCCACAGACTGACACACACACACACACACACACACACACACACACACACACACACACACACACACACACACACACACACTCACGGATCTTTTTATAGAATTGTTGTTTTTTTTATTCAGGTGGTATCAAAACATATATTTCCGAATAAATCTTGACATCGAATTTTTGGGTAGAATACAGTACTTCCTCTACTTACCAGTAGATAAAGTACTTAAAAAGTTACGCCAGACAAAGTGTCTATTTTAACACACATGTAGGACAATTTTGTATATCTCTCAAGGTTTACCAGTTATACAAAAGTCAACCAAATTTGGGAGGACTTCTGAGGACATTCCTAGAAATATCTATATATACGTTTCAATTGTGGTAAAAACATCTTAAACATATCTTATGTTATGTTATTTTATGTTATTTTTTGTAAATATTTTGTATTGTTGGTTAATCCCATCTCCTTCGCTGCTTTTTCTAATTAATTAAATACTTCTCTCATCGCAACGGTCCCCTAAATAGGTATCTTTCCCTATGCATCTATTCACTCCAATGATTTTTGCATATTTTAGATGGTGCGTTGGCTTAAAGTCATAAACAGGAGTGACAGTTTGTTCTAATTAGCCGCGAGGTTGACTTTTTCTAAATATAGAGTATCTGTGTTTACTATTGAGTATGAAAATTTCGTCGACAGCACATGACTGTTTGCTGGGATAGATCGATAGCACAAACATATAGCTTTTGTAGATTACCACTGCAATACATATGCCTCGAGTTTTGACATTTTTAAAACAGTGTTCATTTGAAAGTGTGCCCTTTTGTCATTATTTTGAAGTGTCAGCTCTAAGCGGAAGGATGCAACATGTGGTGGAGATATTGCCTAGCTAGCACGGCGTTTATTCTTAAGAATAGTAACATGGAAACGGCACTAAATATAAACGAAATTACGCACCTCATAATGTCACACAAAGGCATCAATTAATACAAAATAAATAATTAAACATGTTAATCTTTGTTGCATAGCTGTATGCGTACTAAAGTACGCAGATATGCTGTTTTGTTTATACTCGGAGAAGGCAGCCGCAGCTCACAATGTTGACAAATGCATGTTGCCATTCGCCAACGATAACAAGTGCCCCGCTTAGAGCTTTCATGGACCTTTGATATCCACCAAACAAAACACAGTGCAGAAGAATTTTGGTAGGCTGGCAACAGTTGCTGCCACATGGAATGTTCTCACGTTCAAGCCGAACGCGGGCGTCGTGCATCTGTGACCTCTGCGGAAGATCTAGCTGAATTGAACTCAAAGTTCAAGGACTAGATGTGGCGCACTTTGAAATAAACATCCAGTATTACGAGAGTGTGAAAAAGTTAAATTCATTGTGTATTCATAAAGAATCTACTTGTAAGTTGGCTCAACATCGCAGTGTGTTATAGGTGAATATTTAAAATCAACATTATTGCCCACGCTATTGAAACCAAGCCTTGCTGTTTATTTTACACACCTCCCAATAGCTAGAAAATGAATAGTGCACCAGTGGGAAGTTTGTTCGTTCTTCGACACAGCACAAACAACTTGCCCTTTACTTGCGCATAGCCTCTGTGACGTCAATATAGGCAAGCAACAACTAATCTGAAGACATCCACGCTGGGACAACGTCGTCTTTGGAAATAAAGTATATGGAGTGTTTCATCTTGCGTTTTCTTGGATTCTCCAGTATGATCTAAGTCGAATTTTTGGGATAATTATATAGCCTATCTTTGTTTGTTTGTTTTTTTTTTTTTTTTTTTTTTTCGAGGGCAATTTGATCAATACTTTTTTCACTACCGGTGGATGTGATACCATTGCCTCCTTCGTATCAAAAGCCTCTTTGGAGACCTGTTCCTATAGGCTGATGAAATGAAACACTTACAGTACCTCCTCGCAGTAATGATTTTAACATGTATGTGGGTGTTTCACTGTCACAAATCTGTGACAAAGGTGAGAACTACCCAACTATTCCAGCTGTGGAAGCGTATAACAATATTACAAACGTAGTAATGCTGGATTGCAACAAAACTGCCCATTAATAGTTATTCCCTTCTATAGTTGCGGGATCAATAAACTATTGAGATGTATAAGCTACAAATCGTTGCAAGGACGACATTATAGGATCTGTTATTTCGTTCTTTAAAGAGAGAAGCAGTAAAAGGCCTCAGCGACGCACTCGGCATACGTAATTGACGTACGATATGGCTGCAAAAAACAACTGTCACACGTTCTGGATTGCAGTTCTGAGTCGTTTCGCATTTTCTGCAAGCCAAAATGTGGAACGAAGGGAATAGAGGTAAAGTTTTTCTCTTTACAGCACAATTGTATTATCAGCATTACAAATTGAAATAAGAATGTTGGCAACGTCCAACTATTTGCTCAGAGTGTAGATTACTTGGACATCAATAGAAAAGTAATTAATTAGTAAAAAAGCAACTTGTCCTATTTCTCAAAATTCCACTTTCCGCCAAGATTTTGAATTTTCGTGTACCTATAGCTTATAGCACCAGT
This sequence comes from Tenodera sinensis, assembly GCA_030765045.1. Taxonomy (NCBI): domain Eukaryota; kingdom Metazoa; phylum Arthropoda; class Insecta; order Mantodea; family Mantidae; genus Tenodera; species Tenodera sinensis. The sequence goes on from CM060970.1 coordinate 121,724,388, forward strand.
ATATTTACTCACTCATGCACTACTAGGCTAACGTGTCTAATTATTTCACATTGTGCATTTGTAAACATAAATATGGAACATCATAAGGCTCTTGTTGTGTAATAATGAAGGTTAATCAACAAATGATTGGTGCTCTGTGGAAACAACAGCTGATTTTGTACCAAGTCGGACATATTTCGTGTACTCCGTTTTTCAGTCTTCATCTCTAGGATGTACAAGATATCAATGAATGTTTCTTTCGATAACCTTAATCTAACTTTGAGTTCTATTTTGTGATATTCCTGGATATCTAAAATTCTTTGGCCTTGGTAGAAATGCAGGTTAAGATTGCGTATAATGCTTAAAACTTTGAATGGCACTTCGTGATAATTGCACCCATTTATTGAACAACTTGTAGTAATAGTACACGTAATTGATAATAGTTCACCCTCAGGATACGTTAGCTATATATTCAGTTATAAAAGCATAATTGAAACAAAGCAGTGACGCCGTCTAAATTGCGTATTGGGGCAACACCCAACATCGTTAATTGCAAATACGTAGAATTATATTGGTGCACTACTTTATTGTATAACTTGTAGTAATGCAACTGTAATTTAGAATAATTCTTCAAAATAAATAGTTACAGTTCTAGATGAACACATATGCTCGAAAACCTGAAGTCAGTTAAAAGGGACGTGGTTGGCTCCAACGAACCTTAATGAGGCAACATGTTTTTAAAGCACTATTTATTAACTCAGGATAACTTTACAGCTACACAGGATTCACTAACATAAGTATTTCGGACGAAACAGTGTTTTCCCCATATACGCAATCTTAGCTGAATTGCAGCTGCGGCGCTTTCCAAGATAAAACCGTAAATTTAAACACACATCAGCCGACAATAATACTTACAACAATAGTGCTTATTTAGTTGTATCTTAGGATTGTCATATATATGAAAAAATTAAGAGGAAAGCAATAATTGCGGCTATCAACAGTTTATAGGTCCGAGATTCGACCTATAGTGTAAACGGTTGAGTAACAATCCAGTATAGTTATAGATTGATCTTGCAACTCATATCAGACGCAAATGGACACTTTAGTGCTAACGAAACCTTAAAATGTGTTCTTACAACGAAGAATTAGTGTATGTTGGCTGCCCCTCCAAAGGATAAGCCTTGCCTGCGAATGTCTGAAGATATCAACAGGATTGTTCACTAGCCAACGGATGGTAATGTTCCGCGGATACAAGTGACCACACCAGAGGCAGCTAGTAACGTCATAGGCGCATAACCCGGACGTGACGAAGGCAACTGGAATTCTGAAAATAGAAATTCCGACGTGTAGGGCAAAAAGAAAATAACCACATGTAACTCTGTACCGGGGAAAACGGAGATATTGCAACCAACAATCTTTGATTTGCAGCTAATCTTCAAAATGTAATTTAGTTGGATGTAGTATTTATTACGTGTGCCGAAAATAGAGGAGTCAAGAAAGGTAAAGAGAAATGCATTTTAAATTATTTATTTTAATGTGCACGCAATAATTTATTCTAACATTTAAAATACACCAGTGAAATCAACATTTTAACATTACGTCGTAGACAAAGGACGATTAAGTGACGGCTACATCAGACAATGCCTTTGTAAGCGCTGGTCAGCAAACGCGCGGTTACTCTTTTACGAGAAGCTTCGAGAAAATTAGTCGCCTGGACTATATAAGCGAGCCGGTACTGACGCAGTGAGTTACTTAACTATGAGGGGACTTGTTAACTGTTTAGCAGTGTTTGTGATCTTAGTGGTGAAGGGTTGATTCCGACAGTACAAGATTAACTAAAATGTCAATAATGAACAAATTAGGAAGGAATTGCATTAAATGACATAATACCTGACCCAGGTAAACAAAATGCACCTACATCGCTGGAAAGTTCTGGAAGAATCCTATAAATGTTGACATTTGTAAACCCAGAAGAATACATAACGCTTGAAAACATACACAGATTCTTGCAAGATTTTGGAAAAGTTATGCAGAGAAAAACGGTCGTTGGAACCATTGTGTTTTCAAACGCGGGGATGAGGAAGTCATATAACTCCTTTGTAGACTGAGGGTTGAGCCCCGAACTCTCAAGCATAGGATGGGTGTCCCCGAACGTCCAAAAGATACGATTAAAAAAAACACCTGCCAATCGGAATGAGGTCGAACTTGACCCAGTGTATACGAGCTACGAAGGCTGCTAGCGGGTTGTATATAAGAAATAATTTCTTGAAACGACCTCACTAGTACTGAGACCGTTTGCATGGGTGAGATGCTGCCCGAAACTTGGAAATTGTGACCCTGGTGAGTATATAGAAGTGATTGGCTCGTATAAGACAGTAAAGGTTTATGATTGCACAGTGTTACAAGCGTTTAGTGAAGAATTGTGACAGAACAATTAAGACTATTGTTAATTAATTAATGCAGGCAAGTAAC
>CM060970.1:121731838-121981838 GCA_030765045.1 Tenodera sinensis
GTAATATTAACCCTCCGCAAGTCGCGTGGGGCCTAGCAGGCCCTCATATTATCTTTGTGCCTATATGCTTGTATTTATTTGTTCTTTTTAAATTACATTTTCCCTTTAGTCCCATGTTTAGCTTCATTTAACGTAAATATGCGTGGTCTTTGTTAGCATTATCTTACCAAATGAATAAAAAATACATAACAAGTAGTATAAGTACACTATACATTATAATTTGTGCCACACTGAGTGCGAAGATAAATTGCGTCGACTAAGATGTAATATTAGATGTCCTAGTCAGGTGATTGCATAGGTGCGTTCGTTCGAAAACTTGAACGTGTAAATAAACAAAGGGGTCTCCCAGGCCCCTTACGACCAACGGAGTGTTAAGTAGAACTATACATATTATTGCAATAAAATTGTTATATTGTTGTGTGTATTCCAATAACCAGCAATAGGTTAGTAACGGTAAATTAACCATTTGTAGTTGGACTTTGGAGGGAAAACATGCTACTTTATTTATTAATTTAGTTATTTGCTTATATGCACCAACAAGTAATGATATCGCTGCGGGAATACTGTTCTATTTACTTATTTCTTATAATGTTCTGCCTTGCTATGTGTTTAATTCATCCCCTGAAAATATTTTCACACATAATCGTAATACATTTCGGTAACCTATGCGCTCATGAAGTTTAAACCTTAGATATTAACCCCTTCGAAGGTTTGTCCTGCACTAGGCTGTAACATGTGGCTAGCAATCATGATAAGAGTTGTATATGACAAACTGAATACACTCATTCTTCCTCTTTTAGGTCGAGAGAGTAAACACATACAAGAGCAATTCCCTTAGCTGCGCATGACGTTTCTGTCCATGAAGGAGTGAAGTTCGCTAGCATAGCTTTAGTGCATATTCCTGATCACAATAATAGATCTCTAAGAATTAGCTCTATAACGAACAGTGATTTCGCTATAACTATGGCTATGCGCGAACACTTTCAGTTAAACCGCAATTGTTTCAGCTGTACGCTGTTGTGGTGGTGTTTGTTCTTTCACGGTAAGCTGTTCCCCCTCTCAGTCGTAGAGAGGGAGGGAAGGGAAGATTCTCCTATGCGAAAGAGTGGTTCATGTCTGACCTTATGACGTTATATTTCGTTTCTAAGACATTTTGTAGGGCTTCGTGTAACGATATGACATAGACGCGATATGCAGTGAGATTTTCTTGAGCACTCTGTGTACAAGACAGAGTGAGAGTGAAAGGGAGTGAGTGAGAGAGAAGCCTTGCCTATGGATTTGCGCTTCAATGACTTATTGCGGTGCTATTGTGTGTTCAACAGACATTGCTCTTGACGTTCTGCAGAGACATGAAGCTTGAAGGGTAGATCTTTTCTTCCTCGTTCCGCAGCTCCCACAAATCCATTGAAGCGTTCAGTGCGCTGCATTGGATTGTTCAGATCTGCTCACCCGGGAGCACGCGGAAATTGCTAACCTGGGAACGATCTCTTCATAAACCAATGAGTGCAGCAGGAAAAGTAATCAACAAATTAAGTGTCATATGACGAAACGATATGGCAAATTTATGTTGGATTGCACACAACCACTGCAAGTCCTACTCGTAATAAAATATGCATTTCCTCCACAACCATTTTGTCAGCTACTGGTTCTGGCTACATATGCGCTTGTGTTGATATTCTAGATGAAGAAAAATCAATGACGACGTTCTAACGAGCTAAAAGTCACTATTAAAGATATTCCTAATATCTTGAAGGGCAGAAATGACATGACTTTCTCTAATCTTGTACTAACCATTCTTACAAACTCTTATTCCTATATCTTCTTCATGTTAGTTGAGATAAACATTTGCATAAATTATCTTATAACTTATTTCCTTGTAGGTACAACGGCAATATTAGAATACAGTAGGCCTTGAGCAATAGTGAGATATTTTAAAGCTTTCAAATTCCGTTCTTTTTGCACGGATGATATATAAAAAATAAACAACGATGTTGCATTTGACAAAAGTTTAACTTTTCCGAAACTGACACAAATAACAAGGAATATGTTCGAAATGGTTGTGTGTTTAAACCGGCTTACGAGTTATTCAAAAGTCACCGCCGGCGTCTTCTTTAGCTGATTACCCTCCCCCTTATATAGGACGTAAACCCCCTAGGACTTAGTAGTAAGTGTTTACGGTCAGACGCCTGTCGGGGAACACAGGGACCTGTTGACCGGAAAGAGTGAAGACCTGGAAGCGGGTGATCAACCAAGCACTGGGTATGAGAGTGAGGAAGAGAATGATCTGAAATGCAGGCAAAATGGATAAATGAAAAGGAGATGATGGGTCAGTTGGTGGAATGAGTGGAAACCGCTTCGTCCATTACGAACTCCAAATTTTCTTGGCTACAGTGGCTTAGCTAGTTCATTTCCTGAAGTTCCTCGTGATTCTCAGGACAGGCGTTTCAATTAACAAGATCTCGCTTCCACATTGTTCATTAATTTTAACATACGGATATTATTTATTTCAATAATATATCTACCTAATTCTTTATATAATTATTGATCTTCCCGCCAATAATTCCGGTATCATCCCAAAGTATATCCCTATATTTAATTTCTCCGCGTATAATAATACATTTTATTAAAGGTTCATAAATTCAAAGCCTTTCAAGAGTATTATCTAAGTGTTAGAAACACAAACAGCGGTACCACCGGTGTTCTACCAGGGCGCGCACCTTACGGAGGGTTAACCGTCTTTTGTTTCAAGATGCTCCTCACTTTTGCGCGGGAATGTGATGTCATTGTTTCGGGAAGATGGTGTTGCTTCCGCACTTATTCGCAATGCCACCTCCAACGGAATAACTAATTAACAATCTTTGGTGTTCTGCCTTCTAAATCTTCCTCCGCAGTTTCTTCAGTTGGTTCATTCAACACATCAAGAAGTTAGTCTGTTCACCAGCTCAAGGTCTTAGGAGAATTAAAGGAAAACGAGAGACATTCCACGCAATGTAACCCGAATTTTGTAAACTTCCTCGCTGACGTTTTGCTGGTTACGTCACCAATTTACTCCACGCTATGTTTACTTGCTGTTAATTTCAGTTGTAAAATCGCACAAGTCACTAGTTTATGTTGGGCGAAAAGATAAAAGTAGTGTAGAAGCATATAAACCCCTGTGAAATCTTCCATCACATTGTGGCAGTGGCGGCTTGTGACTTGTCTCAGTGGGTGTGTGCAGTATATTAAATAAACTACACCTTTAAAGTCTCTCTCTCTCTGACATTCAGCATACAATTCTCATTTACAATTCATATGGGCAATTGAAGTCTTACGTTTTTCTATTTTTTTTTTTTTTTTTGCTTTTGTTTTTTGTTTTAAATGGCCAATGTCACAACAACCATTTTTGTTCAGATGCTGTTTCTCTCACTTGCAAACAATTAGTACGAAAAACAACTTCTCTTCTAAGAATAAATCCCAAAGATTTATATCCTTCAGTGTCACCATGTTATTAATTTCGACACTTTCATAAATTCAAACTTTCCGCTACGAGCACACACTATATGAAATTCGCTGCCAGAAACACAAACATAATAGTAAACACTTTAACAAAATAGGTATTTCAAACTGAAACATTGGCCCTAAATTACGATATAGGAGCAATTATATAGAATTATAATAGTTTAACAAAAACAGATGTAGTTGTGTTTACAGCATTAACATAACTGTCATTTTAATATAGAGAATTGCTATATTATATTGAGAAACGTCAAGTTGGCTAACTTCCTAGCAGGTTGATTGCAACTTCTGCTAACCGAGAGAGAGGGAAATGCTCGTAGCAAGAGCACACGAGAACGTAGTGTGCTTCCGCGGTGACAATCGCATCTGTCGATCATGTTGCTGTAACTCGCCGTACTACAAAATGCAAACTTTGTCCCCCTCCCCGCGACCTCTCACCCCAAGCTTCCTTTGCCAGTCGCTAAATCTAGTTTATGCGCCTCTACAGGTTGTTGACTGAATGCCCTCTCATTTGCTAAAGAGGGTGCAGAAAAATTAAACGTTAAAATTCATATAGAATAAAGTTGAACATTCTACTTTCTCAGATGCATATCTATAGAGGTAAAGACGTATTTACATACAGGATTGCGAGTATGCAATCACCCACTGCATTGGTTGCAGAACAAATGGGTTCAGTGTCACAGTTCGATGCGTAAAACAGATCCTTATAGGATGATTGAAACAAAGAAACCAAAAGAGGTTTTTTAAAGCGGACGTACTTTTGATTTATATGAGCCACACTATCGTTTGCTTGTCCCCATAAATGTTCAACCTCAATCCCATAGAATTACGAGGGCGAATCAAAAAGTAAGTTACACTTTCAAGTCCTGGCCATGTATTAAACCACATACACATAGGCAACACAGCTATAGCAACACACAATGTAAGTTCGTTTTTCCACATTGTCCCCAAGAGACTGTAAACATATATCGATTCCAGATGTGTAGAGATCACCTCCAGTGCTGTGTCACCACCTGCTGGATACAGCTGCTTTCACCTCCTCATCGTTTCGGAATTGTCGTCCACCAAGATCCTTTTTCACCTTACTAAACACATAATAATCGCATGGCGCTAAGTCTGAACTGTATGGGGGATGTTGTCTTATCTCCCACTTGAATCGCTGTAGTAGTTCCGACGTTTGGTGGACCGTGTGAGGTGCTGCGGTGAAAAATTGCATGCCCACAACAATTTCACAATTAATGGCCATGTAACTGAGCTGTTTAGCCTTCAGAAATCTGATTGTTGCACGCATCTCCAATTTGGAGTGAATATCCAGTCGGCATGCCATTGAGTCAGGTCTGCTCTGCTCACACAACACTATGGGATACCACACAACCCTACCTATCGGGTGTCTCAGCAGTTATTGTAGCTTGCTACACATTGGCCACCGTCACGACGCACGCGTGCTCTTGTGGCGAGCAAGTGCAGCTTACTTTTTGATTCTCCCTCGTATCTTGGACCAAGGTAAAACGAATAGTGTAGCAAGTGACTTATTCTTACAGGAATTATAGGACATAACGCTCGACTTTCTGACCAAAACGTACTGGCAAATTTTTTAAAAAATATAGAAGATAGAAAATGATCAGTGGGAGAGAAGCGAGAGAAAATAACATTGAAGTTCCGCTATTTTGAGTGACTTCTTTGCTTTAATCCAGCCTATATACACTTTAAGGTTGGCACTGCTATCGTAAGCGTGATCAGAAGCATGAGTCCCACTTCAGATATCGCTGTCTACCTGGAATGAGCTGTGTGTAACAAACACGCCAGGGAAAACTAGATGGTTATTTTAGAAACTGGCGGTAAATCGATAGTGAGTCCTTTAAAAGAAATCACGTCTTGAAGTGGCTCGGTTTGTACGGAACCTCGGAATTGCGAGACTCCACTATACTGTTATCTATAACTAGATGATGCCCATCCATTAAATAGATTGAGGCAACCTCCTTTTTCTCTATCTCTCTCTGCCTCTTTCTCGTTCTTTTTTACTCTCTTTGGCGCTCTGTCACTCACGTTATCAGAAATGCAGTCATTTTCCTAGTTCGATACACAATGGTGAGCTGAATACTGTTGCAAACTATATCCCGTGTTCTTTTTGTCGTATTCTGTAATATAATCCGTGTCTGTTATTGTCACCTGCAAACAATGGCAGTATATGGATATCTAGCGGTGTCCAACCTTGTCCCTTCGGAAACGCTTGTGTAATTAGTTGCTATAGTCGGAGGACAAATCAACTCACAGACAGTCAGTATCCAGTGACGGACACAAACAGGCCGTTCCATGCCTGTTCTTAAAGTCAGAACTTGAATTTTCTTGGAACATCCTCAGAAGACCTCTTCATTCTGGACTAAATACAAAATCTGGATCTCGTTTAAACACAGAATTTATGTCAAATACCTCCTTTTTTCTTTTGAGCGAACCATTTCCGAGATATTCTTTATTATTTGTTTGAATTTCTCACTAGCTATCTTTTTCTTAAACTAGTATGTGTTATTCGCTTTTTTATCTCTTGGTCTTACAAAGGGAACGGAATTTCAAAGACATCGCATAGTAGTCAGCTCTTAAAACAGTCACTATCACCTAAAGCCTACTGTATTCCTATATTCCCCCTTGCACCTACAAGAAAATTAGCAACAAGATAATTTCTGCAGATGTTTATGTCGATTAAAATGAAGTAGATAGTGAAATAAGCATTTGCAAAAATAGTGCACATAAGAATGAGTATAGCTCTACATATATATGCAAACATGAACTATATTAAAAGCCTGTGTCGCAATAGGTTACGCGACGATCACTTGGTGTATCTTCTAAGGCTATGCACAAATGCTGATAGAGGTCTTAAACGATTTGAAACTGCTTTCCCAAATCAAACAGAAATCCAACCGCCACTGCAACGCAATTGAGTGTTAAAAGCGTGGCATAAAGTGGAAGGGGGTAACTGCAACCGCCCTTCTTTGGACATCGCTGGGATAGACGTTCGACCCGATCAATTGCTGGTCGCGATACAAAAGAGGTTCTTCTATTTTTCTTCCCACTCCTCTCTCCCTGGAGCAATATCGAAAGCCACACGTCCGTAGACGCTAATTGTTAGACGTTTTCTTGCAGACAGACACACGCACACCCTTACTCGACGCTAGATTAGCCCGCAATCCCCTGAGCTATGAATCACCGAAGTGTCACTTCAACGTTGACGATTAAGGGAACTGGCTCATGCTGCATTTCCCACACGTCTGGACCTGTATAGACTATGCTGCTTTCTGTGGGTCACTTCCTGAACTATGTGATCTTTGTCTCAGTGTATCCATGGGTGGGGTAAGAACAGAGAAAACCAGTTGAATTGGCTAATGCATTTAATGGAGTTATTTGAAGCTACTTACCAACTATTTGAGAATATAAACCTAAATTGCTTCCGAATCTTGGCACAGAAAGTAACTTCTTTTTTCTTCTTCTTCCCCCATGGTTGCATTAGATAGTGTGTTCTTAAATACGTAACTAAAATGTGGAATAAGTAAAGAGGGTAAGAAAAATTCTCCTCTTTGTACATAATTTTGAATTATTTAAGCAATCTCAAAGTTTTAAGATTTTCAGGATGTATGGATTAGACCAATTGTGTTACTGCGAAGATTTACTAGCTATTTAAGGGGTTAAATAATGACGTTTTCACTGCTCTTGGTGGTAAAATGAAATTATTTTAAACTCATTAGGTAAGGTTAGTCTTTTTTTAACATTAATTAAATTTTCGTTACATGTTTTTCATTCTGCACAGTAGGGTTAGTTTATTTAGATGATATTTATACCTCATTACAATTTACCTGCAATATTACCATAACTTAACTGCTAATATAATCTACATAGTTTGAAGAGCCTCAAAATGACCCAAATTAACAAATGCTGTATAAATTTTGGATGTATTTGAATAGATGCTTCAATTTAAGTGCTCATTTCCGTTTACTGTTTACATTACTGGTATTATTTCATCATAAGTAATGCCGCGAGTGATTGGCAATTTATCTACACAATTTTACTACATGAGTTGTGCTTATTAAGATAATTTCACGAATTAAAGGATGATATAGCCCATGAAATGTTGTTTAAATGCCATATTATAATTATTAGCTTTTGAAAAGAAAAACGAAGGTTTACATCAGCCTCCTTTACACGATGTACAAGATTAAATATTACTGACCTAGTTTCCTGCTTGCGCACGCAGTAGTTGGGGTATCTGCTGTTAATTTATAGTTCATAATTTCATTCAACACATTTGTGAAACAGATTCCAAACATATTTCTCGTTGTATTCTGTATTCTGAGGATTCCACTCTTGGAATTAGGTGTCTATTTTAGCACTAGTTGCTTCACTGAAGCGAGTGTCAGTCATTTTTGACATTTAAACCTAATGTAAGCAGTTGCGCATCTGTGGGACAGAGCAGATCATAACCTAAGAATACCAGAGGAAGTGATGATTAGAATTCAGAGGAGGTGATAATGCGAATGAGGACTACTATTGGTTGGAATTTGAAACTGTTCTGTACATGACTCGTTAATTTCTACCCAGTGACGTATAAGTGGAATAGTCTGACAAAGTACATTCATATATTAGATGATTTCTACAATTTGAAGATCGTCGGTTTTTTTGAATTTATATAAATGTGGGTTTTTCCTCCATGTCCAGCTAAAGTGAATTAACCTAGGCATTGGTGTAGTTTTTTTCCCTCTTCTGTTATGTACGGTGGAGAAATTGTTTACCATTTGATATCAATTTATATTACAGCTTAAATTTTGCATTTATTTTTACTTTCCCTACTTTACTTATATAGCAAATATGTAAAAGAAGTATTGTATTCCACCCAAAAATTCGATGTCGAGATTTCACACGGAAACATATGTTTTGAGACCCTCTGAATCCAAACAAAAAGCATTTTTAGAAAAAGGTCTCTGTGTGTGTGTGTGTCTTTGGACAGCACAACCCAAAAACGAAAAGTCGATTAAAAACCAAATTTAGTGTTTAGTGTCTTTAAGGGATCCGACACGAAGATATTGAAGAAAATTCCTCTTCCCAAAACTAACCTTTGCATGGAAAATTTTTCGAAAGTTTTGATTTTCTCATTAATAGCTCTAATAATTTCGATTAAAATGGCTTTTTTGGACATATTTTTACAGCAAAGGAAATGTATATTATGAATTTTCTAGCTATAACCTATGTAGACCTGTTTACTCTGGATGAATTTTGATTAACTGGTAAACTGTAAGAGATAGACCAAATCTTACTATACAAAAACTAAATCTTGCTAAAACAGACAATATGTGTCCAAATTGTTTTGTACAGTGAACTAACAAGGAGATATTCCTTGTTATTTGTGTGAGTTTTTGTCAAATGGAACATCGTTATTCATTTTATGTATGTCAGCCGTGCAAAGGGAACAGAATTTGAAAGCTTTAATACATTTGACTATCGCACAAAGCCTACTGTATTCCCATATTCCCCTTGCACTTAGAAGGAAATAAGCAATACGATATATTCTGCAAATGTTTATCTCAACTAACATGAAGATATAGGAATAAGAGTTTGTAAGAATGGTTAGTACAAGAGTAGGGAAAGTCATATGAGTGTAGCACATCAGATTTTCGGGACACTTTTTCCACTTACTGAGTGTGAAATAGAAAAAAATATAAACGCTTGATTAGGCATTAGAGTTATTACTGAGGTTCAATAAGAATAGAGGGTGTAGAAAGACAGGAAAGTATGGGAAGCTTATAAAATAAGAAGTCATTACAATTCTATAAATAAGTAAATAAAATTGGGGACGAGAACTATATGATTATTATACTAGACAAAAGAGAGAAGGATTAGCTTGGATGCGAAAAGGTACAAAATTTCTAGAAGTACTAAGAAGTAGGGAAAAAGGAATATGCGAATTCTGTGGTGAGCGGAAAGGCATTATATCACAAAGTGGAAAGACGTACAGGTTTGTGAAGAGAAATAGGGAAAATTACATAGGAATATATTAGCGTTAAAGATGTTGGTAGGAAAAGAGGTAAAGAAGGTTAGAGGTATGGCTGGGTTTTTACAGAATGTAGCAGGAAAATAGGAAAGGATTTTGGCAAATATAAGAACAGAAAGAGAAAATAAATAACGGGGGTAGGACTGACAAGAGCTACCCTAGGCCAGGGTGCCATGATAGCTGAGGTGATTTTAATAGAGAAGAAAGAATATATACCTAATTTAATATAGATAAATTATATTTGTGCATTATTTTGTGTTTAGTAGGCTAAGGGAATAGCAACTTGTTTCCAGTAACTAAGGTGTGTAAATTCAGGCTCATTTCCAGTAGCTGACGTAATTGTAGAAAATATTTTAATCACAAATAAATCATTTATTCATTCGTTCAATTATTTGAGTTATGAAATTCTGGAACATCTCTGTCACATTCAAAAACACACCATTAAAAGGTTGATTTTCTATGATTTTAATACAAGAAAATTCTGTTAATTTGAGAGTATATATTTTCCCCACTTTGTTTCTTCTTCACAGTTTATCTTCCGTATGTTTAGTACACTTCTTTTATTCTATTAACCTTTAGTAGTTCGTTTTTCAAAGCAAAAGTTCTTTGTTTGGCACTCGTGTAATTCACCACGTTTTTAATCATGAGTGAGACTTGAATAAACCCAAACATATTTTAAATGTTTTGCAAACAGCACATCTAATACAATATAATTTAAAAAATACTCTTTCCCCATTCCTGAATGTTTGTATAACAATTTCAGTTTAAAATCAAATCCTTACTAAGAATTAGATTCCACATCAATAAAGTTAAGAATCTGAAATATCTCAGGGCATGCATACTTTGCTCTCGAACACCTGTTGCTCCTGGTGGCACTATACTTACACTTTCTTTCACATGACCGTCATGCCTGCCACGAGGACCTCTCTCTTTGTCGCAATGCAGGAAACGAAGCACTAATCAAAGATTAAATGAGCCATACGTCACACTCTGACGTGTGTGACGTATCAATATCCGTTTCACCATGTGATCATGACCTTTACCGTGTCTTGGCTCGCGGAAATCCTGATGCTAGGCTTTGGAAGACAACATATGAGCCCTAAAGATAAACATAGCCCAATAGATCCCGTTGGGCAAATGCCTCCTACAGCTTGTTGGGCTAACTCTCACAGTGTGACCTTGTTCCTGTGAATTTTTGTTCTGCAATTAATCAACATGATAATTTAGAAATACTCAAGCTTCCTTTACCTCATTCTGTCTCTTGGCGTTCTTGTCCAATGATCACCAATTACGTCACTCAATTCTTATGCCCATCTCTTACGTGTTAGTCCTCTATTCCTTTTTTACCATCTGCCGTGGCGTAAGCCCACCTATTCTGACCACGTATCCTCCCCATTTCGATGTACATTTTTTGCGCCTTTAGCTGCACCCTCCATTGCACTTCTTCTTGCTTGTACCATACTTTTAGGTAATTATTTGATGTTCCTTTCACTGGAAGATATATAACTTCGTTATCAAAATGCCATAAATATGCATTTGTCTGTCTAAAATATGTTTTACGGCTTGCTTAAAAGAGAGTCTTGAAAATATCTGCATTGTGGTGCTGTTTGTGTATCTACGATTTTTAACTTCTCACAATTTAGCACTTATTGTTTTTTTTAGGGATGGAAGGTAAATGTTTTCCGACATATTTCATGCTTATACTTGAAAATATATTAGGGAAGAGGTAACTAATGCTACATTGCATCCTTTTTGAATGCTGTACTCTTGCAGTACCGCAATAATTCAAACTAGCGTCCTCTTACCTCCCTCTCTACCTACTCCGCCCCCCCCCCCCCATACTCTCTCTCTCACGGGCGGTGAGCATGAAGGGCAACTGATGTAGCTACTAAATGGCTTTTGTGCTAAAACACGATTTCATGGTTTGCATTTCAGTTAGCGTTTGAAATTCGTACATAATACATGGCTTGGAATACGTCACTAAAGGATTACTAAGTCAGGGCATTGACGTTGCAATGAGTTTGTCATTTGACATTTGCTCTTTCATTGCTTCTTTTAGGGGAACAGGGCAGTCTGGGTATACATAAATTACACTTTAATAAGTCACATCAAATTACCACTACTCTTAAAGCTCTCATTCCTTTTTCCTGAAACCATTATAAATCATGCAAATTATTTCAGGTGGCTATTTGTATTGACAGCTTATGTGGTTGAGTTTATGAACATTATGTCTTACACTCACATGACTTTCTCTAACACTTGCACTAACCATTCTTACATACTCTTATTCTTTTAGCTTCTTCGTGCTAGTTAAGATAAACATTTGCAGAAATTATCTTACTATTTATTTCCTTGTAGGTACAAAGAGAATATAGGAGTACAGTAGTCTTTGAGTGATAGTCAAATCCTTTAAAGCTTCAAGATGCCGTTCTGTTTCCACGGCTAAGGTATCAAAAATGAATCATAATCTTCCATTTGACGAAAGTTTGTTTTCCAAAACTGACACAAATAACAAGGATTTTCTCTGACATTGTTCAGTATAAAAATTATTGGGACATAAATTGTGTTTGGCAAGATCTACATTTTATAGTAAGATTTGGCCTATCTCATACCAGTTATGCAAACGTTGTCCAGACTAAATAGGACTACAGGGACTATAGCCAGAAAATTCAAAATATACAGTTTGTTTCCCATAAAAATATCTCAAACATATAGTATTTTAATCAAAATCGGAAACTTTTCCATGCAAAGGGTAGTTTGGGAAGGAAGAATTGTCCTTCGTCTCGCATTCTTAAAACATGTTAAATACTAACTTTGGCTTCTAATGGACTTTTCGTTGTTGAGCTTTCTTGTCTTATTTTTGAAACATACTTAAACACACACTTCGGGGGAAGAGAGGTGAACAACAATTCTAATCAACAAGCAGGCGTTGTTGGAGAAGTATTTCATATCATTCAACAATATTAGAGACTTCGGAATAATATAGATTTTTTCGAAAAGTTTTAACGCAAAAAAAAAAAAAAAAAAAAAAATATGGAAATAAGTTAGGAATGAACCATTAGAAGTTTTGAAAAACAATGTGAATGCGAAAAGCATTGGGAGGCATAAATACACGGTCACCTTTAAAACAATGCAAAATTATATAGAATATATATAAATATATATCACATATTTATGATATGATTATAATAATAATTATGATGAGAATAATGAGAACAAAGAATATAAAATGAATTTGTTAATGGACAAACTTTATATCCAAAATAAATAAACACCTTTTGCTATGCAATTTTCCGGGAAATAGCCCAAAGTGTTACACTTATCGCATACCACCACCGCCACCACCGCCACCACCGAAGTACCCAATTTGATTCACACAGGGGTTTTTTAGTTGGTTAGAGTCCAACTCGTTAGAATAACGTCCATGAGGGATTTTTCCACTAGGAAAAAAAAAAACCACCACCACCACCACTACCACTATCACTATCATTATTATTATTATTATTATTATTATTATTATTATTATTATTATTATTATTATTATTATTATTATTATTATTATTATTATTATTATTATTATTATTATTATTATTATTATTATTATTATTATTATTATTATTATTATTATTATTATTATTATTATTATTATTATTATTATTATTAAGGGAATGTGTTCATTATATTTTTTAAAAACATTTGTTTACAAAGCTTCTAGAACAACAGTAATAGCACAAAATGTGCAATATTAATTTGTTTAAACGCCTGCAGAAAGGATATGCAAATTTCTTTCGTGTGGACAGAATAATTACGAATAAAACAAAACTGATTAGTTTCTTGTTTCCTTAACCTAAGCTGATTGCCTCACCTCAGACGATTGCAACCAGCCCCGGTCATACATAACTACTCGTTAAGAAAATTCTACTCCCGTTTCCCTTCAGCACCCCTCGCGCACCGGAATACTTTTGGAGCCCGCTGTCCTGCACCACGCAGAGCAAGACGCCATTGAGGTAAATAGTTTATCTCAAGATGAATTTGACAACGCCTTGTGGCTCACTGGGAAAAGTGCGAATCAGTTGAGGAGTTTAATAACGTACCACATGTTGTTTAGAGCCAAAAATCCGTGGTTCAAATAGGAATTCAGTTTTTCAGTCTGATTTTACCATTCTCACCTTAGACACAGTACGTGGGAAAGCGTTATTAAGTGATAATTACTAGATATGTTTAAGTCCTCAGTTTTCTAAGTGATAAACTGCTTTCTTGCAGTTATAATTTTATGGTGGTGAGACACCGAACTATTTAAAACCCCATAGAGTTTTAAATCGTCCGTAAGAAATCTACAACCAAAGTACTTTAAGCCCTTTCTTTTTAAGTTCACAGATCATTGCGTTAAAATGTTCCCGGCAGTTAAAATGTCAAGATCTGAAAAAGTATAGTGTTTTCAAGTCACTCCTTCCTCCTTGACAGCCTAATATATCTCACATAGGTCGCATTACGCAACATTTCCCTCTATTATACATCGTAAAACCATTTCACTTGAAAACGTAGCTTAGAACAAGTATTGGTTTTATTTCGAGGTCATTCTGTATTTTAAAAGTGCACAAAAGAGCTTTTTGCTTACAAATTGATTTATTTAGAGTGCTAAAATTGTTTCCTAGCTGTTTCAGTGTCAACAACGCAATATGCAACACAGCTATAGCTACACGTCCACCTAGGTCAAATACTTTTACCGTAAAATGAACAATTCACCCAAACTTATTTCCTAAATAACTCCTCTACCATTAGCGATATCTGAACAAACGAAACATAGATTTGAAGCACTCCTTGAGATCATCAACCGACACCAAGAACGTCCTCCTGGGTCAAATACTTTTACCGTAAAATGAACAATTCACCCAAACTTATTTCGTAAATAACTCCTCTACCATTAGCGATATCTGAACAAACGAAACACAGATTTGAAGTACTCCTTGAGGGCATCAATCGACACCAAGAACGTCCACCTAGGTCAAATACTTTTACCGTAAAATGAACAATTCACCCAAACTTATTTCCTAAATAACTCCTCTACCATTAGCGATATCTGAACAAACGAAACATAGATTTGAAGTACTCCTTGAGATCATCAACCGACACCAAGAACGTTCACCTAGGTCAAATACTTTTACCGTAAAATGAACAATTCACCCAAACTTATTTCCTAAATAACTCCTCTACCATTAGCGATATCTGAAAAAACGAAACGTAGATTTGAAGCTCTCCTTGAGGACATCAACCGACACCAAGAACGTCCTCCTGGGTCAAATACTTTTACCGTAAAATGAACAATTCACCCAAACTTATTTCCTAAATAACTCCTCTACCATTAGCGATATCTGAACAAACGAAACATAGATTTGAAGTACTCCTTGAGATCATCAACCGACACCAAGAACGTCCACCTGGGTCAAATACTTTTACCGTAAAATGAACAATTCACCCAAACTTATTTCCTAAATAACTCCTCTACCATTAGCGATATCTGAACAAACGAAACATAGATTTGAAGTACTCCTTGAGATCATCAACCGACACCAAGAACGTCCACCTGGGTCAAATACTTTTACCGTAAAATGAACAATTCACCCAAACTTATTTCGTAAATAACTCCTCTACCATTAGCGATATCTCAACAAACGAAACATAGATTTGAAGTACTCCTTGAGATCATCAACCGACACCAAGAACGTTCACCTAGGTCAAATACTTTTACCGTAAAATGAACAATTCACCCAAACTTATTTCCTAAATAACTCCTCTACCATTAGCGATATCTGAACAAACGAAACGTAGATTTGAAGCTCTCCTTGAGGACATCAACCGACACCAAGAACGTCCTCCTGGGTCAAATACTTTTACCGTAAAATGAACAATTCACCCAAACTTATTTCCTAAATAACTCCTCTACCATTAGCGATATCTGAACAAACGAAACACACATTTGAATCACTCCTTGAGGCCATCAATCGACACCAAGAACGTCCACCTGGGTCAAATACTTTTACCGTAAAATGAACAATTCACCCAAACTGGTGAAGCCTTCTTAGAGAAAACTGGTCTTCCTAGACAAAACTGGCCTTCCTAGACAAAACTGGCCTTCCTAGATAAAACTGGCGTTCCTAGACAAAACTGGCCTTCCTAGACAAAACTTGCCTTCCTAGATAAAACTGTTCTTCCTAGACAACCTGGCCCTCCTAGACAACACTGGTCTTCCTACACAAAACTGGTCGTCCTAGACAAAATTGGACTTCCTAGACATAACTGGCCTTCCTAGATAAAACTGGCGTTCCTAGACAAAACTGGCCTTCCTAGACAAAACTTGCCTTCCTAGATAAAACTGTTCTTCCTAGACAACCTGGCCCTCCTAGACAACACTGGTCTTCCTACACAAAACTAGCCTTCCTATACACAAATAGCCTTCCTAGATAAAACTAGCCTTCCTAGACAAAACTAGCCTTCCTAGACAAAACTAGCCTTCCTAGATAAAACTAGCCTTCCTAGACAAAACTAGCCTTACTAGACCAAACTAGCCTTCCTAGACAAAACTAGCCTTCCTATACACAAATAGCCTTCCTAGATAAAACTAGCCTTCCTAGACAAAACTAGCCTTCCTAGACAAAACTAGCCTTCCTAGACAAAACTAGCCTTCCTAGATAAAACTAGCCTTCCTAGACAAAACTAGCCTTCCTAGACCAAACTAGCCTTCCTAGACCAAACTAGCCTTCCTAGACAAAACTAGCCTTCCTAGATAAAACTAGGCTTCCTAGACAAAACTGTCCTTCCTAGACAAAACTGGCCTTCCTAGATAAAACTGGCCTTCCTATACAAAACTAGCCTTACTAGATAAAAGTAGCCTTACTAGATAAAACTAGCCTTCCTAGATAAAACTAGCCTTACTAGATACAACTAGCCTTCCTAGATAAACTAGCCTTACTAGATAAAACTAGCCTTACTAGATAAAACTAGCCTTACTAGATAAAACTAGTAGTACTAGATAAAGTAGCCTTCCTAGATAAAACTAGTCTTACTAGATAAAACTAGCCTTACTAGATAAAACTAGCCTTACTAGATAAAACTAGTCTTACTAGATAAACTAGTCTTACTAGATAAAACTAGCCTTACTAGATAAAACTAGCCTTACTGGATAAAACTAGCCTTACTAGATAAAACTAGTCTTACTAGATAAAACTAGTCTTACTAGAAAAAACTAGCCTTGCTAGATAAACTAGCCTTACTAGAAAAAACTAGCCTTACTAGATAAAACTAGTCTTACTAGAAAAAACTAGTCTTACTAGATAAACTAGTCTTACTAGATAAAACTAGCCTTACTAGATAAAACTAGCCTTACTGGATAAAACTAGCCTTACTAGATAAAACTAGCCTTGCTAGATAAAACTAGCCTTCCTAGATAAAACTAGTCTTACTAGAAAAAACTAGTCTTACTAGATAATCCTAGCCTTACTAGATAAACTAGCCTTCCTAGATAAAACTAGCCTTACTGGATAAAACTAGCCTTACTAGATAAAACTAGTCTTACTGGATAAAACTAGTCTTACTAGATAAAACTAGTCTTACTAGATAAACTAGTCTTACTAGATAAAACTAGTCTTACTAGAAAAAACTAGTCTTACTAGATAAACTAGTCTTACTAGATAAAACTAGCCTTACTAGATAAAACTAGTCTTACTAGATAAAACTAGTCTTACTAGATAAACTAGTCTTACTAGATAAAACTAGCCTTACTAGATAAAACTAGTCTTACTAGAAAAAACTAGTCTTACTAGATAAAACTAGTCTTACTAGATAAAACTAGTCTTACTAGATAAAACTAGCCTTACTAGATAAACTAGTCTTACTAGATAAAACTAGTCTTACTAGAAAAAACTAGTCTTACTAGATAAACTAGTCTTACTAGATAAAACTAGCCTTACTAGATAAAACTAGTCTTACTAGAAAAAACTAGTCTTACTAGAAAAAACTAGTCTTACTAGATAAAACTAGTCTTACTAGATAAAACTAGTCTTACTAGATAAAACTAGCCTTACTAGATAAACTAGTCTTACTAGATAAAACTAGTCTTACTAGAAAAAACTAGTCTTACTAGATAAACTAGTCTTACTAGATAAAACTAGCCTTACTAGATAAAACTAGTCTTACTAGAAAAAACTAGTCTTACTAGATAAACTAGTCTTACTAGATAAAACTAGCCTTACTAGATAAAACTAGTCTTACTAGAAAAAACTAGTCTTACTAGAAAAAACTAGTCTTACTAGATAAAACTAGTCTTACTAGATAAAACTAGTCTTACTAGATAAAACTAGCCTTACTAGATAAACTAGTCTTACTAGATAAAACTAGTCTTACTAGAAAAAACTAGTCTTACTAGATAAACTAGTCTTACTAGATAAAACTAGCCTTACTAGATAAAACTAGTCTTACTAGAAAAAACTAGTCTTACTAGAAAAAACTAGTCTTACTAGATAAAACTAGTCTTACTAGATAAAACTAGTCTTACTAGATAAAACTAGCCTTACTAGATAAACTAGTCTTACTAGATAAAACTAGTCTTACTAGAAAAAACTAGTCTTACTAGATAAACTAGTCTTACTAGATAAAACTAGCCTTACTAGATAAAACTAGCCTTACTAGATAAAACTAGCCTTCCTAGATAAAACTAGTCTTACTAGAAAAAACTAGTCTTACTAGATAATCCTAGCCTTACTAGATAAACTAGCCTTCCTAGATAAAACTAGCCTTACTGGATAAAACTAGCCTTACTAGATAAAACTAGTCTTACTGGATAAAACTAGTCTTACTAGATAAAACTAGTCTTACTAGATAAACTAGTCTTACTAGATAAAACTAGTCTTACTAGAAAAAACTAGTCTTACTAGATAAACTAGTCTTACTAGATAAAACTAGCCTTACTAGATAAAACTAGTCTTACTAGATAAAACTAGTCTTACTAGATAAACTAGTCTTACTAGATAAAACTAGCCTTACTAGATAAAACTAGTCTTACTAGAAAAAACTAGTCTTACTAGATAAAACTAGTCTTACTAGATAAAACTAGTCTTACTAGATAAAACTAGCCTTACTAGATAAACTAGTCTTACTAGATAAAACTAGTCTTACTAGAAAAAACTAGTCTTACTAGATAAACTAGTCTTACTAGATAAAACTAGCCTTACTAGATAAAACTAGTCTTACTAGAAAAAACTAGTCTTACTAGAAAAAACTAGTCTTACTAGATAAAACTAGTCTTACTAGATAAAACTAGTCTTACTAGATAAAACTAGCCTTACTAGATAAACTAGTCTTACTAGATAAAACTAGTCTTACTAGAAAAAACTAGTCTTACTAGATAAACTAGTCTTACTAGATAAAACTAGCCTTACTAGATAAAACTAGTCTTACTAGAAAAAACTAGTCTTACTAGATAAACTAGTCTTACTAGAAAAAACTAGCCTTACTAGATAAAACTAGTCTTACTGGATAAAACTAGTCTTACTAGATAAAACTAGCCTTCCTAGATAAACTAGTCTTACTAGATAAACTAGTCTTACTAGAAAAAACTAGTCTTACTGGATAAAACTAGTCTTACTAGATAAAACTAGCCTTCCTAGATAAACTAGTCTTACTAGATAAACTAGTCTTACTAGAAAAAACTAGCCTTACTAGATAAAACTAGTCTTACTGGATAAAACTAGTCTTACTAGATAAAACTAGCCTTCCTAGATAAACTAGTCTTACTAGATAAACTAGTCTTACTAGAAAAAACTAGTCTTACTAGATAAAACTAGTCTTACTAGATAAAACTAGTCTTACTGGATAAAACTAGCCTTACTAGATAAAACTAGTCTTACTAGATAAAACTAGTCTTACTAGATAAAACTAGTCTTACTAGAAAAAACTAGTCTTACTAGATAAAACTAGTCTTACTGGATAAAACTAGTCTTACTAGATAAAACTAGTCTTACTAGAAAAAACTAGTCTTACTGGATAAAACTAGCCTTCCTAGATAAACTAGTCTTACTAGATAAAACTAGTCTTACTAGATAAAACTAGTCTTACTAGAAAAAACTAGTCTTACTAGATAAAACTAGTCTTACTGGATAAAACTAGTCTTACTAGATAAAACTAGTCTTACTGGATAAAACTAGTCTTACTAGATAAAACTAGCCTTACTAGATAAAACTAGCCTTACTAGATAAATCTAGTCTTACTAGAAAAAACTAGTCTTACTGGATAAAACTAGCCTTCCTAGATAAACTAGTCTTACTAGATAAAACTAGCCTTACTAGATAAAACTAGTCTTACTAGAAAAAACTAGTCTTACTAGATAAAACTAGTCTTACTGGATAAAACTAGTCTTACTAGATAAAACTAGCCTTACTAGATAAAACTAGCCTTACTAGATAAAACTAGCCTTACTAGATAAAACTAGCCTTCCTAGATAAACTAGCCTTACTAGATAAAACTAGCCTTACTAGATAAAACTAGCCTTACTAGATAAACTAGTCTTACTACATAAAACTAGTCTTACTAGAAAAAACTAGTCTTACTAGATAAACTAGTCTTACTAGATAAAACTAGCCTTACTAGATAAAACTAGTCTTACTAGAAAAAACTAGTCTTACTAGATAAAACTAGCCTTACTAGATAAAACTAGCCTTACTAGATAAAACTAGTCTTACTAGATAAAACTAGTCTTACTAGAAAAAACTAGTCTTACTAGATAAAACTAGTCTTACTGGATAAAACTAGTCTTACTAGATAAAACTAGTCTTACTGGATAAAACTAGTCTTACTAGATAAAACTAGCCTTACTAGATAAAACTAGCCTTACTAGATAAATCTAGTCTTACTAGAAAAAACTAGTCTTACTGGATAAAACTAGCCTTCCTAGATAAACTAGTCTTACTAGATAAAACTAGCCTTACTAGATAAAACTAGTCTTACTAGAAAAAACTAGTCTTATTAGATAAAACTAGTCTTACTGGATAAAACTAGTCTTACTAGATAAAACTAGCCTTACTAGATAAAACTAGCCTTACTAGATAAAACTAGCCTTACTAGATAAAACTAGCCTTCCTAGATAAACTAGCCTTACTAGATAAAACTAGCCTTACTAGATAAAACTAGCCTTACTAGATAAACTAGTCTTACTACATAAAACTAGTCTTACTAGAAAAAACTAGTCTTACTAGATAAACTAGTCTTACTAGATAAAACTAGTCTTACTGGATAAAACTAGCCTTCCTAGATAAACTAGTCTTACTAGATAAAACTAGTCTTACTAGATAAAACTAGTCTTACTAGAAAAAACTAGTCTTACTAGATAAAACTAGTCTTACTGGATAAAACTAGTCTTACTAGATAAAACTAGTCTTACTGGATAAAACTAGTCTTACTAGATAAAACTAGCCTTACTAGATAAAACTAGCCTTACTAGATAAATCTAGTCTTACTAGAAAAAACTAGTCTTACTGGATAAAACTAGCCTTCCTAGATAAACTAGTCTTACTAGATAAAACTAGCCTTACTAGATAAAACTAGTCTTACTAGAAAAAACTAGTCTTACTAGATAAAACTAGTCTTACTGGATAAAACTAGTCTTACTAGATAAAACTAGCCTTACTAGATAAAACTAGCCTTACTAGATAAAACTAGCCTTACTAGATAAAACTAGCCTTCCTAGATAAACTAGCCTTACTAGATAAAACTAGCCTTACTAGATAAAACTAGCCTTACTAGATAAACTAGTCTTACTACATAAAACTAGTCTTACTAGAAAAAACTAGTCTTACTAGATAAACTAGTCTTACTAGATAAAACTAGCCTTACTAGATAAAACTAGTCTTACTAGAAAAAACTAGTCTTACTAGATAAAACTAGCCTTACTAGATAAAACTAGCCTTACTAGATAAACCTAGCCTTACTAGATAAAACTAGCCTTCCTAGATAAACTAGCCTTACTAGATAAAACTACTCTTACTAGATAAAACTAACCTTACTAGATAAAACTAATATTACTAGATAAACTAGCCTTCCTAGATAAAACTAGCCGTACTAGATAAAACTAGTCTTACTAGATAAAACTAGCCTTACTAGATAAAACTAGCCTTACTAGATAAACTAGCCTTCCTAGATAAAACTAGTCCTCCTAGATAAAACTAGCCTTACTAGTTAAAACTAGCCTTCCTAGATGAAACTAGTCTTACTAGATAAAACTAGTCTTACTAGATAAAGTAGCCTTCTTAGATAAAATAGCCTTACTAGATAAAACTAGCCTTACTAGATAAAACTAGCCTTCCTAGATAAACTAGCCTTACTAGATAAAACTAGCCTTACTAGAGAAAACTAGCCTTACTAGATAAAACTAGCCTTACTAGATAAAACTAGTCTTACTAGATAAACTAGTCTTACTAGATAAAACTAGTCTTACTAGATAATCCTAGCCTTACTAGATAAAACTAGCCTTACTAGATAAACTAGCCTTCCTAGATAAAACTAGCCTTACTGGATAAAACTAGCCTTACTAGATAAAACTAGCCTTCCTAGATAAACTAGCCTTACTAGATAAAACTAGCCTTACTAGATAAACTAGTCTTACTAGATAAAACTAGTCTTACTAGATAAAACTAGCCTTACTAGATAAACTAGCCTTCCTAGATAAAACTAGCCTTAATAGATAAAACTAGTCTTACTAGATAAAACTAGCCTTACTAGATAAAACTAGCCTTCCTAGATAAACTATCCTTACTAGATAAAACTAGCCTTACTAGATAAAACTAGCCTTACTAGATAAACTAGCCTTGCTAGATAAAACTAGCCTTCCTAGATAAACAAGCCTTACTAGATAAAACTAGCCTTACTAGATAAAACTAGCCTTACTAGATAAAACTAGCCTTACTAGATACAACTAGCCTTACTAGATAAACTAGCCTTCCTAGATAAAACTAGCCTTACTAGATAAAACTAGCCTTACTAGATAAAACTAGCCTTCTGAGATAAAGTAGCCTTACTAGATAAAACTAGCCTTACTAGATAAAACTAGCCTTACTAGATAAACTAGCCTTCCTAGATAAAACTAGCCTTACTAGATAAAACTAGCCTTACTAGATAAAACTAGCCTTCCTAGATAAACTAGCCTTACTAGATAAAACTACTCTTACTAGATAAAACTAGCCTTACTAGATAAAACTAGCCTTACTAGATAAACTAGCCTTACTAGATAAAACTAGCCTTCCTAGATAAACTAGCCTTACTAGATAAAACTAGCCTTACTAGAGAAAACTAGCCTTACTTGATAAAACTAGCCTTACTAGATAAACTAGCCTTCCTAGATAAAACTAGTCCTCCTAGATAAAACTAGCCTTACTAGTTAAAACTAGCCTTCCTAGATAAAACTAGTCTTACTAGATAAAACTAGTCTTACTAGATAAAGTAGCCTTCTTAGATAAAATAGCCTTACTAGATAAAACTAGCCTTACTAGATAAAACTAGCCTTCCTAGATAAACTAGCCTTACTAGATAAAACTAGCCTTACTAGAGAAAACTAGCCTTACTTGATAAAACTAGCCTTACTAGATAAAACTAGTCTTACTAGATAAACTAGTCTTACTAGATAAAACTAGTCTTACTAGATAATCCTAGCCTTACTAGATAAAACTAGCCTTACTAGATAAAACTAGTCTTACTAGATAAAACTAGTCTTACTAGATAAAGTAGCCTTACTAGATAAAACTAGTCTTACTAGATAAAACTAGCCTTACTAGATAACACTAGTCTTACTAGATAAAACGAGCCTTACTAGATAAAACTAGCCTGACTAGAGAAACTAGCCTTCCTACATAAAACTAGCCTTACTAGATAAAACTAGTCTTACTAGATAAAACTAGCTTTACTAGATAAAACTAGCCTTCCTAGATAAACTAGCCTTACTAGATAAAACTAACCTTACTAATAAAACTAGCCTTCCTAGATAAACTAGCCTTACTAGATAAACTAGCCTTCCTAGATGAAGCTAGCCTTACTAGGTAAAACTAGTCTTCCTAGATAAAACTAGCCTTACTAGATAAAACTAGCCTTCCTAGATAAACTAGCCTCACTAGATAAAACTAGCCTTACTAGATAAAACTAGCCTTACTAATAAAACTAGCCTTCCTAGATAAAATTAGCCTTACTAGATAAACCTAGCCTTCCTAGATAAAACTAACCTTACTAATAATACTAGCCTTCCTAGATAAACTAGCCTTACTAGATAAAACTAACCTTACTAGATAAAACTAGCCTTCCTAGATAAACTAGCCTTACTAGATAATACTAACCTTACGAGATAAAACTAGCCTTACTAGACAAAACTAGCCTTACTAGATAAACTGGCCCTCCTAGACAAACTGGCCCTCCTAGACAAAACTGGCCCTCCTAGACAAAACAGCCCTTCCTAGATAAAACAGGCCTTCCTAGACAAGGGCCTTTCATAGACTGGGGCCCTTCATAGACAAGGGGCCTTCATAGACAAGGGGCCTTCCTAGACAAGGGCCCTTACTAGACAAGGGCCCTTTCTAGAAAAGGGCCCTTCCTAGACAAGAGCCCTTCCTAGACAAAGGCCCGTCCTAGAAAAGGGCTCTTCTTAGACTTGCGCCCTTCCTAGACAAGGCCCTTCCTAGACAAGCGCCCTTCCTAGACAAGGGCCCTTCCTAGACTAGGGCCCTTCCAAGGCAAAGAGGCCCCCCTAAACAATGGCCCCCCTGGGCAAAGGGCCCCGCTAGACAAGGTCCCCCTCCTTGAAGAGGGCGCCTGCTATAGCAATGGGTCCTACCTTTGTCTATGTCATACCTATAAGAGAAACCGACTTTTTGAACGGGGCCTCGGAGAGACTCGACGATGGTCTAGAAGTGTCGGCCGTGGTCCAAAACATATAATTCCAGAGTTTGGTCACTCTCCGTGGACGGGTTCTCACTTTTCGTTATTCTGTCTGGCCAAGCGAGTCAAGACGGGTTGATTATATAGTGGGGTAGCTGGACTTGTAGCCTTACGTTTTGCAAGTTTTTCCAAAATTTGAACGGCTGAACGGATCTTTCTGAATTTCATGATTCTGACGTTTCTTGATACGGGGAACACGCCTGGACCGGTCCCGAGTCGCTGCGGTCCTTGGTTCGAGTTTTAGAAATTTTTGGCCATCTTTGATCGCTTCTTGCGAAGAACTGAGAGGCGGTTTAAGAAATCTGACTATTGGGTAGTGTAGCCCTCGGGGAGGACTACCGGAGTCGGTGGTCCGAGTTCGACCTCCTGTACCGAGTCGGGAGTAAAAGTGTTTTATGTTTATAGCGTGCGCTACCGCAGGCGCGGGGGGATGTCCCGCGGTGGGTGGGTAGCGCCGCTGGGGCCGAAGCCTCACCTAACATTTGGCGGTTGTAACGCTATTTGGGCGCCGGGGAGAGCGTCCCGCAGTTTTGCCCGACTTTGGAAGCTTAGATCCGGGCAATGCGTACAGGTTTAAGGATTCTGAGCACACGTGTGGAAAGCGGTGGAGGTGGACTTCCTCATTTAGTTGTCCGAATTGGCGGATTTTGCGCCGTTCAAATTTTAGAAAATTTTGGCCATCTTACGAGAGGTGTGGGCGGGCCCCCGTCGGCGTGATTTCGGATGCGAAGGTGTTTCTGGATAACCCTGGAGAAGTACTACCGAGCTGTGGTGTCCGGGTTCGAATCCCGCGCACCGTTGGAGAGTAAATCGGTTTTTTGTTTATAGCGTGCGCTACCGCAGGCGCGGGGGGATGTCCCGCGGTGGGTAGGTAGTGCCCCTGGAGCCAAAGCTTCAGCTAAAATTTGGCCGTTATACCTTGGTAGGATCGCTGGGAAATAGCGCTTAAAAATGGTGTGCTTTTCGCGCGTAAATTGGCACGTGTCCGTTAAACCAAGCGTAACGACTTTCCCGGCCAGCAGCACCTCAACAGAATGAAATTGACAATGTTGAGGTGTTTTATAAAGGGCAAGCCGCTGCGGTCATCTGTTCGAATCTTGGGAATTATAGAATAATTAATTAATAGTTAATAAATAATTAATCATAGAACGTGTCAAAAGCATTTACAATTAAATGCATGCAGGTTTCAAGTTTTGCTGTTAAAGTACGAGATGAAGATAATACTCACGCTTACATAGTTGTTGTTATTATTATTATTATAATACATGTACAAAATGATGCTTTTACAGACTGACTGACTGACTGACTGTGTCATTGCTGCTTGTCTTGTGTGAGAAAGCAGTCCAAGTAATAATACATTCTAACAACATGTACATTTAGCTTGTTGGTAAACAATGTTCTTGCTCATCACGTGTTGTTAAGAGTTTCAAATTTAAGATACGCGAGCGGGCGACCTACCTCAAAATATTAACTAACTGTGCACATTAACCATGGCATACTACCCATTTTAATTCTTACATAGAGTGTAGACAACGTTTCAGTTACGTTCATACATACGTACATACAGAATAACATCTATTTACATAAAGCAGCGTGATTGTTCAAATATATAATCAATTAGTTGGCTATTTGTAGCTGCTGCACGTCATTGTTGTGTTTTCAGCTTGATTCCTTCCTATCGAACAATACAACTGATTGATTTAAACATTCCTCTACACAATGACAGAGATACTCTTTGAGGGAAGCTTTAAAAAGCTCTGAAATTGCCAACATTTTCCTTTACATTACTGGGGGGGAGAGCATTACCTATTTTAATTGTTTCACAACAAAAACACCTTTCTGGAAGCAAGAGAGTTTGGCATTGTGTGGTGTCTAGTGTTAAACGTATCAATCTCCATGTTAGTTGTAAAGCAATTCTGCTTATTAGCATAAAACTTGACAACAATGCTCGATGCGTGTTGTATGAAGGGAGCAAACACACGCACACCAACTGGTTTCGACTAGTCGCTACGGTCCGCGGTTCACAAATTTCGATATCCAAGTTTCTCCCAGTGCACGTGTAACAAACCCTCTCGGAGAAACAAGCTAGTAACAATGCGCTGTTACTACTTTCCGAGGAGGAGGAGAAGGAGGAGCCGACGTCTCCTACGTACCGTTTGGTAGGAGACAAGTGCCGAGTCCAGAGTCGAAGCCGCGGCCACCCGGGGACGGGGGGCAGCCACAGCACCAAAAATATCAATGTCCCCTCGTCTTTCTGAGTCTTTTCTGAGCTGAGCTGAGCTGAGCTGTCTGAGTCTGTCAGAGTCTGCCGAACCCAACCGGGAGCTACCCGCTCACCTATAACACAAACGGAGACGTCCGTTCCGTCAAACGGGCCAATTACCCAGCTAGTGCCATCTGTCTGCCACTTGCGGTACTACATGTGAACTGCAGGGTCTCACATTATTTCTGTACCAACCACAAGCCGCCTTAGCAATCTTTTAAAACATCTCACATGACTTTCTCCACTCACTCTTGTACTAACCATTCTTACAAACTCTTACTCCTTTAGCTTCTTCGCGTTAGTTGGAATATATATTTGCAGAAATTATCTTACTGTTTATTTCCTTGTAGGTACAAAGAGAATATGGGAGTACAGTGGTCTTTGAGTGATAGTCAAATCCTTTAAAGCTTCTATTTCCACGGCTAAGGTATCAAAAATTAATCATAATCTTCCATTTGACGAAAGTTCGTTTTCCAAAACTCACACAAATTACAAGTATTTTCTCTGACATTATTCAGTATAAAATTATTGGGATGTAAATTGTGTTTTGGCAAGATCTACATTTTATAGCAAGATTTGGCCTATCTCATACCAGTTATGCAAACGTTGTCCAGACTAAATAGGACTACAGGGACTATAGCCAGAAAATTCAAAATATACAGTTTGTTTCCCATAAAAATATCTCAAACATATTGCATTTTAGTCAAAATTGGAAACTTTTCCATGCAAAGGGTAGTTTGGGAAGGAAGAATTGTCCTTCGTCTCGCATTCTTAAAACATGTTAAATACTAACTTTGGCTTCTAATGGACTTTTCGTTGTTGAGCTTTCTTGTCTTATTTTTGAAACATACTTAAACACACACTTCGGGGGAAGAGAGGTGAACAACAATTCTAATCAACAAGCAGGCGTTGTTGGAGAAGTATTTCATATCATTCAACAATATTAGAGACTTCGGAATAATATAGATTTTTTCGAAAAGTTTTAACGCAAAAAAAAAAAAAAAAAAAAAATATGGAAATAAGTTAGGAATGAACCATTAGAAGTTTTGAAAAACAATGTGAATGCGAAAAGCATTGGGAGGCATAAATACACGGTCACCTTTAAAACAATGCAAAATTATATAGAATATATATAAATATATATCACATATTTATGATATGATTATAATAATAATTATGATGAGAATAATGAGAACAAAGAATATAAAATGAATTTGTTAATGGACAAACTTTATATCCAAAATAAATAAACACCTTTTGCTATGCAATTTTCCGGGAAATAGCCCAAAGTGTTACACTTATCGCATACCACCACCGCCACCACCAAAGTACTCAATTTGATTCACACAGGGGTTTTTTAGTTGGTTAGAGTCCAACTCGTTAGAATAACGTCCATGAGGGATTTTTCCACTAGGAAAAAAAAAACCACCACCACCACTACCACTATCACTATCATCATTATTATTATTATTATTATTATTATTATTATTATTATTATTATTATTATTATTATTATTATTATTATTATTATTAAGGGAATGTGTTCATTATATTTTTTAAAAACATTTGTTTACAAAGCTTCTAGAACAACAGTAATAGCACAAAATGTGCAATATTAATTTGTTTAAACGCCTGCAGAAAGGATATGCAAATTTCTTTCGTGTGGACAGAATAATTACGAATAAAACAAAACTGATTAGTTTCTTGTTTCCTTAACCTAAGCTGATTGCCTCACCTCAGACGATTGCAACCAGCCCCGGTCATACATAACTACTCGTTAAGAAAATTCTACTCCCGTTTCCCTTCAGCACCCCTCGCGCACCGGAACACTTTTGGAGCCCGCTGTCCTGCACCACGCAGAGCAAGACGCCATTGAGGTAAATAGTTTATCTCAAGATGAATTTGACAACGCCTTGTGGCTCACTGGGAAAAGTGCGAATCAGTTGAGGAGTTTAATAACGTACCACATGTTGTTTAGAGCCAAAAATCCGTGGTTCAAATAGGAATTCAGTTTTTCAGTCTGATTTTACCATTCTCACCTTAGACACAGTACGTGGGAAAGCGTTATTAAGTGATAATTACTAGATATGTTTAAGTCCTCAGTTTTCTAAGTGATAAACTGCTTTCTTGCAGTTATAATTTTATGGTGGTGAGACACCGAACTATTTAAAACCCCATAGAGTTTTAAATCGTCCGTAAGAAATCTACAACCAAAGTACTTTAAGCCCTTTCTTTTTAAGTTCACAGATCATTGCGTTAAAATGTTCCCGGCAGTTAAAATGTCAAGATCTGAAAAAGTATAGTGTTTTCAAGTCACTCCTTCCTCCTTGACAGCCTAATATATCTCACATAGGTCGCATTACGCAACATTTCCCTCTATTATACATCGTAAAACCATTTCACTTGAAAACGTAGCTTAGAACAAGTATTGGTTTTATTTCGAGGTCATTCTGTATTTTAAAAGTGCACAAAAGAGCTTTTTGCTTACAAATTGATTTATTTAGAGTGCTAAAATTGTTTCCTAGCTGTTTCAGTGTCAACAACGCAATATGCAACACAGCTATAGCTACACGTCCACCTAGGTCAAATACTTTTACCGTAAAATGAACAATTCACCCAAACTTATTTCCTAAATAACTCCTCTACCATTAGCGATATCTGAACAAACGAAACATAGATTTGAAGCACTCCTTGAGATCATCAACCGACACCAAGAACGTCCTCCTGGGTCAAATACTTTTACCGTAAAATGAACAATTCACCCAAACTTATTTCGTAAATAACTCCTCTACCATTAGCGATATCTGAACAAACGAAACACAGATTTGAAGTACTCCTTGAGGGCATCAATCGACACCAAGAACGTCCACCTAGGTCAAATACTTTTACCGTAAAATGAACAATTCACCCAAACTTATTTCCTAAATAACTCCTCTACCATTAGCGATATCTGAACAAACGAAACATAGATTTGAAGTACTCCTTGAGATCATCAACCGACACCAAGAACGTTCACCTAGGTCAAATACTTTTACCGTAAAATGAACAATTCACCCAAACTTATTTCCTAAATAACTCCTCTACCATTAGCGATATCTGAAAAAACGAAACGTAGATTTGAAGCTCTCCTTGAGGACATCAACCGACACCAAGAACGTCCTCCTGGGTCAAATACTTTTACCGTAAAATGAACAATTCACCCAAACTTATTTCCTAAATAACTCCTCTACCATTAGCGATATCTGAACAAACGAAACATAGATTTGAAGTACTCCTTGAGATCATCAACCGACACCAAGAACGTCCACCTGGGTCAAATACTTTTACCGTAAAATGAACAATTCACCCAAACTTATTTCCTAAATAACTCCTCTACCATTAGCGATATCTGAACAAACGAAACATAGATTTGAAGTACTCCTTGAGATCATCAACCGACACCAAGAACGTCCACCTGGGTCAAATACTTTTACCGTAAAATGAACAATTCACCCAAACTTATTTCGTAAATAACTCCTCTACCATTAGCGATATCTCAACAAACGAAACATAGATTTGAAGTACTCCTTGAGATCATCAACCGACACCAAGAACGTTCACCTAGGTCAAATACTTTTACCGTAAAATGAACAATTCACCCAAACTTATTTCCTAAATAACTCCTCTACCATTAGCGATATCTGAACAAACGAAACGTAGATTTGAAGCTCTCCTTGAGGACATCAACCGACACCAAGAACGTCCTCCTGGGTCAAATACTTTTACCGTAAAATGAACAATTCACCCAAACTTATTTCCTAAATAACTCCTCTACCATTAGCGATATCTGAACAAACGAAACACACATTTGAATCACTCCTTGAGGCCATCAATCGACACCAAGAACGTCCACCTGGGTCAAATACTTTTACCGTAAAATGAACAATTCACCCAAACTGGTGAAGCCTTCTTAGAGAAAACTGGTCTTCCTAGACAAAACTGGCCTTCCTAGACAAAACTGGCCTTCCTAGATAAAACTGGCGTTCCTAGACAAAACTGGCCTTCCTAGACAAAACTTGCCTTCCTAGATAAAACTGTTCTTCCTAGACAACCTGGCCCTCCTAGACAACACTGGTCTTCCTACACAAAACTGGTCGTCCTAGACAAAATTGGACTTCCTAGACATAACTGGCCTTCCTAGATAAAACTGGCGTTCCTAGACAAAACTGGCCTTCCTAGACAAAACTTGCCTTCCTAGATAAAACTGTTCTTCCTAGACAACCTGGCCCTCCTAGACAACACTGGTCTTCCTACACAAAACTAGCCTTCCTATACACAAATAGCCTTCCTAGATAAAACTAGCCTTCCTAGACAAAACTAGCCTTCCTAGACAAAACTAGCCTTCCTAGATAAAACTAGCCTTCCTAGACAAAACTAGCCTTACTAGACCAAACTAGCCTTCCTAGACAAAACTAGCCTTCCTATACACAAATAGCCTTCCTAGATAAAACTAGCCTTCCTAGACAAAACTAGCCTTCCTAGACAAAACTAGCCTTCCTAGACAAAACTAGCCTTCCTAGATAAAACTAGCCTTCCTAGACAAAACTAGCCTTCCTAGACCAAACTAGCCTTCCTAGACCAAACTAGCCTTCCTAGACAAAACTAGCCTTCCTAGATAAAACTAGGCTTCCTAGACAAAACTGTCCTTCCTAGACAAAACTGGCCTTCCTAGATAAAACTGGCCTTCCTATACAAAACTAGCCTTACTAGATAAAAGTAGCCTTACTAGATAAAACTAGCCTTCCTAGATAAAACTAGCCTTACTAGATACAACTAGCCTTCCTAGATAAACTAGCCTTACTAGATAAAACTAGCCTTACTAGATAAAACTAGCCTTACTAGATAAAACTAGTAGTACTAGATAAAGTAGCCTTCCTAGATAAAACTAGTCTTACTAGATAAAACTAGCCTTACTAGATAAAACTAGCCTTACTAGATAAAACTAGTCTTACTAGATAAACTAGTCTTACTAGATAAAACTAGCCTTACTAGATAAAACTAGCCTTACTGGATAAAACTAGCCTTACTAGATAAAACTAGTCTTACTAGATAAAACTAGTCTTACTAGAAAAAACTAGCCTTGCTAGATAAACTAGCCTTACTAGAAAAAACTAGCCTTACTAGATAAAACTAGTCTTACTAGAAAAAACTAGTCTTACTAGATAAACTAGTCTTACTAGATAAAACTAGCCTTACTAGATAAAACTAGCCTTACTGGATAAAACTAGCCTTACTAGATAAAACTAGCCTTGCTAGATAAAACTAGCCTTCCTAGATAAAACTAGTCTTACTAGAAAAAACTAGTCTTACTAGATAATCCTAGCCTTACTAGATAAACTAGCCTTCCTAGATAAAACTAGCCTTACTGGATAAAACTAGCCTTACTAGATAAAACTAGTCTTACTGGATAAAACTAGTCTTACTAGATAAAACTAGTCTTACTAGATAAACTAGTCTTACTAGATAAAACTAGTCTTACTAGAAAAAACTAGTCTTACTAGATAAACTAGTCTTACTAGATAAAACTAGCCTTACTAGATAAAACTAGTCTTACTAGATAAAACTAGTCTTACTAGATAAACTAGTCTTACTAGATAAAACTAGCCTTACTAGATAAAACTAGTCTTACTAGAAAAAACTAGTCTTACTAGATAAAACTAGTCTTACTAGATAAAACTAGTCTTACTAGATAAAACTAGCCTTACTAGATAAACTAGTCTTACTAGATAAAACTAGTCTTACTAGAAAAAACTAGTCTTACTAGATAAACTAGTCTTACTAGATAAAACTAGCCTTACTAGATAAAACTAGTCTTACTAGAAAAAACTAGTCTTACTAGAAAAAACTAGTCTTACTAGATAAAACTAGTCTTACTAGATAAAACTAGTCTTACTAGATAAAACTAGCCTTACTAGATAAACTAGTCTTACTAGATAAAACTAGTCTTACTAGAAAAAACTAGTCTTACTAGATAAACTAGTCTTACTAGATAAAACTAGCCTTACTAGATAAAACTAGTCTTACTAGAAAAAACTAGTCTTACTAGATAAACTAGTCTTACTAGATAAAACTAGCCTTACTAGATAAAACTAGTCTTACTAGAAAAAACTAGTCTTACTAGAAAAAACTAGTCTTACTAGATAAAACTAGTCTTACTAGATAAAACTAGTCTTACTAGATAAAACTAGCCTTACTAGATAAACTAGTCTTACTAGATAAAACTAGTCTTACTAGAAAAAACTAGTCTTACTAGATAAACTAGTCTTACTAGATAAAACTAGCCTTACTAGATAAAACTAGTCTTACTAGAAAAAACTAGTCTTACTAGAAAAAACTAGTCTTACTAGATAAAACTAGTCTTACTAGATAAAACTAGTCTTACTAGATAAAACTAGCCTTACTAGATAAACTAGTCTTACTAGATAAAACTAGTCTTACTAGAAAAAACTAGTCTTACTAGATAAACTAGTCTTACTAGATAAAACTAGCCTTACTAGATAAAACTAGCCTTACTAGATAAAACTAGCCTTCCTAGATAAAACTAGTCTTACTAGAAAAAACTAGTCTTACTAGATAATCCTAGCCTTACTAGATAAACTAGCCTTCCTAGATAAAACTAGCCTTACTGGATAAAACTAGCCTTACTAGATAAAACTAGTCTTACTGGATAAAACTAGTCTTACTAGATAAAACTAGTCTTACTAGATAAACTAGTCTTACTAGATAAAACTAGTCTTACTAGAAAAAACTAGTCTTACTAGATAAACTAGTCTTACTAGATAAAACTAGCCTTACTAGATAAAACTAGTCTTACTAGATAAAACTAGTCTTACTAGATAAACTAGTCTTACTAGATAAAACTAGCCTTACTAGATAAAACTAGTCTTACTAGAAAAAACTAGTCTTACTAGATAAAACTAGTCTTACTAGATAAAACTAGTCTTACTAGATAAAACTAGCCTTACTAGATAAACTAGTCTTACTAGATAAAACTAGTCTTACTAGAAAAAACTAGTCTTACTAGATAAACTAGTCTTACTAGATAAAACTAGCCTTACTAGATAAAACTAGTCTTACTAGAAAAAACTAGTCTTACTAGAAAAAACTAGTCTTACTAGATAAAACTAGTCTTACTAGATAAAACTAGTCTTACTAGATAAAACTAGCCTTACTAGATAAACTAGTCTTACTAGATAAAACTAGTCTTACTAGAAAAAACTAGTCTTACTAGATAAACTAGTCTTACTAGATAAAACTAGCCTTACTAGATAAAACTAGTCTTACTAGAAAAAACTAGTCTTACTAGATAAACTAGTCTTACTAGAAAAAACTAGCCTTACTAGATAAAACTAGTCTTACTGGATAAAACTAGTCTTACTAGATAAAACTAGCCTTCCTAGATAAACTAGTCTTACTAGATAAACTAGTCTTACTAGAAAAAACTAGTCTTACTGGATAAAACTAGTCTTACTAGATAAAACTAGCCTTCCTAGATAAACTAGTCTTACTAGATAAACTAGTCTTACTAGAAAAAACTAGCCTTACTAGATAAAACTAGTCTTACTGGATAAAACTAGT
Organism: Tenodera sinensis; assembly: GCA_030765045.1. Taxonomy (NCBI): domain Eukaryota; kingdom Metazoa; phylum Arthropoda; class Insecta; order Mantodea; family Mantidae; genus Tenodera; species Tenodera sinensis. The sequence continues at coordinate 121,766,215 of CM060970.1, forward strand.
CTTACTAGATAAAACTAGCCTTCCTAGATAAACTAGTCTTACTAGATAAACTAGTCTTACTAGAAAAAACTAGTCTTACTAGATAAAACTAGTCTTACTAGATAAAACTAGTCTTACTGGATAAAACTAGCCTTACTAGATAAAACTAGTCTTACTAGATAAAACTAGTCTTACTAGATAAAACTAGTCTTACTAGAAAAAACTAGTCTTACTAGATAAAACTAGTCTTACTGGATAAAACTAGTCTTACTAGATAAAACTAGTCTTACTAGAAAAAACTAGTCTTACTGGATAAAACTAGCCTTCCTAGATAAACTAGTCTTACTAGATAAAACTAGTCTTACTAGATAAAACTAGTCTTACTAGAAAAAACTAGTCTTACTAGATAAAACTAGTCTTACTGGATAAAACTAGTCTTACTAGATAAAACTAGTCTTACTGGATAAAACTAGTCTTACTAGATAAAACTAGCCTTACTAGATAAAACTAGCCTTACTAGATAAATCTAGTCTTACTAGAAAAAACTAGTCTTACTGGATAAAACTAGCCTTCCTAGATAAACTAGTCTTACTAGATAAAACTAGCCTTACTAGATAAAACTAGTCTTACTAGAAAAAACTAGTCTTACTAGATAAAACTAGTCTTACTGGATAAAACTAGTCTTACTAGATAAAACTAGCCTTACTAGATAAAACTAGCCTTACTAGATAAAACTAGCCTTACTAGATAAAACTAGCCTTCCTAGATAAACTAGCCTTACTAGATAAAACTAGCCTTACTAGATAAAACTAGCCTTACTAGATAAACTAGTCTTACTACATAAAACTAGTCTTACTAGAAAAAACTAGTCTTACTAGATAAACTAGTCTTACTAGATAAAACTAGCCTTACTAGATAAAACTAGTCTTACTAGAAAAAACTAGTCTTACTAGATAAAACTAGCCTTACTAGATAAAACTAGCCTTACTAGATAAAACTAGTCTTACTAGATAAAACTAGTCTTACTAGAAAAAACTAGTCTTACTAGATAAAACTAGTCTTACTGGATAAAACTAGTCTTACTAGATAAAACTAGTCTTACTGGATAAAACTAGTCTTACTAGATAAAACTAGCCTTACTAGATAAAACTAGCCTTACTAGATAAATCTAGTCTTACTAGAAAAAACTAGTCTTACTGGATAAAACTAGCCTTCCTAGATAAACTAGTCTTACTAGATAAAACTAGCCTTACTAGATAAAACTAGTCTTACTAGAAAAAACTAGTCTTATTAGATAAAACTAGTCTTACTGGATAAAACTAGTCTTACTAGATAAAACTAGCCTTACTAGATAAAACTAGCCTTACTAGATAAAACTAGCCTTACTAGATAAAACTAGCCTTCCTAGATAAACTAGCCTTACTAGATAAAACTAGCCTTACTAGATAAAACTAGCCTTACTAGATAAACTAGTCTTACTACATAAAACTAGTCTTACTAGAAAAAACTAGTCTTACTAGATAAACTAGTCTTACTAGATAAAACTAGTCTTACTGGATAAAACTAGCCTTCCTAGATAAACTAGTCTTACTAGATAAAACTAGTCTTACTAGATAAAACTAGTCTTACTAGAAAAAACTAGTCTTACTAGATAAAACTAGTCTTACTGGATAAAACTAGTCTTACTAGATAAAACTAGTCTTACTGGATAAAACTAGTCTTACTAGATAAAACTAGCCTTACTAGATAAAACTAGCCTTACTAGATAAATCTAGTCTTACTAGAAAAAACTAGTCTTACTGGATAAAACTAGCCTTCCTAGATAAACTAGTCTTACTAGATAAAACTAGCCTTACTAGATAAAACTAGTCTTACTAGAAAAAACTAGTCTTACTAGATAAAACTAGTCTTACTGGATAAAACTAGTCTTACTAGATAAAACTAGCCTTACTAGATAAAACTAGCCTTACTAGATAAAACTAGCCTTACTAGATAAAACTAGCCTTCCTAGATAAACTAGCCTTACTAGATAAAACTAGCCTTACTAGATAAAACTAGCCTTACTAGATAAACTAGTCTTACTACATAAAACTAGTCTTACTAGAAAAAACTAGTCTTACTAGATAAACTAGTCTTACTAGATAAAACTAGCCTTACTAGATAAAACTAGTCTTACTAGAAAAAACTAGTCTTACTAGATAAAACTAGCCTTACTAGATAAAACTAGCCTTACTAGATAAACCTAGCCTTACTAGATAAAACTAGCCTTCCTAGATAAACTAGCCTTACTAGATAAAACTACTCTTACTAGATAAAACTAACCTTACTAGATAAAACTAATATTACTAGATAAACTAGCCTTCCTAGATAAAACTAGCCGTACTAGATAAAACTAGTCTTACTAGATAAAACTAGCCTTACTAGATAAAACTAGCCTTACTAGATAAACTAGCCTTCCTAGATAAAACTAGTCCTCCTAGATAAAACTAGCCTTACTAGTTAAAACTAGCCTTCCTAGATGAAACTAGTCTTACTAGATAAAACTAGTCTTACTAGATAAAGTAGCCTTCTTAGATAAAATAGCCTTACTAGATAAAACTAGCCTTACTAGATAAAACTAGCCTTCCTAGATAAACTAGCCTTACTAGATAAAACTAGCCTTACTAGAGAAAACTAGCCTTACTAGATAAAACTAGCCTTACTAGATAAAACTAGTCTTACTAGATAAACTAGTCTTACTAGATAAAACTAGTCTTACTAGATAATCCTAGCCTTACTAGATAAAACTAGCCTTACTAGATAAACTAGCCTTCCTAGATAAAACTAGCCTTACTGGATAAAACTAGCCTTACTAGATAAAACTAGCCTTCCTAGATAAACTAGCCTTACTAGATAAAACTAGCCTTACTAGATAAACTAGTCTTACTAGATAAAACTAGTCTTACTAGATAAAACTAGCCTTACTAGATAAACTAGCCTTCCTAGATAAAACTAGCCTTAATAGATAAAACTAGTCTTACTAGATAAAACTAGCCTTACTAGATAAAACTAGCCTTCCTAGATAAACTATCCTTACTAGATAAAACTAGCCTTACTAGATAAAACTAGCCTTACTAGATAAACTAGCCTTGCTAGATAAAACTAGCCTTCCTAGATAAACAAGCCTTACTAGATAAAACTAGCCTTACTAGATAAAACTAGCCTTACTAGATAAAACTAGCCTTACTAGATACAACTAGCCTTACTAGATAAACTAGCCTTCCTAGATAAAACTAGCCTTACTAGATAAAACTAGCCTTACTAGATAAAACTAGCCTTCTGAGATAAAGTAGCCTTACTAGATAAAACTAGCCTTACTAGATAAAACTAGCCTTACTAGATAAACTAGCCTTCCTAGATAAAACTAGCCTTACTAGATAAAACTAGCCTTACTAGATAAAACTAGCCTTCCTAGATAAACTAGCCTTACTAGATAAAACTACTCTTACTAGATAAAACTAGCCTTACTAGATAAAACTAGCCTTACTAGATAAACTAGCCTTACTAGATAAAACTAGCCTTCCTAGATAAACTAGCCTTACTAGATAAAACTAGCCTTACTAGAGAAAACTAGCCTTACTTGATAAAACTAGCCTTACTAGATAAACTAGCCTTCCTAGATAAAACTAGTCCTCCTAGATAAAACTAGCCTTACTAGTTAAAACTAGCCTTCCTAGATAAAACTAGTCTTACTAGATAAAACTAGTCTTACTAGATAAAGTAGCCTTCTTAGATAAAATAGCCTTACTAGATAAAACTAGCCTTACTAGATAAAACTAGCCTTCCTAGATAAACTAGCCTTACTAGATAAAACTAGCCTTACTAGAGAAAACTAGCCTTACTTGATAAAACTAGCCTTACTAGATAAAACTAGTCTTACTAGATAAACTAGTCTTACTAGATAAAACTAGTCTTACTAGATAATCCTAGCCTTACTAGATAAAACTAGCCTTACTAGATAAAACTAGTCTTACTAGATAAAACTAGTCTTACTAGATAAAGTAGCCTTACTAGATAAAACTAGTCTTACTAGATAAAACTAGCCTTACTAGATAACACTAGTCTTACTAGATAAAACGAGCCTTACTAGATAAAACTAGCCTGACTAGAGAAACTAGCCTTCCTACATAAAACTAGCCTTACTAGATAAAACTAGTCTTACTAGATAAAACTAGCTTTACTAGATAAAACTAGCCTTCCTAGATAAACTAGCCTTACTAGATAAAACTAACCTTACTAATAAAACTAGCCTTCCTAGATAAACTAGCCTTACTAGATAAACTAGCCTTCCTAGATGAAGCTAGCCTTACTAGGTAAAACTAGTCTTCCTAGATAAAACTAGCCTTACTAGATAAAACTAGCCTTCCTAGATAAACTAGCCTCACTAGATAAAACTAGCCTTACTAGATAAAACTAGCCTTACTAATAAAACTAGCCTTCCTAGATAAAATTAGCCTTACTAGATAAACCTAGCCTTCCTAGATAAAACTAACCTTACTAATAATACTAGCCTTCCTAGATAAACTAGCCTTACTAGATAAAACTAACCTTACTAGATAAAACTAGCCTTCCTAGATAAACTAGCCTTACTAGATAATACTAACCTTACGAGATAAAACTAGCCTTACTAGACAAAACTAGCCTTACTAGATAAACTGGCCCTCCTAGACAAACTGGCCCTCCTAGACAAAACTGGCCCTCCTAGACAAAACAGCCCTTCCTAGATAAAACAGGCCTTCCTAGACAAGGGCCTTTCATAGACTGGGGCCCTTCATAGACAAGGGGCCTTCATAGACAAGGGGCCTTCCTAGACAAGGGCCCTTACTAGACAAGGGCCCTTTCTAGAAAAGGGCCCTTCCTAGACAAGAGCCCTTCCTAGACAAAGGCCCGTCCTAGAAAAGGGCTCTTCTTAGACTTGCGCCCTTCCTAGACAAGGCCCTTCCTAGACAAGCGCCCTTCCTAGACAAGGGCCCTTCCTAGACTAGGGCCCTTCCAAGGCAAAGAGGCCCCCCTAAACAATGGCCCCCCTGGGCAAAGGGCCCCGCTAGACAAGGTCCCCCTCCTTGAAGAGGGCGCCTGCTATAGCAATGGGTCCTACCTTTGTCTATGTCATACCTATAAGAGAAACCGACTTTTTGAACGGGGCCTCGGAGAGACTCGACGATGGTCTAGAAGTGTCGGCCGTGGTCCAAAACATATAATTCCAGAGTTTGGTCACTCTCCGTGGACGGGTTCTCACTTTTCGTTATTCTGTCTGGCCAAGCGAGTCAAGACGGGTTGATTATATAGTGGGGTAGCTGGACTTGTAGCCTTACGTTTTGCAAGTTTTTCCAAAATTTGAACGGCTGAACGGATCTTTCTGAATTTCATAATTCTGACGTTTCTTGATACGGGGAACACGCCTGGACCGGTCCCGAGTCGCTGCGGTCCTTGGTTCGAGTTTTAGAAATTTTTGGCCATCTTTGATCGCTTCTTGCGAAGAACTGAGAGGCGGTTTAAGAAATCTGACTATTGGGTAGTGTAGCCCTCGGGGAGGACTACCGGAGTCGGTGGTCCGAGTTCGACCTCCTGTACCGAGTCGGGAGTAAAAGTGTTTTATGTTTATAGCGTGCGCTACCGCAGGCGCGGGGGGATGTCCCGCGGTGGGTGGGTAGCGCCGCTGGGGCCGAAGCCTCACCTAACATTTGGCGGTTGTAACGCTATTTGGGCGCCGGGGAGAGCGTCCCGCAGTTTTGCCCGACTTTGGAAGCTTAGATCCGGGCAATGCGTACAGGTTTAAGGATTCTGAGCACACGTGTGGAAAGCGGTGGAGGTGGACTTCCTCATTTAGTTGTCCGAATTGGCGGATTTTGCGCCGTTCAAATTTTAGAAAATTTTGGCCATCTTACGAGAGGTGTGGGCGGGCCCCCGTCGGCGTGATTTCGGATGCGAAGGTGTTTCTGGATAACCCTGGAGAAGTACTACCGAGCTGTGGTGTCCGGGTTCGAATCCCGCGCACCGTTGGAGAGTAAATCGGTTTTTTGTTTATAGCGTGCGCTACCGCAGGCGCGGGGGGATGTCCCGCGGTGGGTAGGTAGTGCCCCTGGAGCCAAAGCTTCAGCTAAAATTTGGCCGTTATACCTTGGTAGGATCGCTGGGAAATAGCGCTTAAAAATGGTGTGCTTTTCGCGCGTAAATTGGCACGTGTCCGTTAAACCAAGCGTAACGACTTTCCCGGCCAGCAGCACCTCAACAGAATGAAATTGACAATGTTGAGGTGTTTTATAAAGGGCAAGCCGCTGCGGTCATCTGTTCGAATCTTGGGAATTATAGAATAATTAATTAATAGTTAATAAATAATTAATCATAGAACGTGTCAAAAGCATTTACAATTAAATGCATGCAGGTTTCAAGTTTTGCTGTTAAAGTACGAGATGAAGATAATACTCACGCTTACATAGTTGTTGTTATTATTATTATTATAATACATGTACAAAATGATGCTTTTACAGACTGACTGACTGACTGACTGTGTCATTGCTGCTTGTCTTGTGTGAGAAAGCAGTCCAAGTAATAATACATTCTAACAACATGTACATTTAGCTTGTTGGTAAACAATGTTCTTGCTCATCACGTGTTGTTAAGAGTTTCAAATTTAAGATACGCGAGCGGGCGACCTACCTCAAAATATTAACTAACTGTGCACATTAACCATGGCATACTACCCATTTTAATTCTTACATAGAGTGTAGACAACGTTTCAGTTACGTTCATACATACATACAGAATAACATCTATTTACATAAAGCAGCGTGATTGTTCAAATATATAATCAATTAGTTGGCTATTTGTAGCTGCTGCACGTCATTGTTGTGTTTTCAGCTTGATTCCTTCCTATCGAACAATACAACTGATTGATTTAAACATTCCTCTACACAATAACAGAGATACTCTTTGAGGGAAGCTTTAAAAAGCTCTGAAATTGCCAACATTTTCCTTTACATTACTGGGGGGGAGAGCATTACCTATTTTAATTGTTTCACAACAAAAACACCTTTCCGGAAGCAAGAGAGTTTGGCATTGTGTGGTGCCTAGTGTTAAACGTATCAATCTCCATGTTAGTTAGTTGTAAAGCAATTCTGCTTATTAGCATAAAACTTGACAACAATGCTTGATGCGTGTTGTATGAAGGGAGCAAACACACGCCAACTGGTTTCGACTAGTCGCTACGGTCCGCGGTTCACAAATTTCGATATCCAAGTTTCTCCCAGTGCACGTGTAACAAACCCTCTCGGAGAAACAAGCTAGTAACAATGCGCTGTTACTACTTTCCGAGGAGGAGAAGAAGGAGGAGCCGACGTCTCCTACGTACCGTTTGGTAGGAGACAAGTGCCGAGTCCAGAGTCGAAGCCGCGGCCACCCGGGGACGGGGGGCAGCCACAGCACCAAAAATATCAATGTCCCCTCGTCTTTCTGAGTCTTTTCTGAGCTGAGCTGAGCTGAGCTGTCTGAGTCTGTCAGAGTCTGCCGAACCCAACCGGGAGCTACCCGCTCACCTATAACACAAACGGAGACGTCCGTTCCGTCAATCGGGCCAATTACCCAGCTAGTGCCATCTGTCTGCCACTTGCGGTACTACATGTGAACTGCAGGGTCTCACATTATTTCTGTACCAACCACAAGCCGCCTTAGCAATCTTTTAAAACATCTCACATGACTTTCTCCACTCACTCTTGTACTAACCATTCTTACAAACTCTTACTCCTTTAGCTTCTTCGCGTTAGTTGGAATATATATTTGCAGAAATTATCTTACTGTTTATTTCCTTGTAGGTACAAAGAGAATATGGGAGTACAGTGGTCTTTGAGTGATAGTCAAATCCTTTAAAGCTTCTATTTCCACGGCTAAGGTATCAAAAATTAATCATAATCTTCCATTTGACGAAAGTTCGTTTTCCAAAACTCACACAAATTACAAGTATTTTCTCTGACATTATTCAGTATAAAATTATTGGGATGTAAATTGTGTTTTGGCAAGATCTACATTTTATAGTAAGATTTGGCCTATCTCATACCAGTTATGCAAACGTTGTCCAGACTAAATAGGACTACAGGGACTATAGCCAGAAAATTCAAAATATACATTTCGCTTCCCATAAAAATATCTCAAACATATAGTATTTTAATCAAAATCGGAAACTTTTCCATGCAAAGGGTAGTTTGGGAAGGAAGAATTGTCCTTCGTCTCGCATTCTTAAAACATGTTAAATACTAACTTTGGCTTCTAATGGACTTTTCGTTGTTGAGCTTTCTTGTCTTATTTTTGAAACATACTTAAACACACACTTCGGGGGAAGAGAGGTGAACAACAATTCTAATCAACAAGCAGGCGTTGTTGGGGAAGTATTTCATATCATTCAACAATATTAGAGACTTCGGAATAATATAGATTTTTTCGAAAAGATTTAACGCAAAAAAAAAAAAAAAATATGGAAATAAGTTAGGAATGAACCATTAGAAGTTTTGAAAAACAATGTGAATGCGAAAAGCATTGGGAGGCATAAATACACGGTCACCTTTAAAACAATGCAAAATTATATAGAATATATATAAATATATATCACATATTTATGATATGATTATAATAATAATTATGATGAGAATAATGAGAACAAAGAATATAAAATGAATTTGTTAATGGACAAACTTTATATCCAAAATAAATAAACACCTTTTGCTATGCAATTTTCCGGGAAATAGCCCAAAGTGTTACACTTATCGCATACCACCACCGCCACCACCAAAGTACTCAATTTGATTCACACAGGGGTTTTTTAGTTGGTTAGAGTCCAACTCGTTAGAATAACGTCCATGAGGGATTTTTCCACTAGGAAAAAAAAAACCACCACCACCACTACCACTATCACTATCATTATTATTATTATTATTATTATTATTATTATTATTATTATTATTATTATTATTATTATTATTATTATTATTATTATTATTATTATTATTATTATTATTATTATTATTATTATTATTATTATTATTATTATTATTATTAAGGGAATGTGTTCATTATATTTTTTAAAAACATTTGTTTACAAAGCTTCTAGAACAACAGTAATAGCACAAAATGTGCAATATTAATTTGTTTAAACGCCTGCAGAAAGGATATGCAAATTTCTTTCGTGTGGACAGAATAATTACGAATAAAACAAAACTGATTAGTTTCTTGTTTCCTTAACCTAAGCTGATTGCCTCACCTCAGACGATTGCAACCAGCCCCGGTCATACATAACTACTCGTTAAGAAAATTCTACTCCCGTTTCCCTTCAGCACCCCTCGCGCACCGGAATACTTTTGGAGCCCGCTGTCCTGCACCACGCAGAGCAAGACACCATTGAGGTAAATAGTTTATCTCAAGATGAATTTGACAACGCCTTGTGGCTCACTGGGAAAAGTGCGAATCAGTTGAGGAGTTTAATAACGTACCACATGTTGTTTAGAGCCAAAAATCCGTGGTTCAAATAGGAATTCAGTTTTTCAGTCTGATTTTACCATTCTCACCTTAGACACAGTACGTGGGAAAGCGTTATTAAGTGATAATTACTAGATATGTTTAAGTCCTCAGTTTTCTAAGTGATAAACTGCTTTCTTGCAGTTATAATTTTATGGTGGTGAGACACCGAACTATTTAAAACCCCATAGAGTTTTAAATCGTCCGTAAGAAATCTACAACCAAAGTACTTTAAGCCCTTTCTTTTTAAGTTCACAGATCATTGCGTTAAAATGTTCCCGGCAGTTAAAATGTCAAGATCTGAAAAAGTATAGTGTTTTCAAGTCACTCCTTCCTCCTTGACAGCCTAATATATCTCACATAGGTCGCATTACGCAACATTTCCCTCTATTATACATCGTAAAACCATTTCACTTGAAAACGTAGCTTAGAACAAGTATTGGTTTTATTTCCAGGTCATTCTGTATTTTAAAAGTGTACAAAAGAGCTTTTTGCTTAAAATTTGATTTATTTAGAGTGCTAAAATTGTTTCCTAGCTGTTTCAGTGTCAACAACGCAATATGCAACACAGCTATAGCTACACGTCCACCTAGGTCAAATACTTTTACCGTAAAATGAACAATTCACCCAAACTTATTTCCTAAATAACTCCTCTACCATTAGCGATATCTGAACAAACGAAACATAGATTTGAAGCACTCCTTGAGATCATCAACCGACACCAAGAACGTCCTCCTGGGTCAAATACTTTTACCGTAAAATGAACAATTCACCCAAACTTATTTCGTAAATAACTCCTCTACCATTAGCGATATCTGAACAAACGAAACACAGATTTGAAGTACTCCTTGAGGGCATCAATCGACACCAAGAACGTCCACCTAGGTCAAATACTTTTACCGTAAAATGAACAATTCACCCAAACTTATTTCCTAAATAACTCCTCTACCATTAGCGATATCTGAACAAACGAAACATAGATTTGAAGTACTCCTTGAGATCATCAACCGACACCAAGAACGTTCACCTAGGTCAAATACTTTTACCGTAAAATGAACAATTCACCCAAACTTATTTCCTAAATAACTCCTCTACCATTAGCGATATCTGAAAAAACGAAACGTAGATTTGAAGCTCTCCTTGAGGACATCAACCGACACCAAGAACGTCCTCCTGGGTCAAATACTTTTACCGTAAAATGAACAATTCACCCAAACTTATTTCCTAAATAACTCCTCTACCATTAGCGATATCTGAACAAACGAAACATAGATTTGAAGTACTCCTTGAGGACATCAACCGACACCAAGAACGTCCTCCTGGGTCAAATACTTTTACCGTAAAATGAACAATTCACCCAAACTTATTTCCTAAATAACTCCTCTACCATTAGCGATATCTGAACAAACGAAACATAGATTTGAAGTACTCCTTGAGGACATCAACCGACACCAAGAACGTCCTCCTGGGTCAAATACTTTTACCGTAAAATGAACAATTCACCCAAACTTATTTCCTAAATAACTCCTCTACCATTAGCGATATCTGAACAAACGAAACATAGATTTGAAGTACTCCTTGAGATCATCAACCGACACCAAGAACGTCCACCTGGGTCAAATACTTTTACCGTAAAATGAACAATTCACCCAAACTTATTTCCTAAATAACTCCTCTACCATTAGTGATATCTGAACAAACGAAACATAGATTTGAAGTACTCCTTGAGATCATCAACCGACACCAAGAACGTCCACCTGGGTCAAATACTTTTACCGTAAAATGAACAATTCACCCAAACTTATTTCGTAAATAACTCCTCTACCATTAGCGATATCTCAACAAACGAAACATAGATTTGAAGTACTCCTTGAGATCATCAACCGACACCAAGAACGTTCACCTAGGTCAAATACTTTTACCGTAAAATGAACAATTCACCCAAACTTATTTCCTAAATAACTCCTCTACCATTAGCGATATCTGAACAAACGAAACGTAGATTTGAAGCTCTCCTTGAGGACATCAACCGACACCAAGAACGTCCTCCTGGGTCAAATACTTTTACCGTAAAATGAACAATTCACCCAAACTGGTGAAGCCTTCTTAGAGAAAACTGGTCTTCCTAGACAAAACTGGCCTTCCTAGACAAAACTGGCCTTCCTAGATAAAACTGGCGTTCCTAGACAAAACTGGCCTTCCTAGACAAAACTTGCCTTCCTAGATAAAACTGTTCTTCCTAGACAACCTGGCCCTCCTAGACAACACTGGTCTTCCTACACAAAACTGGTCGTCCTAGACAAAATTGGACTTCCTAGACATAACTGGCCTTCCTAGATTAAACTGGCGTTCCTAGACAAAACTGGCCTTCCTAGACAAAACTTGCCTTCCTAGATAAAACTGTTCTTCCTAGACAACCTGGCCCTCCTAGACAACACTGGTCTTCCTACACAAAACTAGCCTTCCTATACACAAATAGCCTTCCTAGATAAAACTAGCCTTCCTAGACAAAACTAGCCTTCCTAGACAAAACTAGCCTTCCTAGATAAAACTAGCCTTCCTAGACAAAACTAGCCTTACTAGACCAAACTAGCCTTCCTAGACAAAACTAGCCTTCCTATACACAAATAGCCTTCCTAGATAAAACTAGCCTTCCTAGACAAAACTAGCCTTCCTAGACAAAACTAGCCTTCCTAGACAAAACTAGCCTTCCTAGATAAAACTAGCCTTCCTAGACAAAACTAGCCTTCCTAGACCAAACTAGCCTTCCTAGACCAAACTAGCCTTCCTAGACAAAACTAGCCTTCCTAGATAAAACTAGCCTTCCTAGACAAAACTGTCCTTCCTAGACAAAACTGGCCTTCCTAGATAAAACTGGCCTTCCTATACAAAACTAGCCTTACTAGATAAAAGTAGCCTTACTAGATAAAACTAGCCTTCCTAGATAAAACTAGCCTTACTAGATACAACTAGCCTTCCTAGATAAACTAGCCTTACTAGATAAAACTAGCCTTACTAGATAAAACTAGCCTTACTAGATAAAACTAGTAGTACTAGATAAAGTAGCCTTCCTAGATAAACTAGCCTTACTAGATAAACTAGTCTTACTAGATAAAACTAGCCTTACTAGATAAAACTAGCCTTACTGGATAAAACTAGTCTTACTAGATAAAACTAGTCTTACTAGATAAACTAGTCTTACTAGATAAAACTAGCCTTACTAGATAAAACTAGTCTTACTAGAAAAAACTAGTCTTACTAGATAAACTAGTCTTACTAGATAAAACTAGCCTTACTAGATAAAACTAGCCTTACTAGATAAAACTAGTCTTACTAGAAAAAACTAGTCTTACTAGATAAACTAGTCTTACTAGATAAAACTAGCCTTACTAGATAAAACTAGCCTTACTGGATAAAACTAGTCTTACTAGAAAAAACTAGCCTTACTAGATAAAACTAGCCTTACTGGATAAAACTAGTCTTACTAGATAAAACTAGTCTTACTAGATAAACTAGTCTTACTAGATAAAACTAGCCTTACTAGATAAAACTAGTCTTACTAGAAAAAACTAGTCTTACTAGATAAACTAGTCTTACTAGATAAAACTAGCCTTACTAGATAAAACTAGCCTTACTAGATAAAACTAGTCTTACTAGAAAAAACTAGTCTTACTAGATAAACTAGTCTTACTAGATAAAACTAGCCTTACTAGATAAAACTAGCCTTACTGGATAAAACTAGTCTTACTAGAAAAAACTAGCCTTACTAGATAAACTAGTCTTACTAGATAAAACTAGCCTTACTAGATAAAACTAGCCTTACTGGATAAAACTAGTCTTACTAGATAAAACTAGTCTTACTAGATAAACTAGTCTTACTAGATAAAACTAGCCTTACTAGATAAAACTAGTCTTACTAGAAAAAACTAGTCTTACTAGATAAACTAGTCTTACTAGATAAACTAGTCTTACTAGATAAAACTAGCCTTACTAGATAAAACTAGTCTTACTAGAAAAAACTAGTCTTACTAGATAAACTAGTCTTACTAGATAAAACTAGCCTTACTAGATAAAACTAGCCTTACTGGATAAAACTAGCCTTACTAGATAAAACTAGCCTTGCTAGATAAACTAGCCTTACTAGATAAAACTAGCCTTCCTAGATAAAACTAGTCTTACTAGAAAAAACTAGTCTTACTAGATAATCCTAGCCTTACTAGATAAACTAGCCTTCCTAGATAAAACTAGCCTTACTGGATAAAACTAGCCTTACTAGATAAAACTAGTCTTACTGGATAAAACTAGTCTTACTAGATAAAACTAGTCTTACTAGATAAACTAGTCTTACTAGATAAAACTAGTCTTACTAGAAAAAACTAGTCTTACTAGATAAACTAGTCTTACTAGATAAAACTAGCCTTACTAGATAAAACTAGTCTTACTAGAAAAAACTAGTCTTACTAGATAAAACTAGTCTTACTAGATAAAACTAGTCTTACTAGATAAAACTAGCCTTACTAGATAAACTAGTCTTACTAGATAAAACTAGTCTTACTAGAAAAAACTAGTCTTACTAGATAAACTAGTCTTACTAGATAAAACTAGCCTTACTAGATAAAACTAGTCTTACTAGAAAAAACTAGTCTTACTAGATAAAACTAGTCTTACTAGATAAAACTAGTCCTACTAGATAAAACTAGCCTTACTAGATAAACTAGTCTTACTAGATAAAACTAGTCTTACTAGAAAAAACTAGTCTTACTAGATAAACTAGTCTTACTAGATAAAACTAGCCTTACTAGATAAAACTAGTCTTACTAGAAAAAACTAGTCTTACTAGATAAAACTAGTCTTACTAGATAAAACTAGTCTTACTAGATAAAACTAGCCTTACTAGATAAACTAGTCTTACTAGATAAAACTAGTCTTACTAGAAAAAACTAGTCTTACTAGATAAACTAGTCTTACTAGATAAAACTAGCCTTACTAGATAAAACTAGTCTTACTAGAAAAAACTAGTCTTACTAGATAAACTAGTCTTACTAGAAAAAACTAGCCTTACTAGATAAAACTAGTCTTACTGGATAAAACTAGTCTTACTAGATAAAACTAGCCTTCCTAGATAAACTAGTCTTACTAGATAAAACTAGTCTTACTAGATAAAACTAGTCTTACTGGATAAAACTAGCCTTACTAGATAAAACTAGTCTTACTAGATAAAACTAGTCTTACTAGATAAAACTAGTCTTACTAGAAAAAACTAGTCTTACTAGATAAAACTAGTCTTACTGGATAAAACTAGTCTTACTAGATAAAACTAGTCTTACTAGAAAAAACTAGTCTTACTGGATAAAACTAGCCTTCCTAGATAAACTAGTCTTACTAGATAAAACTAGTCTTACTAGATAAAACTAGTCTTACTAGAAAAAACTAGTCTTACTAGATAAAACTAGTCTTACTGGATAAAACTAGTCTTACTAGATAAAACTAGTCTTACTGGATAAAACTAGTCTTACTAGATAAAACTAGCCTTACTAGATAAAACTAGCCTTACTAGATAAATCTAGTCTTACTAGAAAAAACTAGTCTTACTGGATAAAACTAGCCTTCCTAGATAAACTAGTCTTACTAGATAAAACTAGCCTTACTAGATAAAACTAGTCTTACTAGAAAAAACTAGTCTTACTAGATAAAACTAGTCTTACTGGATAAAACTAGTCTTACTAGATAAAACTAGCCTTACTAGATAAAACTAGCCTTACTAGATAAAACTAGCCTTACTAGATAAAACTAGCCTTCCTAGATAAACTAGCCTTACTAGATAAAACTAGCCTTACTAGATAAAACTAGCCTTACTAGATAAACTAGTCTTACTACATAAAACTAGTCTTACTAGAAAAAACTAGTCTTACTAGATAAACTAGTCTTACTAGATAAAACTAGCCTTACTAGATAAAACTAGTCTTACTAGAAAAAACTAGTCTTACTAGATAAAACTAGCCTTACTAGATAAAACTAGCCTTACTAGATAAAACTAGTCTTACTAGATAAAACTAGTCTTACTAGAAAAAACTAGTCTTACTAGATAAAACTAGTCTTACTGGATAAAACTAGTCTTACTAGATAAAACTAGTCTTACTGGATAAAACTAGTCTTACTAGATAAAACTAGCCTTACTAGATAAAACTAGCCTTACTAGATAAATCTAGTCTTACTAGAAAAAACTAGTCTTACTGGATAAAACTAGCCTTCCTAGATAAACTAGTCTTACTAGATAAAACTAGCCTTACTAGATAAAACTAGTCTTACTAGAAAAAACTAGTCTTACTAGATAAAACTAGTCTTACTGGATAAAACTAGTCTTACTAGATAAAACTAGCCTTACTAGATAAAACTAGCCTTACTAGATAAAACTAGCCTTACTAGATAAAACTAGCCTTCCTAGATAAACTAGCCTTACTAGATAAAACTAGCCTTACTAGATAAAACTAGCCTTACTAGATAAACTAGTCTTACTACATAAAACTAGTCTTACTAGAAAAAACTAGTCTTACTAGATAAACTAGTCTTACTAGATAAAACTAGTCTTACTGGATAAAACTAGCCTTCCTAGATAAACTAGTCTTACTAGATAAAACTAGTCTTACTAGATAAAACTAGTTGGTGCTGAGATCTCCACCAGGAAACTTCGACCTCGCCGCCACTGATGATGTCTGCCGTAGTCGCAGACGAAACGTTTGGGAAGAAGAAGGAACCCAATAGACCACGGCCCACAAGCCCGGTTAATATTATTGCATCTAGTATTGACACCGGCCGTGAAAGCCTTAGAATTTTGATAAAACTAGTCTTACTAGAAAAAACTAGTCTTACTAGATAAAACTAGTCTTACTGGATAAAACTAGTCTTACTAGATAAAACTAGTCTTACTGGATAAAACTAGTCTTACTAGATAAAACTAGCCTTACTAGATAAAACTAGCCTTACTAGATAAATCTAGTCTTACTAGAAAAAACTAGTCTTACTGGATAAAACTAGCCTTCCTAGATAAACTAGTCTTACTAGATAAAACTAGCCTTACTAGATAAAACTAGTCTTACTAGATAAAACTAGCCTTACTAGATAATCCTAGCCTTACTAGATAAACTAGCCTTCCTAGATAAAACTAGCCTTACTGGATAAAACTAGCCTTACTAGATAAAACTAGTCTTACTGGATAAAACTAGTCTTACTAGATAAAACTAGTCTTACTAGATAAACTAGTCTTACTAGATAAACTAGTCTTACTAGATAAAACTAGTCTTACTAGAAAAAACTAGTCTTACTAGATAAACTAGTCTTACTAGATAAAACTAGCCTTACTAGATAAAACTAGTCTTACTAGAAAAAACTAGTCTTACTAGATAAAACTAGTCTTACTAGATAAAACTAGTCTTACTAGAAAAAACTAGTCTTACTAGATAAAACTAGTCTTACTGGATAAAACTAGTCTTACTAGATAAAACTAGTCTTACTGGATAAAACTAGTCTTACTAGATAAAACTAGCCTTACTAGATAAAACTAGCCTTACTAGATAAATCTAGTCTTACTAGAAAAAACTAGTCTTACTGGATAAAACTAGCCTTCCTAGATAAACTAGTCTTACTAGATAAAACTAGCCTTACTAGATAAAACTAGTCTTACTAGAAAAAACTAGTCTTACTAGATAAAACTAGTCTTACTGGATAAAACTAGTCTTACTAGATAAAACTAGCCTTACTAGATAAAACTAGCCTTACTAGATAAAACTAGCCTTACTAGATAAAACTAGCCTTCCTAGATAAACTAGCCTTACTAGATAAAACTAGCCTTACTAGATAAAACTAGCCTTACTAGATAAACTAGTCTTACTACATAAAACTAGTCTTACTAGAAAAAACTAGTCTTACTAGATAAACTAGTCTTACTAGATAAAACTAGTCTTACTGGATAAAACTAGCCTTCCTAGATAAACTAGTCTTACTAGATAAAACTAGTCTTACTAGATAAAACTAGTCTTACTAGAAAAAACTAGTCTTACTAGATAAAACTAGTCTTACTGGATAAAACTAGTCTTACTAGATAAAACTAGTCTTACTGGATAAAACTAGTCTTACTAGATAAAACGAGCCTTACTAGATAAAACTAGCCTGACTAGAGAAACTAGCCTTCCTACATAAAACTAGCCTTACTAGATAAAACTAGTCTTACTAGATAAAACTAGCTTTACTAGATAAAACTAGCCTTCCTAGATAAACTAGCCTTACTAGATAAAACTAACCTTACTAATAAAACTAGCCTTCCTAGATAAACTAGCCTTACTAGATAAACTAGCCTTCCTAGATGAAGCTAGCCTTACTAGGTAAAACTAGTCTTCCTAGATAAAACTAGCCTTACTAGATAAAACTAGCCTTCCTAGATAAACTAGCCTCACTAGATAAAACTAGCCTTACTAGATAAAACTAGCCTTACTAATAAAACTAGCCTTCCTAGATAAAATTAGCCTTACTAGATAAACCTAGCCTTCCTAGATAAAACTAACCTTACTAATAATACTAGCCTTCCTAGATAAACTAGCCTTACTAGATAAAACTAACCTTACTAGATAAAACTAGCCTTCCTAGATAAACTAGCCTTACTAGATAATACTAACCTTACGAGATAAAACTAGCCTTACTAGACAAAACTAGCCTTACTAGATAAACTGGCCCTCCTAGACAAACTGGCCCTCCTAGACAAAACTGGCCCTCCTAGACAAAACAGCCCTTCCTAGATAAAACAGGCCTTCCTAGACAAGGGCCTTTCATAGACTGGGGCCCTTCATAGACAAGGGGCCTTCATAGACAAGGGGCCTTCCTAGACAAGGGCCCTTACTAGACAAGGGCCCTTTCTAGAAAAGGGCCCTTCCTAGACAAGAGCCCTTCCTAGACAAAGGCCCGTCCTAGAAAAGGGCTCTTCTTAGACTTGCGCCCTTCCTAGACAAGGCCCTTCCTAGACAAGCGCCCTTCCTAGACAAGGGCCCTTCCTAGACTAGGGCCCTTCCAAGGCAAAGAGGCCCCCCTAAACAATGGCCCCCCTGGGCAAAGGGCCCCGCTAGACAAGGTCCCCCTCCTTGAAGAGGGCGCCTGCTATAGCAATGGGTCCTACCTTTGTCTATGTCATACCTATAAGAGAAACCGACTTTTTGAACGGGGCCTCGGAGAGACTCGACGATGGTCTAGAAGTGTCGGCCGTGGTCCAAAACATATAATTCCAGAGTTTGGTCACTCTCCGTGGACGGGTTCTCACTTTTCGTTATTCTGTCTGGCCAAGCGAGTCAAGACGGGTTGATTATATAGTGGGGTAGCTGGACTTGTAGCCTTACGTTTTGCAAGTTTTTCCAAAATTTGAACGGCTGAACGGATCTTTCTGAATTTCATAATTCTGACGTTTCTTGATACGGGGAACACGCCTGGACCGGTCCCGAGTCGCTGCGGTCCTTGGTTCGAGTTTTAGAAATTTTTGGCCATCTTTGATCGCTTCTTGCGAAGAACTGAGAGGCGGTTTAAGAAATCTGACTATTGGGTAGTGTAGCCCTCGGGGAGGACTACCGGAGTCGGTGGTCCGAGTTCGACCTCCTGTACCGAGTCGGGAGTAAAAGTGTTTTATGTTTATAGCGTGCGCTACCGCAGGCGCGGGGGGATGTCCCGCGGTGGGTGGGTAGCGCCGCTGGGGCCGAAGCCTCACCTAACATTTGGCGGTTGTAACGCTATTTGGGCGCCGGGGAGAGCGTCCCGCAGTTTTGCCCGACTTTGGAAGCTTAGATCCGGGCAATGCGTACAGGTTTAAGGATTCTGAGCACACGTGTGGAAAGCGGTGGAGGTGGACTTCCTCATTTAGTTGTCCGAATTGGCGGATTTTGCGCCGTTCAAATTTTAGAAAATTTTGGCCATCTTACGAGAGGTGTGGGCGGGCCCCCGTCGGCGTGATTTCGGATGCGAAGGTGTTTCTGGATAACCCTGGAGAAGTACTACCGAGCTGTGGTGTCCGGGTTCGAATCCCGCGCACCGTTGGAGAGTAAATCGGTTTTTTGTTTATAGCGTGCGCTACCGCAGGCGCGGGGGGATGTCCCGCGGTGGGTAGGTAGTGCCCCTGGAGCCAAAGCTTCAGCTAAAATTTGGCCGTTATACCTTGGTAGGATCGCTGGGAAATAGCGCTTAAAAATGGTGTGCTTTTCGCGCGTAAATTGGCACGTGTCCGTTAAACCAAGCGTAACGACTTTCCCGGCCAGCAGCACCTCAACAGAATGAAATTGACAATGTTGAGGTGTTTTATAAAGGGCAAGCCGCTGCGGTCATCTGTTCGAATCTTGGGAATTATAGAATAATTAATTAATAGTTAATAAATAATTAATCATAGAACGTGTCAAAAGCATTTACAATTAAATGCATGCAGGTTTCAAGTTTTGCTGTTAAAGTACGAGATGAAGATAATACTCACGCTTACATAGTTGTTGTTATTATTATTATTATAATACATGTACAAAATGATGCTTTTACAGACTGACTGACTGACTGACTGTGTCATTGCTGCTTGTCTTGTGTGAGAAAGCAGTCCAAGTAATAATACATTCTAACAACATGTACATTTAGCTTGTTGGTAAACAATGTTCTTGCTCATCACGTGTTGTTAAGAGTTTCAAATTTAAGATACGCGAGCGGGCGACCTACCTCAAAATATTAACTAACTGTGCACATTAACCATGGCATACTACCCATTTTAATTCTTACATAGAGTGTAGACAACGTTTCAGTTACGTTCATACATACATACAG
This sequence comes from Tenodera sinensis, assembly GCA_030765045.1. NCBI lineage: Eukaryota > Metazoa > Arthropoda > Insecta > Mantodea > Mantidae > Tenodera > Tenodera sinensis. Next base: position 121,786,567 of record CM060970.1, read on the forward strand.
AATAACATCTATTTACATAAAGCAGCGTGATTGTTCAAATATATAATCAATTAGTTGGCTATTTGTAGCTGCTGCACGTCATTGTTGTGTTTTCAGCTTGATTCCTTCCTATCGAACAATACAACTGATTGATTTAAACATTCCTCTACACAATAACAGAGATACTCTTTGAGGGAAGCTTTAAAAAGCTCTGAAATTGCCAACATTTTCCTTTACATTACTGGGGGGGAGAGCATTACCTATTTTAATTGTTTCACAACAAAAACACCTTTCCGGAAGCAAGAGAGTTTGGCATTGTGTGGTGCCTAGTGTTAAACGTATCAATCTCCATGTTAGTTAGTTGTAAAGCAATTCTGCTTATTAGCATAAAACTTGACAACAATGCTTGATGCGTGTTGTATGAAGGGAGCAAACACACGCCAACTGGTTTCGACTAGTCGCTACGGTCCGCGGTTCACAAATTTCGATATCCAAGTTTCTCCCAGTGCACGTGTAACAAACCCTCTCGGAGAAACAAGCTAGTAACAATGCGCTGTTACTACTTTCCGAGGAGGAGAAGAAGGAGGAGCCGACGTCTCCTACGTACCGTTTGGTAGGAGACAAGTGCCGAGTCCAGAGTCGAAGCCGCGGCCACCCGGGGACGGGGGGCAGCCACAGCACCAAAAATATCAATGTCCCCTCGTCTTTCTGAGTCTTTTCTGAGCTGAGCTGAGCTGAGCTGTCTGAGTCTGTCAGAGTCTGCCGAACCCAACCGGGAGCTACCCGCTCACCTATAACACAAACGGAGACGTCCGTTCCGTCAATCGGGCCAATTACCCAGCTAGTGCCATCTGTCTGCCACTTGCGGTACTACATGTGAACTGCAGGGTCTCACATTATTTCTGTACCAACCACAAGCCGCCTTAGCAATCTTTTAAAACATCTCACATGACTTTCTCCACTCACTCTTGTACTAACCATTCTTACAAACTCTTACTCCTTTAGCTTCTTCGCGTTAGTTGGAATATATATTTGCAGAAATTATCTTACTGTTTATTTCCTTGTAGGTACAAAGAGAATATGGGAGTACAGTGGTCTTTGAGTGATAGTCAAATCCTTTAAAGCTTCTATTTCCACGGCTAAGGTATCAAAAATTAATCATAATCTTCCATTTGACGAAAGTTCGTTTTCCAAAACTCACACAAATTACAAGTATTTTCTCTGACATTATTCAGTATAAAATTATTGGGATGTAAATTGTGTTTTGGCAAGATCTACATTTTATAGTAAGATTTGGCCTATCTCATACCAGTTATGCAAACGTTGTCCAGACTAAATAGGACTACAGGGACTATAGCCAGAAAATTCAAAATATACATTTCGCTTCCCATAAAAATATCTCAAACATATAGTATTTTAATCAAAATCGGAAACTTTTCCATGCAAAGGGTAGTTTGGGAAGGAAGAATTGTCCTTCGTCTCGCATTCTTAAAACATGTTAAATACTAACTTTGGCTTCTAATGGACTTTTCGTTGTTGAGCTTTCTTGTCTTATTTTTGAAACATACTTAAACACACACTTCGGGGGAAGAGAGGTGAACAACAATTCTAATCAACAAGCAGGCGTTGTTGGGGAAGTATTTCATATCATTCAACAATATTAGAGACTTCGGAATAATATAGATTTTTTCGAAAAGATTTAACGCAAAAAAAAAAAAAAAATATGGAAATAAGTTAGGAATGAACCATTAGAAGTTTTGAAAAACAATGTGAATGCGAAAAGCATTGGGAGGCATAAATACACGGTCACCTTTAAAACAATGCAAAATTATATAGAATATATATAAATATATATCACATATTTATGATATGATTATAATAATAATTATGATGAGAATAATGAGAACAAAGAATATAAAATGAATTTGTTAATGGACAAACTTTATATCCAAAATAAATAAACACCTTTTGCTATGCAATTTTCCGGGAAATAGCCCAAAGTGTTACACTTATCGCATACCACCACCGCCACCACCAAAGTACTCAATTTGATTCACACAGGGGTTTTTTAGTTGGTTAGAGTCCAACTCGTTAGAATAACGTCCATGAGGGATTTTTCCACTAGGAAAAAAAAAACCACCACCACCACTACCACTATCACTATCATTATTATTATTATTATTATTATTATTATTATTATTATTATTATTATTATTATTATTATTATTATTATTATTATTATTATTATTATTATTATTATTATTATTATTATTATTATTATTATTATTATTATTATTATTATTAAGGGAATGTGTTCATTATATTTTTTAAAAACATTTGTTTACAAAGCTTCTAGAACAACAGTAATAGCACAAAATGTGCAATATTAATTTGTTTAAACGCCTGCAGAAAGGATATGCAAATTTCTTTCGTGTGGACAGAATAATTACGAATAAAACAAAACTGATTAGTTTCTTGTTTCCTTAACCTAAGCTGATTGCCTCACCTCAGACGATTGCAACCAGCCCCGGTCATACATAACTACTCGTTAAGAAAATTCTACTCCCGTTTCCCTTCAGCACCCCTCGCGCACCGGAATACTTTTGGAGCCCGCTGTCCTGCACCACGCAGAGCAAGACACCATTGAGGTAAATAGTTTATCTCAAGATGAATTTGACAACGCCTTGTGGCTCACTGGGAAAAGTGCGAATCAGTTGAGGAGTTTAATAACGTACCACATGTTGTTTAGAGCCAAAAATCCGTGGTTCAAATAGGAATTCAGTTTTTCAGTCTGATTTTACCATTCTCACCTTAGACACAGTACGTGGGAAAGCGTTATTAAGTGATAATTACTAGATATGTTTAAGTCCTCAGTTTTCTAAGTGATAAACTGCTTTCTTGCAGTTATAATTTTATGGTGGTGAGACACCGAACTATTTAAAACCCCATAGAGTTTTAAATCGTCCGTAAGAAATCTACAACCAAAGTACTTTAAGCCCTTTCTTTTTAAGTTCACAGATCATTGCGTTAAAATGTTCCCGGCAGTTAAAATGTCAAGATCTGAAAAAGTATAGTGTTTTCAAGTCACTCCTTCCTCCTTGACAGCCTAATATATCTCACATAGGTCGCATTACGCAACATTTCCCTCTATTATACATCGTAAAACCATTTCACTTGAAAACGTAGCTTAGAACAAGTATTGGTTTTATTTCCAGGTCATTCTGTATTTTAAAAGTGTACAAAAGAGCTTTTTGCTTAAAATTTGATTTATTTAGAGTGCTAAAATTGTTTCCTAGCTGTTTCAGTGTCAACAACGCAATATGCAACACAGCTATAGCTACACGTCCACCTAGGTCAAATACTTTTACCGTAAAATGAACAATTCACCCAAACTTATTTCCTAAATAACTCCTCTACCATTAGCGATATCTGAACAAACGAAACATAGATTTGAAGCACTCCTTGAGATCATCAACCGACACCAAGAACGTCCTCCTGGGTCAAATACTTTTACCGTAAAATGAACAATTCACCCAAACTTATTTCGTAAATAACTCCTCTACCATTAGCGATATCTGAACAAACGAAACACAGATTTGAAGTACTCCTTGAGGGCATCAATCGACACCAAGAACGTCCACCTAGGTCAAATACTTTTACCGTAAAATGAACAATTCACCCAAACTTATTTCCTAAATAACTCCTCTACCATTAGCGATATCTGAACAAACGAAACATAGATTTGAAGTACTCCTTGAGATCATCAACCGACACCAAGAACGTTCACCTAGGTCAAATACTTTTACCGTAAAATGAACAATTCACCCAAACTTATTTCCTAAATAACTCCTCTACCATTAGCGATATCTGAAAAAACGAAACGTAGATTTGAAGCTCTCCTTGAGGACATCAACCGACACCAAGAACGTCCTCCTGGGTCAAATACTTTTACCGTAAAATGAACAATTCACCCAAACTTATTTCCTAAATAACTCCTCTACCATTAGCGATATCTGAACAAACGAAACATAGATTTGAAGTACTCCTTGAGGACATCAACCGACACCAAGAACGTCCTCCTGGGTCAAATACTTTTACCGTAAAATGAACAATTCACCCAAACTTATTTCCTAAATAACTCCTCTACCATTAGCGATATCTGAACAAACGAAACATAGATTTGAAGTACTCCTTGAGGACATCAACCGACACCAAGAACGTCCTCCTGGGTCAAATACTTTTACCGTAAAATGAACAATTCACCCAAACTTATTTCCTAAATAACTCCTCTACCATTAGCGATATCTGAACAAACGAAACATAGATTTGAAGTACTCCTTGAGATCATCAACCGACACCAAGAACGTCCACCTGGGTCAAATACTTTTACCGTAAAATGAACAATTCACCCAAACTTATTTCCTAAATAACTCCTCTACCATTAGTGATATCTGAACAAACGAAACATAGATTTGAAGTACTCCTTGAGATCATCAACCGACACCAAGAACGTCCACCTGGGTCAAATACTTTTACCGTAAAATGAACAATTCACCCAAACTTATTTCGTAAATAACTCCTCTACCATTAGCGATATCTCAACAAACGAAACATAGATTTGAAGTACTCCTTGAGATCATCAACCGACACCAAGAACGTTCACCTAGGTCAAATACTTTTACCGTAAAATGAACAATTCACCCAAACTTATTTCCTAAATAACTCCTCTACCATTAGCGATATCTGAACAAACGAAACGTAGATTTGAAGCTCTCCTTGAGGACATCAACCGACACCAAGAACGTCCTCCTGGGTCAAATACTTTTACCGTAAAATGAACAATTCACCCAAACTGGTGAAGCCTTCTTAGAGAAAACTGGTCTTCCTAGACAAAACTGGCCTTCCTAGACAAAACTGGCCTTCCTAGATAAAACTGGCGTTCCTAGACAAAACTGGCCTTCCTAGACAAAACTTGCCTTCCTAGATAAAACTGTTCTTCCTAGACAACCTGGCCCTCCTAGACAACACTGGTCTTCCTACACAAAACTGGTCGTCCTAGACAAAATTGGACTTCCTAGACATAACTGGCCTTCCTAGATTAAACTGGCGTTCCTAGACAAAACTGGCCTTCCTAGACAAAACTTGCCTTCCTAGATAAAACTGTTCTTCCTAGACAACCTGGCCCTCCTAGACAACACTGGTCTTCCTACACAAAACTAGCCTTCCTATACACAAATAGCCTTCCTAGATAAAACTAGCCTTCCTAGACAAAACTAGCCTTCCTAGACAAAACTAGCCTTCCTAGATAAAACTAGCCTTCCTAGACAAAACTAGCCTTACTAGACCAAACTAGCCTTCCTAGACAAAACTAGCCTTCCTATACACAAATAGCCTTCCTAGATAAAACTAGCCTTCCTAGACAAAACTAGCCTTCCTAGACAAAACTAGCCTTCCTAGACAAAACTAGCCTTCCTAGATAAAACTAGCCTTCCTAGACAAAACTAGCCTTCCTAGACCAAACTAGCCTTCCTAGACCAAACTAGCCTTCCTAGACAAAACTAGCCTTCCTAGATAAAACTAGCCTTCCTAGACAAAACTGTCCTTCCTAGACAAAACTGGCCTTCCTAGATAAAACTGGCCTTCCTATACAAAACTAGCCTTACTAGATAAAAGTAGCCTTACTAGATAAAACTAGCCTTCCTAGATAAAACTAGCCTTACTAGATACAACTAGCCTTCCTAGATAAACTAGCCTTACTAGATAAAACTAGCCTTACTAGATAAAACTAGCCTTACTAGATAAAACTAGTAGTACTAGATAAAGTAGCCTTCCTAGATAAACTAGCCTTACTAGATAAACTAGTCTTACTAGATAAAACTAGCCTTACTAGATAAAACTAGCCTTACTGGATAAAACTAGTCTTACTAGATAAAACTAGTCTTACTAGATAAACTAGTCTTACTAGATAAAACTAGCCTTACTAGATAAAACTAGTCTTACTAGAAAAAACTAGTCTTACTAGATAAACTAGTCTTACTAGATAAAACTAGCCTTACTAGATAAAACTAGCCTTACTAGATAAAACTAGTCTTACTAGAAAAAACTAGTCTTACTAGATAAACTAGTCTTACTAGATAAAACTAGCCTTACTAGATAAAACTAGCCTTACTGGATAAAACTAGTCTTACTAGAAAAAACTAGCCTTACTAGATAAAACTAGCCTTACTGGATAAAACTAGTCTTACTAGATAAAACTAGTCTTACTAGATAAACTAGTCTTACTAGATAAAACTAGCCTTACTAGATAAAACTAGTCTTACTAGAAAAAACTAGTCTTACTAGATAAACTAGTCTTACTAGATAAAACTAGCCTTACTAGATAAAACTAGCCTTACTAGATAAAACTAGTCTTACTAGAAAAAACTAGTCTTACTAGATAAACTAGTCTTACTAGATAAAACTAGCCTTACTAGATAAAACTAGCCTTACTGGATAAAACTAGTCTTACTAGAAAAAACTAGCCTTACTAGATAAACTAGTCTTACTAGATAAAACTAGCCTTACTAGATAAAACTAGCCTTACTGGATAAAACTAGTCTTACTAGATAAAACTAGTCTTACTAGATAAACTAGTCTTACTAGATAAAACTAGCCTTACTAGATAAAACTAGTCTTACTAGAAAAAACTAGTCTTACTAGATAAACTAGTCTTACTAGATAAACTAGTCTTACTAGATAAAACTAGCCTTACTAGATAAAACTAGTCTTACTAGAAAAAACTAGTCTTACTAGATAAACTAGTCTTACTAGATAAAACTAGCCTTACTAGATAAAACTAGCCTTACTGGATAAAACTAGCCTTACTAGATAAAACTAGCCTTGCTAGATAAACTAGCCTTACTAGATAAAACTAGCCTTCCTAGATAAAACTAGTCTTACTAGAAAAAACTAGTCTTACTAGATAATCCTAGCCTTACTAGATAAACTAGCCTTCCTAGATAAAACTAGCCTTACTGGATAAAACTAGCCTTACTAGATAAAACTAGTCTTACTGGATAAAACTAGTCTTACTAGATAAAACTAGTCTTACTAGATAAACTAGTCTTACTAGATAAAACTAGTCTTACTAGAAAAAACTAGTCTTACTAGATAAACTAGTCTTACTAGATAAAACTAGCCTTACTAGATAAAACTAGTCTTACTAGAAAAAACTAGTCTTACTAGATAAAACTAGTCTTACTAGATAAAACTAGTCTTACTAGATAAAACTAGCCTTACTAGATAAACTAGTCTTACTAGATAAAACTAGTCTTACTAGAAAAAACTAGTCTTACTAGATAAACTAGTCTTACTAGATAAAACTAGCCTTACTAGATAAAACTAGTCTTACTAGAAAAAACTAGTCTTACTAGATAAAACTAGTCTTACTAGATAAAACTAGTCCTACTAGATAAAACTAGCCTTACTAGATAAACTAGTCTTACTAGATAAAACTAGTCTTACTAGAAAAAACTAGTCTTACTAGATAAACTAGTCTTACTAGATAAAACTAGCCTTACTAGATAAAACTAGTCTTACTAGAAAAAACTAGTCTTACTAGATAAAACTAGTCTTACTAGATAAAACTAGTCTTACTAGATAAAACTAGCCTTACTAGATAAACTAGTCTTACTAGATAAAACTAGTCTTACTAGAAAAAACTAGTCTTACTAGATAAACTAGTCTTACTAGATAAAACTAGCCTTACTAGATAAAACTAGTCTTACTAGAAAAAACTAGTCTTACTAGATAAACTAGTCTTACTAGAAAAAACTAGCCTTACTAGATAAAACTAGTCTTACTGGATAAAACTAGTCTTACTAGATAAAACTAGCCTTCCTAGATAAACTAGTCTTACTAGATAAAACTAGTCTTACTAGATAAAACTAGTCTTACTGGATAAAACTAGCCTTACTAGATAAAACTAGTCTTACTAGATAAAACTAGTCTTACTAGATAAAACTAGTCTTACTAGAAAAAACTAGTCTTACTAGATAAAACTAGTCTTACTGGATAAAACTAGTCTTACTAGATAAAACTAGTCTTACTAGAAAAAACTAGTCTTACTGGATAAAACTAGCCTTCCTAGATAAACTAGTCTTACTAGATAAAACTAGTCTTACTAGATAAAACTAGTCTTACTAGAAAAAACTAGTCTTACTAGATAAAACTAGTCTTACTGGATAAAACTAGTCTTACTAGATAAAACTAGTCTTACTGGATAAAACTAGTCTTACTAGATAAAACTAGCCTTACTAGATAAAACTAGCCTTACTAGATAAATCTAGTCTTACTAGAAAAAACTAGTCTTACTGGATAAAACTAGCCTTCCTAGATAAACTAGTCTTACTAGATAAAACTAGCCTTACTAGATAAAACTAGTCTTACTAGAAAAAACTAGTCTTACTAGATAAAACTAGTCTTACTGGATAAAACTAGTCTTACTAGATAAAACTAGCCTTACTAGATAAAACTAGCCTTACTAGATAAAACTAGCCTTACTAGATAAAACTAGCCTTCCTAGATAAACTAGCCTTACTAGATAAAACTAGCCTTACTAGATAAAACTAGCCTTACTAGATAAACTAGTCTTACTACATAAAACTAGTCTTACTAGAAAAAACTAGTCTTACTAGATAAACTAGTCTTACTAGATAAAACTAGCCTTACTAGATAAAACTAGTCTTACTAGAAAAAACTAGTCTTACTAGATAAAACTAGCCTTACTAGATAAAACTAGCCTTACTAGATAAAACTAGTCTTACTAGATAAAACTAGTCTTACTAGAAAAAACTAGTCTTACTAGATAAAACTAGTCTTACTGGATAAAACTAGTCTTACTAGATAAAACTAGTCTTACTGGATAAAACTAGTCTTACTAGATAAAACTAGCCTTACTAGATAAAACTAGCCTTACTAGATAAATCTAGTCTTACTAGAAAAAACTAGTCTTACTGGATAAAACTAGCCTTCCTAGATAAACTAGTCTTACTAGATAAAACTAGCCTTACTAGATAAAACTAGTCTTACTAGAAAAAACTAGTCTTACTAGATAAAACTAGTCTTACTGGATAAAACTAGTCTTACTAGATAAAACTAGCCTTACTAGATAAAACTAGCCTTACTAGATAAAACTAGCCTTACTAGATAAAACTAGCCTTCCTAGATAAACTAGCCTTACTAGATAAAACTAGCCTTACTAGATAAAACTAGCCTTACTAGATAAACTAGTCTTACTACATAAAACTAGTCTTACTAGAAAAAACTAGTCTTACTAGATAAACTAGTCTTACTAGATAAAACTAGTCTTACTGGATAAAACTAGCCTTCCTAGATAAACTAGTCTTACTAGATAAAACTAGTCTTACTAGATAAAACTAGTTGGTGCTGAGATCTCCACCAGGAAACTTCGACCTCGCCGCCACTGATGATGTCTGCCGTAGTCGCAGACGAAACGTTTGGGAAGAAGAAGGAACCCAATAGACCACGGCCCACAAGCCCGGTTAATATTATTGCATCTAGTATTGACACCGGCCGTGAAAGCCTTAGAATTTTGATAAAACTAGTCTTACTAGAAAAAACTAGTCTTACTAGATAAAACTAGTCTTACTGGATAAAACTAGTCTTACTAGATAAAACTAGTCTTACTGGATAAAACTAGTCTTACTAGATAAAACTAGCCTTACTAGATAAAACTAGCCTTACTAGATAAATCTAGTCTTACTAGAAAAAACTAGTCTTACTGGATAAAACTAGCCTTCCTAGATAAACTAGTCTTACTAGATAAAACTAGCCTTACTAGATAAAACTAGTCTTACTAGATAAAACTAGCCTTACTAGATAATCCTAGCCTTACTAGATAAACTAGCCTTCCTAGATAAAACTAGCCTTACTGGATAAAACTAGCCTTACTAGATAAAACTAGTCTTACTGGATAAAACTAGTCTTACTAGATAAAACTAGTCTTACTAGATAAACTAGTCTTACTAGATAAACTAGTCTTACTAGATAAAACTAGTCTTACTAGAAAAAACTAGTCTTACTAGATAAACTAGTCTTACTAGATAAAACTAGCCTTACTAGATAAAACTAGTCTTACTAGAAAAAACTAGTCTTACTAGATAAAACTAGTCTTACTAGATAAAACTAGTCTTACTAGAAAAAACTAGTCTTACTAGATAAAACTAGTCTTACTGGATAAAACTAGTCTTACTAGATAAAACTAGTCTTACTGGATAAAACTAGTCTTACTAGATAAAACTAGCCTTACTAGATAAAACTAGCCTTACTAGATAAATCTAGTCTTACTAGAAAAAACTAGTCTTACTGGATAAAACTAGCCTTCCTAGATAAACTAGTCTTACTAGATAAAACTAGCCTTACTAGATAAAACTAGTCTTACTAGAAAAAACTAGTCTTACTAGATAAAACTAGTCTTACTGGATAAAACTAGTCTTACTAGATAAAACTAGCCTTACTAGATAAAACTAGCCTTACTAGATAAAACTAGCCTTACTAGATAAAACTAGCCTTCCTAGATAAACTAGCCTTACTAGATAAAACTAGCCTTACTAGATAAAACTAGCCTTACTAGATAAACTAGTCTTACTACATAAAACTAGTCTTACTAGAAAAAACTAGTCTTACTAGATAAACTAGTCTTACTAGATAAAACTAGTCTTACTGGATAAAACTAGCCTTCCTAGATAAACTAGTCTTACTAGATAAAACTAGTCTTACTAGATAAAACTAGTCTTACTAGAAAAAACTAGTCTTACTAGATAAAACTAGTCTTACTGGATAAAACTAGTCTTACTAGATAAAACTAGTCTTACTGGATAAAACTAGTCTTACTAGATAAAACTAGCCTTACTAGATAAAACTAGCCTTACTAGATAAATCTAGTCTTACTAGAAAAAACTAGTCTTACTGGATAAAACTAGCCTTCCTAGATAAACTAGTCTTACTAGATAAAACTAGCCTTACTAGATAAAACTAGTCTTACTAGAAAAAACTAGTCTTACTAGATAAAACTAGTCTTACTGGATAAAACTAGTCTTACTAGATAAAACTAGCCTTACTAGATAAAACTAGCCTTACTAGGTAAAACTAGTCTTCCTAGATAAAACTAGCCTTACTAGATAAAACTAGCCTTCCTAGATAAACTAGCCTCACTAGATAAAACTAGCCTTACTAGATAAAACTAGCCTTACTAATAAAACTAGCCTTCCTAGATAAAATTAGCCTTACTAGATAAACCTAGCCTTCCTAGATAAAACTAACCTTACTAATAATACTAGCCTTCCTAGATAAACTAGCCTTACTAGATAAAACTAACCTTACTAGATAAAACTAGCCTTCCTAGATAAACTAGCCTTACTAGATAATACTAACCTTACGAGATAAAACTAGCCTTACTAGACAAAACTAGCCTTACTAGATAAACTGGCCCTCCTAGACAAACTGGCCCTCCTAGACAAAACTGGCCCTCCTAGACAAAACAGCCCTTCCTAGATAAAACAGGCCTTCCTAGACAAGGGCCTTTCATAGACTGGGGCCCTTCATAGACAAGGGGCCTTCATAGACAAGGGGCCTTCCTAGACAAGGGCCCTTACTAGACAAGGGCCCTTTCTAGAAAAGGGCCCTTCCTAGACAAGAGCCCTTCCTAGACAAAGGCCCGTCCTAGAAAAGGGCTCTTCTTAGACTTGCGCCCTTCCTAGACAAGGCCCTTCCTAGACAAGCGCCCTTCCTAGACAAGGGCCCTTCCTAGACTAGGGCCCTTCCAAGGCAAAGAGGCCCCCCTAAACAATGGCCCCCCTGGGCAAAGGGCCCCGCTAGACAAGGTCCCCCTCCTTGAAGAGGGCGCCTGCTATAGCAATGGGTCCTACCTTTGTCTATGTCATACCTATAAGAGAAACCGACTTTTTGAACGGGGCCTCGGAGAGACTCGACGATGGTCTAGAAGTGTCGGCCGTGGTCCAAAACATATAATTCCAGAGTTTGGTCACTCTCCGTGGACGGGTTCTCACTTTTCGTTATTCTGTCTGGCCAAGCGAGTCAAGACGGGTTGATTATATAGTGGGGTAGCTGGACTTGTAGCCTTACGTTTTGCAAGTTTTTCCAAAATTTGAACGGCTGAACGGATCTTTCTGAATTTCATAATTCTGACGTTTCTTGATACGGGGAACACGCCTGGACCGGTCCCGAGTCGCTGCGGTCCTTGGTTCGAGTTTTAGAAATTTTTGGCCATCTTTGATCGCTTCTTGCGAAGAACTGAGAGGCGGTTTAAGAAATCTGACTATTGGGTAGTGTAGCCCTCGGGGAGGACTACCGGAGTCGGTGGTCCGAGTTCGACCTCCTGTACCGAGTCGGGAGTAAAAGTGTTTTATGTTTATAGCGTGCGCTACCGCAGGCGCGGGGGGATGTCCCGCGGTGGGTGGGTAGCGCCGCTGGGGCCGAAGCCTCACCTAACATTTGGCGGTTCTAACGCTATTTGGGCGCCGGGGAGAGCGTCCCGCAGTTTTGCCCGACTTTGGAAGCTTAGATCCGGGCAATGCGTACAGGTTTAAGGATTCTGAGCACACGTGTGGAAAGCGGTGGAGGTGGACTTCCTCATTTAGTGGTCCGAATTGGCGGATTTTGCGCCGTTCAAATTTTAGAAAATTTTGGCCATCTTACGAGAGGTGTGGGCGGGCCCCCGTCGGCGTGATTTCGGATGCGAAGGTGTTTCTGGATAACCCTGGAGAAGTACTACCGAGCTGTGGTGTCCGGGTTCGAATCCCGCGCACCGTTGGAGAGTAAATCGGTTTTTTGTTTATAGCGTGCGCTACCGCAGGCGCGGGGGGATGTCCCGCGGTGGGTAGGTAGTGCCCCTGGAGCCAAAGCTTCAGCTAAAATTTGGCCGTTATACCTTGGTAGGATCGCTGGGAAATAGCGCTTAAAGATGGTGTGCTTTTCGCGCGTAAATTGGCACGTGTCCGTTAAACCAAGCGTAACGACTTTCCCGGCCAGCAGCACCTCAACAGAATGAAATTGACAATGTTCAGGTGTTTTATAAAGGGCAAGCCGCTGCGGTCATCTGTTCGAATCTTGGGAATTATAGAATAATTAATTAATAGTTAATAAATAATTAATCATAGAACGTGTCAAAAGCATTTACAATTAAATGCATGCAGGTTTCAAGTTTTGCTGTTAAAGTACGAGATGAAGATAATACTCACGCTTACATAGTTATTATTATTATAATACATGTACAAAATGATGCTTTTACAGACTGACTGACTGTGTCATTGCTGCTTGTCTTGTGTGAGAAAGCAGTCCAAATTTATAGCCAAGTAATAATACATTCTAACAACATGTACATTTAGCTTGTTGGTAAACAATGTTCTTGCTCATCACGTGTTGTTAAGTGTGTCAAATTTAAGATACGCGAGCGAGCGACCTACCTCAAAATATTAACTAACTGTGCACATTAACCATGGCATACTACCCATTTTAATTCTTACATAGAGTGTAGACAACGTTTCAGTTACGTTCATACATACATACAGAATAACATCTATTTACATAAAGCAGCGTGATTGTTCAAATATATAATCAATTAGTTGGCTATTTGTAGCTGCTGCACGTCATTGTTGTGTTTTCAGCTTGATTCCTTCCTATCGAACAATACAACTGATTGATTTAAACATTCCTCTACACAATAACAGAGATACTCTTTGAGGGAAGCTTTAAAAAGCTCTGAAATTGCCAACATTTTCCTTTACATTACTGGGGGGGAGAGCATTACCTATTTTAATTGTTTCACAACAAAAACACCTTTCCGGAAGCAAGAGAGTTTGGCATTGTGTGGTGCCTAGTGTTAAACGTATCAATCTCCATGTTAGTTAGTTGTAAAGCAATTCTGCTTATTAGCATAAAACTTGACAACAATGCTTGATGCGTGTTGTATGAAGGGAGCAAACACACGCCAACTGGTTTCGACTAGTCGCTACGGTCCGCGGTTCACAAATTTCGATATCCAAGTTTCTCCCAGTGCACGTGTAACAAACCCTCTCGGAGAAACAAGCTAGTAACAATGCGCTGTTACTACTTTCCGAGGAGGAGAAGAAGGAGGAGCCGACGTCTCCTACGTACCGTTTGGTAGGAGACAAGTGCCGAGTCCAGAGTCGAAGCCGCGGCCACCCGGGGACGGGGGGCAGCCACAGCACCAAAAATATCAATGTCCCCTCGTCTTTCTGAGTCTTTTCTGAGCTGAGCTGAGCTGAGCTGTCTGAGTCTGTCAGAGTCTGCCGAACCCAACCGGGAGCTACCCGCTCACCTATAACACAAACGGAGACGTCCGTTCCGTCAATCGGGCCAATTACCCAGCTAGTGCCATCTGTCTGCCACTTGCGGTACTACATGTGAACTGCAGGGTCTCACATTATTTCTGTACCAACCACAAGCCGCCTTAGCAATCTTTTAAAACATCTCACATGACTTTCTCCACTCACTCTTGTACTAACCATTCTTACAAACTCTTACTCCTTTAGCTTCTTCGCGTTAGTTGGAATATATATTTGCAGAAATTATCTTACTGTTTATTTCCTTGTAGGTACAAAGAGAATATGGGAGTACAGTGGTCTTTGAGTGATAGTCAAATCCTTTAAAGCTTCTATTTCCACGGCTAAGGTATCAAAAATTAATCATAATCTTCCATTTGACGAAAGTTCGTTTTCCAAAACTCACACAAATTACAAGTATTTTCTCTGACATTATTCAGTATAAAATTATTGGGATGTAAATTGTGTTTTGGCAAGATCTACATTTTATAGTAAGATTTGGCCTATCTCATACCAGTTATGCAAACGTTGTCCAGACTAAATAGGACTACAGGGACTATAGCCAGAAAATTCAAAATATACATTTCGCTTCCCATAAAAATATCTCAAACATATAGTATTTTAATCAAAATCGGAAACTTTTCCATGCAAAGGGTAGTTTGGGAAGGAAGAATTGTCCTTCGTCTCGCATTCTTAAAACATGTTAAATACTAACTTTGGCTTCTAATGGACTTTTCGTTGTTGAGCTTTCTTGTCTTATTTTTGAAACATACTTAAACACACACTTCGGGGGAAGAGAGGTGAACAACAATTCTAATCAACAAGCAGGCGTTGTTGGGGAAGTATTTCATATCATTCAACAATATTAGAGACTTCGGAATAATATAGATTTTTTCGAAAAGATTTAACGCAAAAAAAAAAAAAAAATATGGAAATAAGTTAGGAATGAACCATTAGAAGTTTTGAAAAACAATGTGAATGCGAAAAGCATTGGGAGGCATAAATACACGGTCACCTTTAAAACAATGCAAAATTATATAGAATATATATAAATATATATCACATATTTATGATATGATTATAATAATAATTATGATGAGAATAATGAGAACAAAGAATATAAAATGAATTTGTTAATGGACAAACTTTATATCCAAAATAAATAAACACCTTTTGCTATGCAATTTTCCGGGAAATAGCCCAAAGTGTTACACTTATCGCATACCACCACCGCCACCACCAAAGTACTCAATTTGATTCACACAGGGGTTTTTTAGTTGGTTAGAGTCTAACTCGTTAGAATAACGTCCATGAGGGATTTTTCCACTAGGAAAAAAAAAAACCACCACCACCACCACTACCACTATCACTATCATTATTATTATTATTATTATTATTATTATTATTATTATTATTATTATTATTATTATTATCATCATCATCATTATTATTATTATTATTATTATTATTATTATTATTATTATTATTATTATTATTAAGGGAATGTGTTCATTATATTTTTTAAAAACATTTGTTTACAAAGCTTCTAGAACAACAGTAATAGCACAAAATGTGCAATATTAATTTGTTTAAACGCCTGCAGAAAGGATATGCAAATTTCTTTCGTGTGGACAGAATAATTACGAATAAAACAAAACTGATTAGTTTCTTGTTTCCTTAACCTAAGCTGATTGCCTCACCTCAGACGATTGCAACCAGCCCCGGCCATACATAACTACTCGTTAAGAAAATTCTACTCCCGTTTCCCTTCAGCACCCCTCGCGCACCGGAACACTTTTGGAGCCCGCTGTCCTGCACCACGCAGAGCAAGACACCATTGAGGTAAATAGTTTATCTCAAGATGAATTTGACAACGCCTTGTGGCTCACTGGGAAAAGTGCGAATCAGTTGAGGAGTTTAATAACGTACCACATGTTGTTTAGAGCCAAAAATCCGTGGTTCAAATAGGAATTCAGTTTTTCAGTCTGATTTTACCATTCTCACCTTAGACACGGTACGTGGGAAAGCGTTATTAAGTGATAATTACTAGATATGTTTAAGTCCTCAGTTTTCTAAGTGATAAACTGCTTTCTTGCAGTTATAATTTTATGGTGGTGAGACACCGAACTATTTAAAACCCCATAGAGTTTTAAATCGTCCGTAAGAAATCTACAGCCAAAGTACTTTAAGCCCTTTCTTTTTAAGTTCACAGATCATTGCGTTAAAATGTTCCCGGCAGTTAAAATGTCAAGATCTGAAAAAGTATAGTGTTTTCAAGTCACTCCTTCCTCCTTGACAGCCTAATATATCTCACATAGGTCGCATTACGCAACATTTCCCTCTATTATACATCGTAAAACCATTTCACTTGAAAAACGTAGCTTAGAACAAGTATTGGTTTTATTTCCAGGTCATTCTGTATTTTAAAAGTGTACAAAAGAGCTTTTTGCTTACAAATTGATTTATTTAGAGTGCTAAAATTGTTTCCTAGCTGTTTCAGTGTCAACAACGCAATATGCAACACAGCTATAGCTACACGTCCACCTAGGTCAAATACTTTTACCGTAAAATGAACAATTCACCCAAACTTATTTCCTAAATAACTCCTCTACCATTAGCGATATCTGAACAAACGAAACACAGATTTGAAGTACTCCTTGAGGGCATCAATCGACACCAAGAACGTCCACCTAGGTCAAATACTTTTACCGTAAAATGAACAATTCACCCAAACTTATTTCCTAAATAACTCCTCTACCATTAGCGATATCTGAACAAACGAAACATAGATTTGAAGTACTCCTTGAGATCATCAACCGACACCAAGAACGTTCACCTAGGTCAAATACTTTTACCGTAAAATGAACAATTCACCCAAACTTATTTCCTAAATAACTCCTCTACCATTAGCGATATCTGAAAAAACGAAACGTAGATTTGAAGCTCTCCTTGAGGACATCAACCGACACCAAGAACGTCCTCCTGGGTCAAATACTTTTACCGTAAAATGAACAATTCACCCAAACTTATTTCCTAAATAACTCCTCTACCATTAGCGATATCTCAACAAACGAAACATAGATTTGAAGTACTCCTTGAGATCATCAACCGACACCAAGAACGTCCACCTGGGTCAAATACTTTTACCGTAAAATGAACAATTCACCCAAACTTATTTCCTAAATAACTCCTCTACCATTAGTGATATCTGAACAAACGAAACATAGATTTGAAGTACTCCTTGAGATCATCAACCGACACCAAGAACGTCCACCTGGGTCAAATACTTTTACCGTAAAATGAACAATTCACCCAAACTTATTTCGTAAATAACTCCTCTACCATTAGCGATATCTCAACAAACGAAACATAGATTTGAAGTACTCCTTGAGATCATCAACCGACACCAAGAACGTTCACCTAGGTCAAATACTTTTACCGTAAAATGAACAATTCACCCAAACTTATTTCCTAAATAACTCCTCTACCATTAGCGATATCTGAACAAACGAAACGTAGATTTGAAGCTCTCCTTGAGGACATCAACCGACACCAAGAACGTCCTCCTGGGTCAAATACTTTTACCGTAAAATGAACAATTCACCCAAACTTATTTCCTAAATAACTCCTCTACCATTAGCGATATCTGAACAAACGAAACATAGATTTGAATCACTCCTTGAGGCCATCAATCGACACCAAGAACGTCCACCTGGGTCAAATACTTTTACCGTAAAATGAACAATTCACCCAAACTGGTGAAGCCTTCTTAGAGAAAACTGGTCTTCCTAGACAAAACTGGCCTTCCTAGACAAAACTGGCCTTCCTAGATAAAACTGGCGTTCCTAGACAAAACTGGCCTTCCTAGACAAAACTTGCCTTCCTAGATAAAACTGTTCTTCCTAGACAACCTGGCCCTCCTAGACAACACTGGTCTTACTACACAAAACTGGTCGTCCTAGACAAAATTGGACTTCCTAGACATAACTGGCCTTCCTAGATAAAACTGGCGTTCCTAGACAAAACTGGCCTTCCTAGACAAAACTTGCCTTCCTAGATAAAACTGTTCTTCCTAGACAACCTGGCCCTCCTAGACAACACTGGTCTTCCTACACAAAACTAGCCTTCCTAGACAAAACTAGCCTCCCTAGATAAAACTAGCCTTCCTAGACAAAACTAGCCTTCCTAGACAAAACTAGCCTTCCTAGATAAAACTAGCCTTCCTAGACAAAACTAGCCTTACTAGACCAAACTAGCCTTCCTAGACAAAACTAGCCTTCCTATACACAAATAGCCTTCCTAGATAAAACTAGCCTTCCTAGACAAAACTAGCCTTCCTAGACAAAACTAGCCTTCCTAGACAAAACTAGCCTTCCTAGATAAAACTAGCCTTCCTAGACAAAACTAGCCTTCCTAGACCAAACTAGCCTTCCTAGACCAAACTAGCCTTCCTAGACAAAACTAGCCTTCCTAGATAAAACTAGCCTTCCTAGACAAAACTGTCCTTCCTAGACAAAACTGGCCTTCCTAGATAAAACTGGCCTTCCTATACAAAACTAGCCTTACTAGATAAAAGTAGCCTTACTAGATAAAACTAGCCTTCCTAGATAAAACTAGCCTTACTAGATACAACTAGCCTTCCTAGATAAACTAGCCTTACTAGATAAAACTAGCCTTACTAGATAAAACTAGCCTTACTAGATAAAACTAGTAGTACTAGATAAAGTAGCCTTCCTAGATAAAACTAGTCTTACTAGATAAAACTAGCCTTACTAGATAAAACTAGCCTTACTAGATAAAACTAGTCTTACTAGATAAACTAGTCTTACTAGATAAAACTAGCCTTACTAGATAAAACTAGCCTTACTGGATAAAACTAGCCTTACTAGATAAAACTAGCCTTGCTAGATAAACTAGCCTTACTAGATAAAACTAGCCTTACTAGATAAAACTAGTCTTACTAGAAAAAACTAGTCTTACTAGATAAACTAGTCTTACTAGATAAAACTAGCCTTACTAGATAAAACTAGCCTTACTAGATAAAACTAGCCTTGCTAGATAAACTAGCCTTACTAGATAAAACTAGCCTTCCTAGATAAAACTAGTCTTACTAGAAAAAACTAGTCTTACTAGATAATCCTAGCCTTACTAGATAAACTAGCCTTCCTAGATAAAACTAGCCTTACTGGATAAAACTAGCCTTACTAGATAAAACTAGTCTTACTGGATAAAACTAGTCTTACTAGATAAAACTAGTCTTACTAGATAAACTAGTCTTACTAGATAAACTAGTCTTACTAGATAAAACTAGTCTTACTAGAAAAAACTAGTCTTACTAGATAAACTAGTCTTACTAGATAAAACTAGCCTTACTAGATAAAACTAGTCTTACTAGAAAAAACTAGTCTTACTAGATAAAACTAGTCTTACTAGATAAAACTAGTCTTACTAGATAAAACTAGCCTTACTAGATAAACTAGTCTTACTAGATAAAACTAGTCTTACTAGAAAAAACTAGTCTTACTAGAAAAAACTAGTCTTACTAGATAAACTAGTCTTACTAGATAAAACTAGCCTTACTAGATAAAACTAGTCTTACTAGAAAAAACTAGTCTTACTAGATAAAACTAGTCTTACTAGATAAAACTAGTCTTACTAGATAAAACTAGCCTTACTAGATAAACTAGTCTTACTAGATAAAACTAGTCTTACTAGAAAAAACTAGTCTTACTAGATAAACTAGTCTTACTAGATAAAGCTAGCCTTACTAGATAAAACTAGTCTTACTAGAAAAAACTAGTCTTACTAGATAAAACTAGTCTTACTAGATAAAACTAGTCTTACTAGATAAAACTAGCCTTACTAGATAAACTAGTCTTACTAGATAAAACTAGTCTTACTAGAAAAAACTAGTCTTACTAGATAAACTAGTCTTACTAGATAAAACTAGCCTTACTAGATAAAACTAGTCTTACTAGAAAAAACTAGTCTTACTAGATAAACTAGTCTTACTAGAAAAAACTAGCCTTACTAGATAAAACTAGTCTTACTGGATAAAACTAGTCTTACTAGATAAAACTAGCCTTCCTAGATAAACTAGTCTTACTAGATAAAACTAGTCTTACTAGATAAAACTAGTCTTACTGGATAAAACTAGCCTTACTAGATAAAACTAGTCTTACTAGATAAAACTAGTCTTACTAGATAAAACTAGTCTTACTAGAAAAAACTAGTCTTACTGGATAAAACTAGTCTTACTGGATAAAACTAGTCTTACTAGATAAAACTAGTCTTACTAGAAAAAACTAGTCTTACTGGATAAAACTAGCCTTCCTAGATAAACTAGTCTTACTAGATAAAACTAGTCTTACTAGATAAAACTAGTCTTACTAGAAAAAACTAGTCTTACTAGATAAAACTAGTCTTACTGGATAAAACTAGTCTTACTAGATAAAACTAGTCTTACTGGATAAAACTAGTCTTACTAGATAAAACTAGCCTTACTAGATAAAACTAGCCTTACTAGATAAAACTAGTCTTACTAGATAAAACTAGTCTTACTAGATAAAACTAGTCTTACTAGATAAACTAGTCTTACTAGATAAACTAGTCTTACTAGATAAAACTAGTCTTACTAGAAAAAACTAGTCTTACTAGATAAACTAGTCTTACTAGATAAAACTAGCCTTACTAGATAAAACTAGTCTTACTAGAAAAAACTAGTCTTACTAGATAAAACTAGTCTTACTAGATAAAACTAGTCTTACTAGATAAAACTAGCCTTACTAGATAAACTAGTCTTACTAGATAAAACTAGTCTTACTAGAAAAAACTAGTCTTACTAGAAAAAACTAGTCTTACTAGATAAACTAGTCTTACTAGATAAAACTAGCCTTACTAGATAAAACTAGTCTTACTAGAAAAAACTAGTCTTACTAGATAAAACTAGTCTTACTAGATAAAACTAGTCTTACTAGATAAAACTAGCCTTACTAGATAAACTAGTCTTACTAGATAAAACTAGTCTTACTAGAAAAAACTAGTCTTACTAGATAAACTAGTCTTACTAGATAAAACTAGCCTTACTAGATAAAACTAGTCTTACTAGAAAAAACTAGTCTTACTAGATAAAACTAGTCTTACTAGATAAAACTAGTCTTACTAGATAAAACTAGCCTTACTAGATAAACTAGTCTTACTAGATAAAACTAGTCTTACTAGAAAAAACTAGTCTTACTAGATAAACTAGTCTTACTAGATAAAACTAGCCTTACTAGATAAAACTAGTCTTACTAGAAAAAACTAGTCTTACTAGATAAACTAGTCTTACTAGAAAAAACTAGCCTTACTAGATAAAACTAGTCTTACTGGATAAAACTAGTCTTACTAGATAAAACTAGCCTTCCTAGATAAACTAGTCTTACTAGATAAAACTAGTCTTACTAGATAAAACTAGTCTTACTGGATAAAACTAGCCTTACTAGATAAAACTAGTCTTACTAGATAAAACTAGTCTTACTAGATAAAACTAGTCTTACTAGAAAAAACTAGTCTTACTAGATAAAACTAGTCTTACTGGATAAAACTAGTCTTACTAGATAAAACTAGTCTTACTAGAAAAAACTAGTCTTACTGGATAAAACTAGCCTTCCTAGATAAACTAGTCTTACTAGATAAAACTAGTCTTACTAGATAAAACTAGTCTTACTAGAAAAAACTAGTCTTACTAGATAAAACTAGTCTTACTGGATAAAACTAGTCTTACTAGATAAAACTAGTCTTACTAGATAAAACTAGTCTTACTGGATAAAACTAGTCTTACTAGATAAATCTAGTCTTACTAGAAAAAACTAGTCTTACTGGATAAAACTAGCCTTCCTAGATAAACTAGTCTTACTAGATAAAACTAGCCTTACTAGATAAAACTAGTCTTACTAGAAAAAACTAGTCTTACTAGATAAAACTAGTCTTACTGGATAAAACTAGTCTTACTAGATAAAACTAGCCTTACTAGATAAAACTAGCCTTACTAGATAAAACTAGCCTTACTAGATAAAACTAGCCTTCCTAGATAAACTAGTCTTACTAGATAAAACTAGTCTTACTAGAAAAAACTAGTCTTACTAGATAAACTAGTCTTACTAGATAAAACTAGCCTTACTAGATAAAACTAGTCTTACTAGAAAAAACTAGTCTTACTAGATAAACTAGTCTTACTAGAAAAAACTAGCCTTACTAGATAAAACTAGTCTTACTGGATAAAACTAGTCTTACTAGATAAAACTAGCCTTCCTAGATAAACTAGTCTTACTAGATAAAACTAGTCTTACTAGATAAAACTAGTCTTACTGGATAAAACTAGCCTTACTAGATAAAACTAGTCTTACTAGATAAAACTAGTCTTACTAGATAAAACTAGTCTTACTAGAAAAAACTAGTCTTACTAGATAAAACTAGTCTTACTGGATAAAACTAGTCTTACTAGATAAAACTAGTCTTACTAGAAAAAACTAGTCTTACTGGATAAAACTAGCCTTCCTAGATAAACTAGTCTTACTAGATAAAACTAGTCTTACTAGATAAAACTAGTCTTACTAGAAAAAACTAGTCTTACTAGATAAAACTAGTCTTACTGGATAAAACTAGTCTTACTAGATAAAACTAGTCTTACTAGATAAAACTAGTCTTACTGGATAAAACTAGTCTTACTAGATAAATCTAGTCTTACTAGAAAAAACTAGTCTTACTGGATAAAACTAGCCTTCCTAGATAAACTAGTCTTACTAGATAAAACTAGCCTTACTAGATAAAACTAGTCTTACTAGAAAAAACTAGTCTTACTAGATAAAACTAGTCTTACTGGATAAAACTAGTCTTACTAGATAAAACTAGCCTTACTAGATAAAACTAGCCTTACTAGATAAAACTAGCCTTACTAGATAAAACTAGCCTTCCTAGATAAACTAGCCTTACTAGATAAAACTAGCCTTACTAGATAAAACTAGCCTTACTAGATAAACTAGTCTTACTACATAAAACTAGTCTTACTAGAAAAAACTAGTCTTACTAGATAAACTAGTCTTACTAGATAAAACTAGCCTTACTAGATAAAACTAGTCTTACTAGAAAAAACTAGTCTTACTAGATAAAACTAGCCTTACTAGATAAAACTAGCCTTACTAGATAAAACTAGTCTTACTAGATAAAACTAGTCTTACTAGAAAAAACTAGTCTTACTAGATAAAACTAGTCTTACTGGATAAAACTAGTCTTACTAGATAAAACTAGTCTTACTGGATAAAACTAGTCTTACTAGATAAAACTAGCCTTACTAGATAAAACTAGCCTTACTAGATAAATCTAGTCTTACTAGAAAAAACTAGTCTTACTGGATAAAACTAGCCTTCCTAGATAAACTAGTCTTACTAGATAAAACTAGCCTTACTAGATAAAACTAGTCTTACTAGAAAAAACTAGTCTTACTAGATAAAACTAGTCTTACTGGATAAAACTAGTCTTACTAGATAAAACTAGCCTTACTAGATAAAACTAGCCTTACTAGATAAAACTAGCCTTCCTAGATAAACTAGCCTTACTAGATAAAACTAGCCTTACTAGATAAAACTAGCCTTACTAGATAAACTAGTCTTACTACATAAAACTAGTCTTACTAGAAAAAACTAGTCTTACTAGATAAACTAGTCTTACTAGATAAAACTAGTCTTACTGGATAAAACTAGCCTTCCTAGATAAACTAGTCTTACTAGATAAAACTAGTCTTACTAGATAAAACTAGTCTTACTAGAAAAAACTAGTCTTACTAGATAAAACTAGTCTTACTGGATAAAACTAGTCTTACTAGATAAAACTAGTCTTACTGGATAAAACTAGTCTTACTAGATAAAACTAGCCTTACTAGATAAAACTAGCCTTACTAGATAAATCTAGTCTTACTAGAAAAAACTAGTCTTACTGGATAAAACTAGCCTTCCTAGATAAACTAGTCTTACTAGATAAAACTAGCCTTACTAGATAAAACTAGTCTTACTAGAAAAAACTAGTCTTACTAGATAAAACTAGTCTTACTGGATAAAACTAGTCTTACTAGATAAAACTAGCCTTACTAGATAAAACTAGCCTTACTAGATAAAACTAGCCTTACTAGATAAAACTAGCCTTCCTAGATAAACTAGCCTTACTAGATAAAACTAGCCTTACTAGATAAAACTAGCCTTACTAGATAAACTAGTCTTACTACATAAAACTAGTCTTACTAGAAAAAACTAGTCTTACTAGATAAACTAGTCTTACTAGATAAAACTAGCCTTACTAGATAAAACTAGTCTTACTAGAAAAAACTAGTCTTACTAGATAAAACTAGCCTTACTAGATAAAACTAGCCTTACTAGATAAACTAGCCTTACTAGATAAAACTAGCCTTCCTAGATAAACTAGCCTTACTAGATAAAACTACTCTTACTAGATAAAACTAACCTTACTAGATAAAACTAATATTACTAGATAAACTAGCCTTCCTAGATAAAACTAGCCGTACTAGATAAAACTAGTCTTACTAGATAAAACTAGCCTTACTAGATAAAACTAGCCTTACTAGATAAACTAGCCTTCCTAGATAAAACTAGTCCTCCTAGATAAAACTAGCCTTACTAGTTAAAACTAGCCTTCCTAGATGAAACTAGTCTTACTAGATAAAACTAGTCTTACTAGATAAAGTAGCCTTCTTAGATAAAATAGCCTTACTAGATAAAACTAGCCTTACTAGATAAAACTAGCCTTCCTAGATAAACTAGCCTTACTAGATAAAACTAGCCTTACTAGAGAAAACTAGCCTTACTAGATAAAACTAGCCTTACTAGATAAAACTAGTCTTACTAGATAAACTAGTCTTACTAGATAAAACTAGTCTTACTAGATAATCCTAGCCTTACTAGATAAAACTAGCCTTACTAGATAAACTAGCCTTCCTAGATAAAACTAGCCTTACTGGATAAAACTAGCCTTACTAGATAAAACTAGCCTTCCTAGATAAACTAGCCTTACTAGATAAAACTAGCCTTACTAGATAAACTAGTCTTACTAGATAAAACTAGTCTTACTAGATAAAACTAGCCTTACTAGATAAACTAGCCTTCCTAGATAAAACTAGCCTTAATAGATAAAACTAGTCTTACTAGATAAAACTAGCCTTACTAGATAAAACTAGCCTTCCTAGATAAACTATCCTTACTAGATAAAACTAGCCTTACTAGATAAAACTAGCCTTACTAGATAAACTAGCCTTGCTAGATAAAACTAGCCTTCCTAGATAAACAAGCCTTACTAGATAAAACTAGCCTTACTAGATAAAACTAGCCTTACTAGATAAAACTAGCCTTACTAGATACAACTAGCCTTACTAGATAAACTAGCCTTCCTAGATAAAACTAGCCTTACTAGATAAAACTAGCCTTACTAG
Source organism: Tenodera sinensis (assembly GCA_030765045.1). Taxonomy (NCBI): domain Eukaryota; kingdom Metazoa; phylum Arthropoda; class Insecta; order Mantodea; family Mantidae; genus Tenodera; species Tenodera sinensis. The sequence continues at coordinate 121,812,385 of CM060970.1, forward strand.
ATAAAACTAGCCTTCTGAGATAAAGTAGCCTTACTAGATAAAACTAGCCTTACTAGATAAAACTAGCCTTACTAGATAAACTAGCCTTCCTAGATAAAACTAGCCTTACTAGATAAAACTAGCCTTACTAGATAAAACTAGCCTTCCTAGATAAACTAGCCTTACTAGATAAAACTACTCTTACTAGATAAAACTAGCCTTACTAGATAAAACTAGCCTTACTAGATAAACTAGCCTTACTAGATAAAACTAGCCTTCCTAGATAAACTAGCCTTACTAGATAAAACTAGCCTTACTAGAGAAAACTAGCCTTACTTGATAAAACTAGCCTTACTAGATAAACTAGCCTTCCTAGATAAAACTAGTCCTCCTAGATAAAACTAGCCTTACTAGTTAAAACTAGCCTTCCTAGATAAAACTAGTCTTACTAGATAAAACTAGTCTTACTAGATAAAGTAGCCTTCTTAGATAAAATAGCCTTACTAGATAAAACTAGCCTTACTAGATAAAACTAGCCTTCCTAGATAAACTAGCCTTACTAGATAAAACTAGCCTTACTAGAGAAAACTAGCCTTACTTGATAAAACTAGCCTTACTAGATAAAACTAGTCTTACTAGATAAACTAGTCTTACTAGATAAAACTAGTCTTACTAGATAATCCTAGCCTTACTAGATAAAACTAGCCTTACTAGATAAAACTAGTCTTACTAGATAAAACTAGTCTTACTAGATAAAGTAGCCTTACTAGATAAAACTAGTCTTACTAGATAAAACTAGCCTTACTAGATAACACTAGTCTTACTAGATAAAACGAGCCTTACTAGATAAAACTAGCCTGACTAGAGAAACTAGCCTTCCTACATAAAACTAGCCTTACTAGATAAAACTAGTCTTACTAGATAAAACTAGCTTTACTAGATAAAACTAGCCTTCCTAGATAAACTAGCCTTACTAGATAAAACTAACCTTACTAATAAAACTAGCCTTCCTAGATAAACTAGCCTTACTAGATAAACTAGCCTTCCTAGATGAAGCTAGCCTTACTAGGTAAAACTAGTCTTCCTAGATAAAACTAGCCTTACTAGATAAAACTAGCCTTCCTAGATAAACTAGCCTCACTAGATAAAACTAGCCTTACTAGATAAAACTAGCCTTACTAATAAAACTAGCCTTCCTAGATAAAATTAGCCTTACTAGATAAACCTAGCCTTCCTAGATAAAACTAACCTTACTAATAATACTAGCCTTCCTAGATAAACTAGCCTTACTAGATAAAACTAACCTTACTAGATAAAACTAGCCTTCCTAGATAAACTAGCCTTACTAGATAATACTAACCTTACGAGATAAAACTAGCCTTACTAGACAAAACTAGCCTTACTAGATAAACTGGCCCTCCTAGACAAACTGGCCCTCCTAGACAAAACTGGCCCTCCTAGACAAAACAGCCCTTCCTAGATAAAACAGGCCTTCCTAGACAAGGGCCTTTCATAGACTGGGGCCCTTCATAGACAAGGGGCCTTCATAGACAAGGGGCCTTCCTAGACAAGGGCCCTTACTAGACAAGGGCCCTTTCTAGAAAAGGGCCCTTCCTAGACAAGAGCCCTTCCTAGACAAAGGCCCGTCCTAGAAAAGGGCTCTTCTTAGACTTGCGCCCTTCCTAGACAAGGCCCTTCCTAGACAAGCGCCCTTCCTAGACAAGGGCCCTTCCTAGACTAGGGCCCTTCCAAGGCAAAGAGGCCCCCCTAAACAATGGCCCCCCTGGGCAAAGGGCCCCGCTAGACAAGGTCCCCCTCCTTGAAGAGGGCGCCTGCTATAGCAATGGGTCCTACCTTTGTCTATGTCATACCTATAAGAGAAACCGACTTTTTGAACGGGGCCTCGGAGAGACTCGACGATGGTCTAGAAGTGTCGGCCGTGGTCCAAAACATATAATTCCAGAGTTTGGTCACTCTCCGTGGACGGGTTCTCACTTTTCGTTATTCTGTCTGGCCAAGCGAGTCAAGACGGGTTGATTATATAGTGGGGTAGCTGGACTTGTAGCCTTACGTTTTGCAAGTTTTTCCAAAATTTGAACGGCTGAACGGATCTTTCTGAATTTCATAATTCTGACGTTTCTTGATACGGGGAACACGCCTGGACCGGTCCCGAGTCGCTGCGGTCCTTGGTTCGAGTTTTAGAAATTTTTGGCCATCTTTGATCGCTTCTTGCGAAGAACTGAGAGGCGGTTTAAGAAATCTGACTATTGGGTAGTGTAGCCCTCGGGGAGGACTACCGGAGTCGGTGGTCCGAGTTCGACCTCCTGTACCGAGTCGGGAGTAAAAGTGTTTTATGTTTATAGCGTGCGCTACCGCAGGCGCGGGGGGATGTCCCGCGGTGGGTGGGTAGCGCCGCTGGGGCCGAAGCCTCACCTAACATTTGGCGGTTCTAACGCTATTTGGGCGCCGGGGAGAGCGTCCCGCAGTTTTGCCCGACTTTGGAAGCTTAGATCCGGGCAATGCGTACAGGTTTAAGGATTCTGAGCACACGTGTGGAAAGCGGTGGAGGTGGACTTCCTCATTTAGTGGTCCGAATTGGCGGATTTTGCGCCGTTCAAATTTTAGAAAATTTTGGCCATCTTACGAGAGGTGTGGGCGGGCCCCCGTCGGCGTGATTTCGGATGCGAAGGTGTTTCTGGATAACCCTGGAGAAGTACTACCGAGCTGTGGTGTCCGGGTTCGAATCCCGCGCACCGTTGGAGAGTAAATCGGTTTTTTGTTTATAGCGTGCGCTACCGCAGGCGCGGGGGGATGTCCCGCGGTGGGTAGGTAGTGCCCCTGGAGCCAAAGCTTCAGCTAAAATTTGGCCGTTATACCTTGGTAGGATCGCTGGGAAATAGCGCTTAAAGATGGTGTGCTTTTCGCGCGTAAATTGGCACGTGTCCGTTAAACCAAGCGTAACGACTTTCCCGGCCAGCAGCACCTCAACAGAATGAAATTGACAATGTTCAGGTGTTTTATAAAGGGCAAGCCGCTGCGGTCATCTGTTCGAATCTTGGGAATTATAGAATAATTAATTAATAGTTAATAAATAATTAATCATAGAACGTGTCAAAAGCATTTACAATTAAATGCATGCAGGTTTCAAGTTTTGCTGTTAAAGTACGAGATGAAGATAATACTCACGCTTACATAGTTGTTGTTGTTATTATTATTATTATTATTATTATAATACATGTACAAAATGATGCTTTTAGAGACTGACTGACTGACTGACTGACTGACTGACTGTGTCATTGCTGCTTGTCTTGTGTGAGAAAGCAGTCCAAATTTATAGCCAAGTAATAATACATTCTAACAACATGTACATTTAGCTTGTTGGTAAACAATGTTCTTGCTCATCACGTGTTGTTAAGTGTGTCAAATTTAAGATACGCGAGCGGGCGACCTACCTCAAAATATTAACTAACTGTGCACATTAACCATGGCATACTACCCATTTTAATTCTTACATAGAGTGTAGACGACGTTTCAGTTACGTTCATACATACATACAGAATAACATCTATTTACATAAAGCAGCGTGATTGTTCAAATATATAATCAATTAGTTGGCTATTTGTAGCTGCTGCACGTCATTGTTGTGTTTTCAGCTTGATTCCCTCCTATCGAACAATACAACTGATTGATTTAAACATTCCTCTACACAATAACAGAGATACTCTCTGAGGGAAGCTTTAAAAAGCTCTGAAATTGCCAACATTTTCCTTTACATTACTGGGGGGGAGAGCATTACCTATTTTAATTGTTTCACAACAAAAACACCTTTCTGGAAGCAAGAGAGTTTGGCATTGTGTGGTGGTGCCTAGTGTTAAACGTATCAATCTCCGTGTTAGTTGTAAAGCAATTCTGCTTATTAGCATAAAACTTGACAACAATGCTTGATGCGTGTTGTATGAAGGGAGCAAACACACACACACACACCAACTGGTTTCGACTAGTCGCTACGGTCCGCGGTTCACAAATTTCGATATCCAAGTTTCTCCCAGTGCACGTGTAACAAACCCTCTCGGAGAAACAAGCTAGTAACAATGCGCTGTTACTACTTTCCGAGGAGGAGAAGAAGGAGGAGCCGACGTCTCCTACGTACCGTTTGGTAGGAGACAAGTGCCGAGTCCAGAGTCGAAGCCGCGGCCACCCGGGGACGGGGGGCAGCCACAGCACCAAAAATATCAATGTCCCCTCGTCTTTCTGAGTCTTTTCTGAGCTGAGCTGAGCTGAGCTGTCTGAGTCTGTCAGAGTCTGCCGAACCCAACCGGGAGCTACCCGCTCACCTATAACACAAACGGAGACGTCCGTTCCGTCAATCGGGCCAATTACCCAGCTAGTGCCATCTGTCTGCCACTTGCGGTACTACATGTGAACTGCAGGGTCTCACATTATTTCTGTACCAACCACAAGCCGCCTTAGCAATCTTTTAAAACATCTCACATGACTTTCTCCACTCACTCTTGTACTAACCATTCTTACAAACTCTTACTCCTTTAGCTTCTTCGCGTTAGTTGGAATATATATTTGCAGAAATTATCTTACTGTTTATTTCCTTGTAGGTACAAAGAGAATATGGGAGTACAGTGGTCTTTGAGTGATAGTCAAATCCTTTAAAGCTTCTATTTCCACGGCTAAGGTATCAAAAATTAATCATAATCTTCCATTTGACGAAAGTTCGTTTACCAAAACTGACACAAATAACAAGGATTTTCTCTGACATTGTTCAGTATAAAAATTATTGGGACATAAATTGTGTTTTGGCAAGATCTACATTTTATAGTAAGATTTGGCCTATCTCATACCAGTTATGCAAACGTTGTCCAGACTAAATAGGACTACAGGGACTATAGCCAGAAAATTCAAAATATACAGTTTGTTTCCCATAAAAATATCTCAAACATATTGCATTTTAGTCAAAATTGGAAACTTTTCCATGCAAAGGGTAGTTTGGGAAGGAAGAATTGTCCTTCGTCTCGCATTCTTAAAACATGTTAAATACTAACTTTGGCTTCTAATGGACTTTTCGTTGTTGAGCTTTCTTGTCTTATTTTTGAAACATACTTAAACACACACTTCGGGGGAAGAGAGGTGAACAACAATTCTAATCAACAAGCAGGCGTTGTTGGAGAAGTATTTCATATCATTCAACAATATTAGAGACTTCGGAATAATATAGATTTTTTCGAAAAGTTTTAACGCAAAAAAAAAAAAAAAAAAATATGGAAATAAGTTAGGAATGAACCATTAGAAGTTTTGAAAAACAATGTGAATGCGAAAAGCATTGGGAGGCATAAATACACGGTCACCTTTAAAACAATGCAAAATTATATAGAATATATATAAATATATATCACATATTTATGATATGATTATAATAATAATTATGATGAGAATAATGAGAACAAAGAATATAAAATGAATTTGTTAATGGACAAACTTTATATCCAAAATAAATAAACACCTTTTGCTATGCAATTTTCCGGGAAATAGCCCAAAGTGTTACACTTATCGCATACCACCACCGCCACCACCAAAGTACTCAATTTGATTCACACAGGGGTTTTTTAGTTGGTTAGAGTCCAACTCGTTAGAATAACGTCCATGAGGGATTTTTCCACTAGGAAAAAAAAAACCACCACCACCACTACCACTATCACTATCATCATTATCATTATTATTATTATTATTATTATTATTATTATTATTATTATTATTATTATTATTATTATTATTATTATTATTATTATTATTATTATTAAGGGAATGTGTTCATTATATTTTTTAAAAACATTTGTTTACAAAGCTTCTAGAACAACAGTAATAGCACAAAATGTGCAATATTAATTTGTTTAAACGCCTGCAGAAAGGATATGCAAATTTCTTTCGTGTGGACAGAATAATTACGAATAAAACAAAACTGATTAGTTTCTTGTTTCCTTAACCTAAGCTGATTGCCTCACCTCAGACGATTGCAACCAGCCCCGGTCATACATAACTACTCGTTAAGAAAATTCTACTCCCGTTTCCCTTCAGCACCCCTCGCGCACCGGAATACTTTTGGAGCCCGCTGTCCTGCACCACGCAGAGCAAGACGCCATTGAGGTAAATAGTTTATCTCAAGATGAATTTGACAACGCCTTGTGGCTCACTGGGAAAAGTGCGAATCAGTTGAGGAGTTTAATAACGTACCACATGTTATTTAGAGCCAAAAATCCGTGGTTCAAATAGGAATTCAGTTTTTCAGTCTGATTTTACCATTCTCACCTTAGACACAGTACGTGGGAAAGCGTTATTAAGTGATAATTACTAGATATGTTTAAGTCCTCAGTTTTCTAAGTGATAAACTGCTTTCTTGCAGTTATAATTTTATGGTGGTGAGACACCGAACTATTTAAAACCCCATAGAGTTTTAAATCGTCCGTAAGAAATCTACAACCAAAGTACTTTAAGCCCTTTCTTTTTAAGTTCACAGATCATTGCGTTAAAATGTTCCCGGCAGTTAAAATGTCAAGATCTGAAAAAGTATGGTGTTTTCAGCTCACTCCCTCCTCCTTGACAGCCTAATATATCTCACATAGGTCGCATTACGCAACATTTCCCTCTATTATACATCGTAAAACCATTTCACTTGAAAAACGTAGCTTAGAACAATTATTGGTTTTATTTCGAGGTCATTCTATATTTTAAAAGTGCACAAAAGAGCTTTTTGCTTACAAATTGATTTATTTAGAGTGCTAAAATTGTTTCCTAGCTGTTTCAGTGTCAACTAGTATTGAGTATCAGCTTCAACATTTGGAAGCAGTTACTTCAATTGATTTTTTTTATAGAATGTCACTTTTTAGCTTAAATATTACGCACAATTGCAGGAATATTATTATTATTGCGTTTATTAATTCCTCTTACATATTTCGGTGGTTTTAAATATTTGCAACATACATATTTTAAAATGGAGCAATTTAAGGCACTGCTATTACTGTCCATTAAATGGCCTAGTTGTTGTTTTACAAGATGCATATATTTTATTCCAAATACTTTCTTTTTTTTCAGTACTCTAACTTTCATTTAATGTCGTCTGATTTAAAAGTAATTTAAACCCATAACAACCCGTTTAATAACTGTTTATATGTTTGGGGGAAAACTGGGGGGGGGGGGGGCGGAAAATTTTAGCAGCACCTAGTGGCGGCAAAATAGGTAAATTTGACACTGACTATCCTCATGTGTCCTGATATCATAATAGTAGAGTTATATTTTTTTTTGTGATTAATTAGCTTTTATGGGCTAAAATTAAAAAGAAATATATTACAAAAAAGGAAACTTTTGACGGGAGCTTTTTTGAGGAGGCCTAAAGAGACAATAAGAGAGGCAAAAATCTTGCAATGTGCATCAAAAGATATCAATCAGCATTAAAAGAACAAGAATATAAAATTAGATTTCTTTAGGGGGCGTTTGCGGCTCAGGGGCGTTTTAGGGGTGGCATCGTATATGATACCTCGGGACTAAATTAATCTTTTATGGGTTTTTTAATCCTACCATTGATATAAAGTAGACAAGAGAGAGAGAAAAAAAAATAGAATAAGTTGCAGAGGGTATCAAACATTATACCACCGGGCGTCATAAGTTTAACACATTCTCAGAGCGAGAGAAACATCCATAAGCTGAGGTATCATACTTCTCAACACTCAAATTTCTCAACTTCGGCGACCTAAGATGCTAAACCCTCAAATAGCAGGATCGCTTTGAAATAGTTGTCAATGTCAGATATGAATTTATTTTAGGGCGCGCGTGGCATTCAGGGGCAAATGTTTAATAACGTAGAACATCTGGCTGACGGATGAACACGCCCCTCACGGCATCCCGAAACCTGGAGAAACCGTCAGTTTACATCCAATAATGCCTGTCCCACTCACTAATAATGCAAACCGCCCGGCACTCTCCCCCACCACAAGCGGTGGGGGTACATTAGGACAGCTGTCAGGGCCAACCCCTTCGAAAACGAAAATAACTGTTTCCGTACTGAACCAAAGCACCGGTTCGGAAAGATATCTCCGTACACAGCTTTTGAGTATACTGTTTAACCTACAATAACGAAGAAACAATCTGCTTTTAATATGTGAAGAATACGCCTGGAGATCCGGACAGCAAAAGAAGCACTAAGGTGTGGTTATTTTCTTCTATCACTGTTCAGTGGGTTGGTCTGCAGTTTCTCGTAAATTTTAGAAATTCACAATGTTCAACATATATAATACCTTGAAGACAAAAGTAATTAAGGAAAAATCAAAAGTGTATCTACTCTTGTACTAGCCTTTCTTACAAACTCTTATTCCTATATCCTCTTCGTGTTAGTTGAGATAAAAATTTGCAGATATAATCGTATTCCTTGTAGGTGCAAGGAGAATATGCGAATACAGTAGGCTTTGTGCGATAGTCAAATCTTTTAAAGCTTCCATATTTCGTTCTCTTTACACTGTTAACATATAAAAAATGAATAACGATGACCCATTTCACAAAAGTAAAGTTCTCCAAACGGTTCAATATGAATAAATGTAATTGCGACATGAACCATGGATGTCGAAGGCAGTTTACAGCCTTGACGTGTTCTTATTCTGCAGTAAATTTGTGAAGAACTCTCAGATATACGTGCAGTATGTGTATTTCACGTATCTGTTTATACTAAGGCCTGGTTTTGCTCCCATATTGCTGTAAAAACTCCAAACCAAGACAAAGTTTTTACGTGCTCCACTGTCTTATGAAAAGATTGATCACGTGATTTCTCACGTTATGCTCCCATTATTGGTATTTTACACTTGAGAATGCTGCATTAGCGTTTTTTGGCCAGGAATGTTCCCACTGGAGTGAAAAAAATCTGATGTGTTGTAGTCACATGGCTTTTTCTATAAGCAATAATTTTTGCAGATGTATATATGGGAATACAGTAGGCTTTGAGCGATAGTCAAATCTTTTAAATTTTTCATATTCCGTACTTTTTGCACGGTTAAGATATAAAACATGAACAACGGTGTTGTATGTGACGAAAGTTTGTTTTCCGAAACTGATACAAATAACATCTCCGAAATGGTTCACTCCATAAAGAATTATTTGGACATAAATTGTGTGTTTTAGCAAATTCTATATTTTTTGAGCAGTAAGAGTTTTTGTATCTCTAACGGTTTACAAGCTATTTAAAGGTCATCCAGAGTAAACAGGACTAAATAGGATATAGCCAGAGAATTCCAAATATAAATTTCATTTGTAATGAAAATATCTTAAACATATGTCATTTTATTCCAAATCATTAGTCATTTTCAAGGAAATCAAAAATTCCTAAAAATGTTCCATGTAAAGGATAGTTTAAAGTGGAGGAATTTTTCTTTAAATCTTCGTGTCGTCTCGTTAAATGATATTCAACATAAATACCAACTTTGGTTTTTTACGAATTTTCGTTTTTGAGTTATACTGTTCACAGGGAGACAGGAGGCGTCAAAATGTATTTCCCATCAACTCTCGACGTTAAATTTATTGGTTGAATACAATAGTTCCCCTACATAGTATACGCAGTAGAGAAAGTGAAAATAGTTATAAGGGAAATATACCGCTGCGTTCTTTGTATCAGGGTAACTGTTAGTAATAGTTTCAAGTTTTCTTTGTTCCTAAGTTTTGGCCTGGTGTTGGTACAAGAGCCCCGGCTTACAGGCTATAAATTTATATTTATTTACAATTATTTTTTTACAGGGTTGTAGTTTTGGGTTTCACCAAAAACTCATAAGGTGACCATCTTTAGGTCACCGAGAATAGTTTTTTTTTTCTTTTGGTATCTCTTCCAATCGTTTTTTTTTTTCTTCTTTTCTTTATATACGTATATACATCTATATACACGCACGTATTCACCCACACACACACACACACACACACGCACACACACTTATACACACACCTTCACTGGGCACACCAGAAATATCGTCCCAGCCCGCGCACTGCACTATTTACAATATTTACATTTTCTCGCTGTTTTCCTGCGCGGCCAGGTTGCAGCTCCTGGATATTTTGCGAGGCGAGGGCCTCTTTCGTAGCGTGTGTGTGGTCTAAGACCGAGGTTGTATGAACGCGCATTAGTCGGCGAGCCATGCCGCGTCTAGAACATTGTTATTCTAGTATGTTTGCGGTGCTTCGGCTCGCCTTTGCCAATGTTGGCGATCACGTAGTTTTCGTGGTTCCTAATGCGCGTCCATGCTGCCGTTGCTCTTTTTGCTATTGCCTCTGGGATGGACGGGACCTGAGTTTCGAGGTGAAGAGTTGGTTAGTGGCAAGGAGTGGAGCAGAGAGGATTTTCTAAGGGAGAGGTTTTGGAGGGTTTGAATTCGTTTGAGGGCGGTTTTAGAGGCATTTGTCCAGGCCACGCATGTGTACAGGACCACCGAGAGTATAAGTGACCTATATAAAATCAGCTTGGATTTAAGTTGTAGGTGCTTGCTGCGGAAGATGGGGGCGCGTAACTTTAACCGATGTCTGCCTTTGTTTGCTATATCTTCGAACTTCACACTTACTAACCACTTGCAGCATATCTTAGTTTTCATGGTGCTGCACTGTTAAACGATGTTCCTCTGGGGTCCTTTTTATTTCTTCTGTAACAATGCCGATCTTGATATCTCTATGTATGTTATCGTTGCGCACATACCATGGTGCATTAACTATTGTTCTTAAAATATTATTTAGAAATGTCTGTATGTTTTTATGTTGGTCAGTTTAGAACAGCTCCAAAGTTGTATTCCATAGGTCCAGACTGGCTTTAACACCTGCTTGTATAATAATAGCTGTCAAGATCAGAATTTCTCCCAATGAGCGAGTTAAGTTTCTTGTACTTGATATTTAAGTCTTTTCTTTTAGTTTCTATATGCTTTCTCCAATTTAATTTTGAGTCTATTGTAATTCCTAGGTACTTCACTGTTTGTGCTTGAGGAATAGTTTGATTATTTATCTTTATTGGTAGTATCTTAGTTGATATGTACGGATTTAAATTAATTTAATTTTATACGCCATTTCTTCGTCCACTCGTTAGCTTAATGACAGCTTTCTGTGTAGATTCCTACTGCCATTATTTTATCATCTTGTTATGGAATATCTCTAGTAAATGTAACGTATGGTATTGGCCCCAAGACGCTTCCTTGAGGTACTCCAGCAGCTATATTCTTTACTCCAGAGTATTCATTTCCATATTTATTCCGGAAATATCTCCCTTCAACACAGGATAGCAATATCTGATAAAATTGGTCCGGTAGCTCTTGTTGGAGCTTAAAAATTAAACCTTTATGGATTAAGCCACTCTGTTTAATAAAATTAGTGTTAGTATTGTAAATAATATTGTAATAAATTCAATCTATCACCTCGCTTTCGAAGGTCCACTGTTTTACTATCTATAGTATTGTGTCAAGACCAACATAACAAGAAAAGTTGAAGGCGCATTTATCGATTCTGGTATGTATAATCGAATCCAGTAACAAATAGCAAAAATGTCGCACACCAGTGACAACATACAGCGCAGTATACCAACATATTTTATAAATGTGTTAAACGTAGACACATGGTCGAGCATAAACAGTGTATGAAACTTGAGTATAATGACAATTAAGATGTTTTGTATGAATATTATGGACTGACTACCGCTCGTTTGATAAAATATACCCGCATCTTAATGTGTGCCATGCTATTACAAAACTAGTGTATAACTTTGCACTAAAATACATGGAAATAATTAACAAATTTGCTAAATGAAAAATATAGTATATCAAGGATCACAGGTGGGCGATATAATTTGGATGTTTAATTTGTTTCAAGCCTTTTAGAACAACCTATTTTAACCTACGAAACAATTATTGGACTATCAGATAATAATTGGGAAAAATACAATAATTTTATCAATACTTCGAAAACTGAACGGGTACAAGAATTATACATCAATATAAACTATTCATCTGCAATATAACCATTCATACGTGTCAATAATCCACTGAATATCTTATCTTAGAAGTGAAACATAACTAGATATAGTCGAAAATTGTACAAAAAATGTGTTACTCGTATAGAAACTAAAAAATATGCCCTTGAAATCATAATTTCAGATTTCTTGAAGATCGATGCATTCATATCTATACCAATGGCTCCCTTAACAGTTTGTGCCACTTGTAGGTTATTCTCCATTTATAAATATTTAGGAGACAAGTCCACCAATTTTGATGGAGAAATTAATCCTATGTATGTTTCATTACAAAATATGCTTATTAGACAAAACAAATGTTGTATTATAGTCTTCTTATCTGATTCCAAAGCCGCAATTCCAGCTATAATATCAGCAGATTATCCAAAAAGTGTAAAAATATACGAAATACATTATATATTGGTTCAGTTACAAAAATTAAATAAAACTATATTTTTCCAATGGATTCCAGCTCATTGTGGAATAACTGGCAATGAACGAGCGGACAATCTAACGAAGAAAGAATACAAAATTGTTTATAAAGTAAAACAACAAATTCCATTCGTGTCAATCAACCGAATAATAAAAAATACCTTTACACTGTAATTTGAAAGATATGTCTTTTCTTTTGAAATTTTAACCGGAAAGAAATGAAAAAAGACTAGTTTATTCCCATGATTGTCTCCGTAAACATCTCCAAATATTGGGCAGCCAGACAGAGAATGGTGTTATTAACTCCTAAGCATTAGACACACACACACACACACACACACACACACACACACACACACACACACACACACAAACACACACACACACACAGTTATAGGGAAAATCTGACGTGTTCAACTCACAGGACTTTCTCTACTCTTGTACTAACCATTCTTAAAAATTCTTATTCCCATATCGTCTTGGTGTTGAGATAAAAATTTACAGAAATTATCTTATTGCTCGTTTTCTTCTACGTGTAACAGGAATATGGGAATACACTAGGCTTTGAGCGATAGTCAAATCTCTTAGAGCTTTGAAATTCCATTCTTTTTGCACGGCTAACATACAAATAAATTAATAGTGATGTTCCATTTGGCAGAAGTATGTGCTCCAAAACATTTCCTAAATAATAAGCAATATCTCTGAAATGGTTCACTCTACAAAAAAATTATTGAGACATAAATTGTGTATTTTAGCAATATCTAATTTTTTGTATAGTAAGATTTGTACTATCTCTTACAGTTTACCAGTTATGCAAAAGTCATTCAGACTATAGCCAGAAGATTCAAGATGTACATGTCATTTTTCACAAAAATATCTTAAATATACTGCATTTTAATCAAAATCGTTATAGTCATTTTCAAGAAAATCAAAGGGTAGTTTAGGGTGGAACAATTTTCTTCAAAACCTTCGTTGCGCATCCTTGAAACACATTAAACTAAAATACCAACTTTGGTTTTTAACCAACTTTTCGTTTTAGAGTTTATGATAGACAGATACCACGGAGCTTTTTCTAAAAATGCTTTTTTGGATTTAGGGGGTCTCACAACATATATTTCTGGTAAAATCTTGACATCGAATTTTTGAGTGGAATATTACTATACGTGGTAGAGAAAGTAAAAATGGAAGGTAATGATAATATCGTTGAAAATAGGGCTTGTATTCCACTTCACATTTTGAATGAGCCCAAGGGTGTTGTAAGTTTAATTCCACAACAATCAAAAGATGTTCACGAAAAATAATATGAAAAGTTTCGTGGATTCGTTAGTATGTCTAATGAAACCACATACTGGCCTACTTTTCAGAGCAGGTAAATATACAGGCTTATTGGAGAAAACTGTAGTGATGACGTTATTGCTGACTTGTTGACATAGTAATTACGTCATTGATTTTCTGGTACTCATGCCAGAAATAGGGTAATTTCGCACGATTTATGACGTCGTAGTAAGGCGCTTTACTGGGTAAAGTATATTTTAGTTCAATGCTAGCATTAAAGGATGTGGTATATGAAACATAACCGCCTTTACACGAAAGCGGGAGTGGTAGACCCAGAAGCACTGGAGTTGAGAGATATATTTCATTCGTTTTGTGTACGGTGAACACAATGCGGCGACCGGTCAGAAGTTATCTGTGACACCTCCGTTACTGCGAGCAAAAGCTTGAAAAAGAGCGTGTTGAGATGCCGGCGTTAGCAGCTGCCCATGTGCGTCATAAAATTGCCTAAAAAATGACATTTCAGGAAATTTGCAAGAAATGGTTAACCATAGAAATATCTGATACGTGCATATATGTAGTGCTATACTCGCTCTTATACACACTATTCTTGTAAATGTTTATTTCTCTATCTTCTACATTTTAATCGACATAAGCATTTTCAGAAATTACCTTATTTAGAATTTTCTTGTAGGTGCAAGGGGAATATGGGAATAGCTTTAAGCGATAGTGAAATGTTTTATGAGGTGGTTGCTATGCTGTGCCCTTTGTAAAGCCAAAGAATAAAAATTGACAAATTCAATCAAATAAGAAAGAATATCTCGGAAATGGGTCAGTCAAAAGAAAAAAGACATTTTCCATAAATTGTGTGTTTCAATGAGCTCCACATGTTTAATTTAGTAAGCTTTTATCTATGTCTTACTGTTCATTATAACCAGAAAATTCTAGGTTTGACTGAGAAACTTCTCTACTGGCTATCTGACCCCCCCCCCCCCGACTGGAGGAATGGAGTGGGTTATTGCCACACACTGCCTAAGGTTCTCCAAAGAGAAAAGATTGGAAACTCCTGATGTGGTCTTTCGTGATATTTCAAATTAGGGCATTCTTCTTCTCTAAAACTTTACTCGCTCTTTTCTGCAACACTATTTTGCTATGTTCCTTTTGACCTGACTGACACACACACACACACACACACGCACACACACACATCCTTGAACTTTCAAAATCAAAGTGGACACTACATTTCGGCTGGGTGAAAGGACATGCGGGAATACACGGAAATGAACTTGTGGACAGACTAGCAAACGAAGCTGCCGCGGAAGACACTGAAATAATATATGACAAAGTATCAAAAGAAGCTATAGTAACTAGAGAGAAAGAAACTGGACTCGAAGAATGGCAACAACAATGGACAGCATCAAGGAAAGGAGCAGTAACCAAAGAATATTTCCCATCCGTGAGAAGAAGATTGAAGGAACGGTTACCAATATCTCCGGAGTTCACAGCAATGATAACAGGACATGGAAGGCTAAGAGCATATCGCCACAGGTTTGGATTTTTAGATAACCCAATGTGCAAATGTGAAGAAGAGGACCAAACAGTAAACCACATTATATTTCGATGCAAAATACTAAACAACCAGAGAAACGCAATGATTAGGAAGATACAAAGTAAAGGTGCTACTTGGCCCATAAACAAAGAAGAACTTGGAAACAATTTCATACAACCTTTCGTTAACTTCATTAATGCTATAAAATTCACAGAAATAGAATGACTTAAGTCCAAATATATATATAATTTCTACTCGTTACCAAGATTGCAATCAGCATCATTGTCCAAACACATGTCAATACTCTACTGCTGTTACGAGTCTAATTATATTTGCCTTTCACTATATGATAAGTACCAGATTTATGATTTGTAAAATAACATTAGGTTAAACAAATAAGGTCAAATAAAATAAAATAGCATTAAACAACAAACATCAAATAAAAAAAAAAACTGTAAATATGCACAATAGAGAAGTATTCAATTAGACTAAGGTAATAAAAAATTAGAGGTAAATAAGAGTGTAAATGTTCAAATAGAACATCAACAATATATACATGTATAAAAATTGAAAATTGTATGTAAATAAATAAATGCAAGCATGTAGTATTCATACGGAATAGGGCATGCTATAAAAAAACCACAAAAAAAACACACATACACACAGACACTAAAACTAAAAAAATATTGATTTCCATTGGTATCTAACTACTAAATTGCACCTTTCGTTGCCTCGCCTCCTTACTGAAATTGACGTAACACGGTCGTTTCTCGAACTTGTGCAAATACGTCGGCCGTCGGATAGTTGTCGAATAATCCACAAAACCTTTTAGTTCTGCCATTGTGATTGCTGTCACGTGTTGACAACAGTCACGCAAGGCAGTGCTGGGCCTGTGGTGGGAGGCACCTCGGTTCCGAGCTTACTTTGATGTGCGCCGCCGCGCTCGGCCGGCGTCACAGTATAAATTATGTTATTAAATATTTCCCTCAAGGTGCAACGGAAATATGAGGATACATTACGCTTAAGCGAGAGTTAGATGATTTGAGAGCTGTTCGCTATGTGAAGGCCTTGACATTCCAACATCTTTGTATGGCATAGGAAGTGCTCATCTTCCATCCCCCCCGCCCCACCAAAAAAGAATATGAACCTTGTGTGACTAACCTGTGTGGTTTCAAGAAAGAAAATTTTACAATATGTAGATGACTGCCCTCTATGTTCAGTGATATAGTTTGACCCAGTAACTTTGGCTTTTAAGGAACGGTTCTCGGGTTGGATTTTAGACCCATGTCGAAGCCAAAGTTTCATGTGAACTGTTGTCTACATGTGTAACGGCAGACTATTCGAAAACGTCTTATTCCTTTAGATTCTTCTTCCCCTTTCAAGGTTTAGGTATCTTCTGTCCCCGTCTCTGTCATCCATCCATCTCTTCCATATCTCTCTTTCCAGTCGGCCGACTATTGTTGCTTTCTCTACTGGTAAGTAGAAGAAGTATTGTTTTCCACCCAAAAATTCCATGTCGATATTTCACCGGAAATATATGTATTGAGACCCTCTGAATCCAAAAAAGTTTTTACAAAAAGGTCGGTGTGTGTGTGTGTGTGTGCGCGCGCGCGTGTGTGTGTGTGTGTCTGTGGAGAGCATAACTCAAAAACGAAAAGTTGGTTTAAAACCACAGGTGGTATTTAATTTTAATATCTTTTAAGCACGCAACACGAAGATTTTGAAGAAAATTCCTCCAGTATAAACTACCCTTGTATGGAAAATTTTGATTTTCCTTAAAATGGCTCAAACGATTTTTATTAAAATGCCATACGTTTAAGACATTTTCATGACAAATGGAATGTATATTTTGAATGTTATGGTTATAGCCTATGTATTCCTGTTTACTCTAGAGAGACGATATATTACTATACAAAAATGTAGATATTACTAAACCACACTATGTCTAAATACATTTCTTGTAGGATGAACCATTTCGGAGATTTATTATTATGTGACTTTTGGAGACCTTATACTTCTGTTAAATGGAACATCGATATTCATTTTTTTTATTAGTTAACCGTGCAAATATTTATCTCAACTAACATGAAGAAGATATAGGAATAAGAGTTTGTAAGAATGGTTAGTGCAAGAGTAGAGAAAGTCATATGAGTGCAACGCATGCGATTTTATCATCAACTGCAAAGATTTTTCAACCTCCTCTTATTGTTTTGTTGCTTATTTTGTCCATTTTAATACATCCTTTTGGATTATCATGAACTTCCCTTTTCTATCATACATGATTCGGAACCATATATAAAAGTAGGTGCAGGAATAGCTTTATAGAATTCCATTTGTGGAAGAAGAAGAAGAAGAAGAAGAAGAAGAAGAAGAAGAAGAAGAAGAAGGTCTTGTTTTCTTCCTATAGTCAGAGGAGTGTCACCGAAATTGGGTTCGGGAAAAAAGTTTAGCTTGTGTTTTATTCTTCTGGGTCCTTTAAATTTTTAGAAGGAGAGCTTGTATTTAAATTTGATCCTTAGTTTTACCATTTTAACATTCACCGTAAACCGCTTTAACTGTTATCAAATTCACTTTTTAATGTCTATCTGCTTTAGCACTTAAATTTTAATGTTTTAAAATTTTAAAATTTCAGGTTTCTATTTATAACCCTATTACTGGTTGTTTGAGTGCTGTACGATTTTGATGTTTTGATTTCGGGCCCAAATGACGTTGTCAATGGGCCCTTAAGTCCCACTCACTCACTCACTCACGTGGTTCAGTTGTTCCACAAATAGTTTGTTATACTGAAAACAATGATCACAGACTGGATAATTTAAGGGAAGTTCTTGTTCTAATATTTTCTCATTTATGATCTATTTATATGCTTCTTTAGCATTAAAAGTATTTTAGTTTTATTTTACGTAGATAGATCGTCAATCCGTCACATAATCCTTAACATAGAGGGCCAGAGACTATGAAGTCATGTTTCCTATCCCCTGGAGGGAGTGCGTTCTCCACGGCTGATGAACGCCTGTGTCCAAGGAGATTTTCTGTAGGGATTTCCTTACCCTTGCCTTCTCGAGAGCTTACAAGAGTCTCTTCCCGGGTTTATTTTCAGCGTTTTCCTCCGCCTGCACACATACCAGTATTTCACATATTGGGTTACGTGTGCCAGGCCAGTGTTTCGACAGATCCGCCGTCTTCTGTTAAAGCAGGACGACCTCTTCACCACGCAAGGACGATCTTGCTTGTCATGACAACGCAAATTTCTTTTTACTTTCTCTACCACGTATACTAAATTGGTATGGGGGGGGGGGGGAGGGTATCTGTCTGTGAACATCATAATTCAAGAACCAAAAGTCGGTTAAAAACCAACGGTGGCATTTAAGGTTAGAAGGATGCGACACAAAGATTTTAAAGAAAATTCCTCCAACATTAACTACCCTTTAAATGGAAACTTATTTGTGTGATTTTATCAAAAAATAGTTTTAACGTTTTTAATTAAAATGCCGTATGGTTAAGATATTAAGTGAAACGTGCACTTTTAATTTCCTGTATAAAGCCCATGTAGTACGGTTTACTCTCAAAGACTTCTGCATAAATGGTAAACCGCAAGAGATAGACCAATCCTTGTATATATATTCCGCGCAACTTGGAAACGGCTCTGACGATTTCGATCAAATTTTGTATTCAGATAGGGTTTTGCTTTTTTAGTTCAACTATGTGGGTGTAATTCCCGAAAAAAGCGATTTTGCATAAAAAAATAATTTTTTTATTCCCGCTTCTACTGCGCAATTCTTTTATATATATTCCCGGTATTTCAGAAACGACTCTAAAGATTTGATTAAATTTTTGTATACATGCATATTAGCTTCACAGAGTTTTCTCTACCCACTTTTAGGTAACACATTCACATCGCTTTCTCTACTCGGTCTTCTATAAACAATTTTCCATAAAAAACGTGATTTTGCACCAAAAAACACTTTTATCCCCACTTTTAAAATAAGTCATACCATGTTCTGTATGTTTTAACTAGAAATACTATTACATTTACACTGTTTTTCCTCTCAGTTTTAGGTAACACATTCACATCTGTTTCTCTACTCACTCTTCTACAAATAAGCCATGCAATTTTCTGTGTGTTTGAAATAGAAATGCTACATATTACATTCACAGTGTTTTTTTTACTTACTTTTAGGTATCACATTCACATCTCTTTCTCTATTATATTCATACTGGGCGAAAAACGCCGAGCAAAGCTCGCCCAGGTACTATTTGATTATCACTCAAAGCCTACTGTATTCCCATGTTCTCCTTGCACCTAAAAGGAAATAAGCATTAAGACAATTTCTGCAATTATTTATCTCAACTAACATGAGAATTGAGGAACAAGAGTACAA
Source organism: Tenodera sinensis (assembly GCA_030765045.1). Taxonomy (NCBI): domain Eukaryota; kingdom Metazoa; phylum Arthropoda; class Insecta; order Mantodea; family Mantidae; genus Tenodera; species Tenodera sinensis. Next base: position 121,832,015 of record CM060970.1, read on the forward strand.
GAGAAGGAAAAGTCATGTGAGTGTAATACAGATTTTTCATATATGGGGAGAATATTTAATTCGTTTCTTATTTTGTCCATAATTGTACATTCTTTAACTTCTCTTAGGTATCTCATTTTGGCAGAATTAATTCTATTCCTGGCCTTGTATTTTATCACCCATGCATCAATACTGACACAGCTATTACTTTAAAAAGCTAAGCCATTTTTCATTAAAGAAGAAATTCTAACTTATAAAATCGCACGAGAGATAATAATCGTCAATTTTCACAGTTATCCCCATTTAGTTTCCCGCTAAGTGACGTTTGTGAAATTTAATCCAATGCATATTTAACACCTGCTCAGCTATTTTAAATTCATCCAGTCTGATCTTCCACAAATGTCAGCAGAGCTGTTAAAATACCGACAGGTTGTCTCTGTTGAGCTTAGCATTAAAGTTTTGCTCGTCTGACAGACAGGAATGCAGCGTTTGAATTTGGGCTGTGAATAAAAATGAAAGGCATGTTATATTCAGAAAAGTTTAAATTATTAAAGCTACGAGATATGATAAAACAGCTTCAAATGCCCACCATGTCTAAATTGACGTACTTTACTTTTGACACTCTAAATCGTATTTGTGATTGTCTCTATGGCGCAGTTGGTAGCGCGCTTGCCTCTGGCGCGGAGGACCCGGGTTCAGTACCAGCATGGGGATTTTATCCCCTCTGGGAGGTCTGGCACGGGGTGCACTCAGCCTCGTTAGATCCCGGGGGGACCAATTGAGGAGCTACTTGATAGAGAAGTAGCGGCCCAAGGTTGTGAAGGCCGCATAACTGGCCGGGAGGGCTTGGGGCGCTGACCACGTCCCACCCTCCAGTACTGCACCTCACCAATGACGCCTGTAGTGGGCAGAGGTGGGGGACGCAGCGGCTGGGCGGTAGGCCTTGGCCCCTTGTGGGCTGTCGCGCCGGGGTTTGGTTTAGTTCTATGGCCTGGTGGTTCCCAATTCAGAGGCCCGAGTTCGACCCCCGTCTGGAGAATGGGATATTTAGCCAGGATTATTGCCCATCCTCCCTAGAGTCTGGAAAACGTAAATGAGTGAATTTAATGTTTATATACAAAACCTAACGTAAACAAACGCACAATTATTCATCATTGCCGATGAAGAATTGCTCCACAGAAAAAGCTACTGATATGACCGCAGCTTAAAATGAATAAAAAAAAATCCGATGTGTTGCACCAACATGACCTTCTCTACTCTTCTACTAACATTCTTACAAACTCTTATTCCTGTATTTTCTTCGTGTTAATTGAGATAAACATTTGCAGAAATTATTTTATTATTTTCTTCTTGTAGGAGCAAGATATGGAAATGCAGTAGGCTTTGAGTGATAGTAAAATGTTCTAAAGCTTTGTTCACTTTGCACGGCTAACGTATAAAAATGAATAGCGATGTTCCATTTTACAAAAGTATAACTTCTCTAAAACTCGCACAAATAACAAGGAATACCTCCGAAATAGTTCGGTCTTGAAAGAAAGTAATTTACACACGAATTTGTGTGCTTTAAAAATATCTACATTTTTTGTAAAGTAAGGTTTGCTCCATCTCTTACGGTTTACGAGTTATGCAAAAGTCATAAAGAGTATAATAGGACTTCATGGGCTATAGCAAGGAAATTCAAGATAAACGTTAGAGCCATTTTCAATGAAATCAAAAGTTTCGAAAAGATTTCCATGTAAAGGGTAGTTTAGGGTGGAGAAATCTTCATGTCGCATCCTTGAAAGACATTAAACATAAATACCAACTTAGATTTTTAACTATCTTTACGCTTTTGAGTTTATCTGTCCACATACTGATAGACCAACACACGCGTACATTTTTTGTAAAAATATTTTTTCTCCGATGAAATCACGACATGGAATTTTAGGAAATGTGAATGAAACACATCAGATTTCTGTATATTAAGATTTTGCTTATCTCCTACGGTTCACGAGTTATTGTAAAGTTAATGAAGGTAAACTGGACTACATAGGCTATAGCCAGAAAATTAAAATTATATATTTCACTTGTCATAAAAATATCTTAAACATATATTCATTTTAATCAAACTCGCTGGAGCCATTTTCAAGAAGATAGAAATTTACAAAATATTGTCCATGCATAGGGTAGTTTAGGGTGGTGTAATTTTCATTACATTTTTGTGCACATCTTTTTAGACATTGGTTTCTAGCCGACTTTTCGTTTTTGAGTTATTCTGTCCACAAACAGACAGACATACACATAGGTCGTTTTCTCTTTTTTTACTGGGGCTGAAATCTTGACATCAAATTGTTGGGTGGAATACAAAACTTCCTCTACTTAACAGTAGAGAAGGTATAAATTATAATGAATTTACGAAACGTCACGCATGATTAATATAATAGTTTAACAAGAAGTTACGATTAGGTGGCTTTCAGTCCTTCGTTTAATGCTCGATATCATTACAGAAAATGGGTTATAAATATAAAGGATAAAAGATATTCAATAGTTGAAGAAGAATTTGCAGTTGGTCAGGTCGAACGTGAAGGGACATATATTGATGATTCACGAACATTTGTGTGCGTGTCGCTGATAACACAAAAATATACAACGAAGTATTCTAAATTCCCATTCACATTTGATTTTAACTAATTAGTTTGCAATACTGCCTGGACCAAGTAAGTTAGCTGTTCTGGTCAAAACCCGCCATTTACCGTAATGTGTTATTTTTTTTAACAAATTACCCTCGGATTTTAATACCTACAGTGCCAAGGACTTACAACCCAATCAGTCAATCGATCAGTTGCCGGTCGAGGAACAAGAAAATTAACGAACATGGCAAACCCATGATGGGTGATCAGCCCAGTGCCTCTTATGGTAGTGAGGAGGAAAATTAACGCATGTAGTGACAAAACCCATCATAGCAATCTCCAAGATGAAGCCATCAAAGCTAGAGCTTACCTAGCAAATAAATAGAAACTGCGAAATCTTCAGCCAATATGGTTACTCACAGAGTTTTCAGCCATGAACTCACCAACTACGAATTACGACATATTTGTGGGTGTATTGTGTTATTAAAAGCTTGTTAATTATGACTTCAATTCTGTTTTACATCCTGGTCTAGTGTATATTGAATATTTTGTCACAAAACATGTGTCAGATTGTATCACAACTGTATCAATGCAATAGCTGCAACTAGTTCTACACAGTCGTGTGTTAGATTGTATAACTGTATCAAGGAATGAACCCCTGCAATATCTGCAACTACTTCTACTCAGTTGTGTGTCAGATTGTATCACAACTGTATCAAGGAACGAACCCCTGCAATATCTGCAACTACTTCTACTCAGTTGTGTGTCAGATTGTATCACAACTGTATCAAGGTATGAACCCCTGCAATAGCGGCAACTATCTTCTGATTGCTTTAAATTTTTCCCTGACACTTAGAACATAGAGCAAACAGTATACACAAATTTCAGTGTTATATGTCAAACCATTTTTAAATTATATTACATTTATTAATAATAAATCACGTTTTGATATGCTCGTATGAAAAGACCGTTGGTCCTATAGTTTATTGTATTTGCCCATATGTTTTAATTTCAGTTCAATAAAACAAAGAAATTGTTATACTAATTTTGCTTACATATAATTAGTTTAAGAGGAATACATAATATATTGTATGCAATTTATCCATTTCAATTTTTTTCAGTATGAGTTATGAAAAATATTTAATTTCAGCTCAATTGTTAACTAGTGCACGACAAATCTTGAACATTTTAAACCAGTAAGTCATAAAGCAGTGTCCAAGGAGCGTTTTAACAAAGAAAAATAACTGACAAAAATTAATTTTAAAATTTAACACTACGCTTTTGTTAATTCAATCAACTTATAATTTCCCAGCACCATACGTGGGACCCTCTTGATTTTTTCTTGGCCTTTAGTAACAGTTTTTAAGAAATTTAAATTTACTTGGTTGTTTCTTAATTTGAATCCTTTCCTTTCGCATTCTTCGTAACATTTAGAAATTTATTTTTCTTAGCTGACCTTTACACTATGCACTTTTGCAAATATATACACATTGTTCATAAAATACGTGCTTGTTACGGCTTTACTATAGAATAGCGAGTAACTGGAGCTCTGAAATAATCTGACAAGTTTACAGAATTACAGAACACTGACGCACTTCTCTGCTTCATACATAGGTCAGAAGCGCGTCATTTGAGTTCGATATGTCATACTAATTTAAGCACAGCCAATTTACAACCTTTCGGAAGCAAAATTCCCTGCAGGAGGCCAGAATCAAAGCCAGTGAAAATGAAAAACGCATTTTAAAGCAGTAGTGACGAAGTTTAGCAAGGAACGTTCACCCACACTGGGACTCTTGGAGCTTTAAGATTGCTGATATTGAGAAGGCTAAAGTTAACCATCAAAGTAAAAATTATAACCAAATAAACATGCAAAGATTGCCTTATGTTGGCAGGTAACACCTAAAGGCCTTCTCCATTTCACTCTGAATGCACAGCGGTACTTAATCGACTTGACAACCGCAGATCTTTGCTATCAGGATGTTCTCTATGTCCGCGTCATTAGCAGCAGAACGTTGAGGGACAGTTTTTTAACTTCTTGGAATCTAAGCGTTAAAGGATACTACGGTAGTCAATAGTTTGGAAACGAAATAGGTATTGGGATTCTAAAATGTGTTCTGTGTAAATACATCAGAAAATCACGCCATGCTGCAAAGAGAAAGCAAAATCAGGAGTTCAAGGTTCCTTTTAGGAGATTCGTATTAACTATTTAATATCATCTAATTTAAAAGGAAACTCATAAACAAAGAACAGGGTCGGTTCCCATTAGCGGGAATGTAGCTTTTAACCTTGATTTAAAAATACCCAATGTGACTGATACAGACTTGTGCGGAATATGTGAAATTAATCTGTATCTAAATGAAACTGCGTATCGAAATGGAAATCTCCACGAAACGAAGCTCATTTCCATAGAGATTACAGTCATACAATGAGTGCGTTTGGGTACAGGAGTCCCTAGGACCTTATATTTGACAGGCACATTCAGTATCCTCCGGGCAGATCATCAGGATCGCTTGCACACCCCATTACGTACAACCACATCACGTGATCACTTTCTCATTTTCTCATTTCTGTAGTTTAAAATTGATGCTTTTATGTGCAGTATATTTGTCGTTTTTACGTTCTCTGCGAAGTATCGTTCAGAAAATGAAATTCCCATATCCAGTGAGATAAGCTCATCGGGTTACCTAGTTCTTAGGCGTTCTTACAAAGATAGTATGAGCATGAAATTAGTCATAATGCTTCCCTTGCTGTTCAGGCAACATTTGGCTTGTACCACTGTCTTCTTTTAGGTCCGCCAATGTTTCTTTGGCCTTTCGGGTACATCACTGGGAGTGAAAGTTTGGTCAAAATTGTCAAAAAGTCGAAAATTGTTTTTTTACCTTAAAATGTTCCTGGAACACCGGTGCATTTGAATCAGCTAACATTTTTTATATCCCCCACTCCATGTGGTCATTACGGCCCTTTCAAATAGCGCTCTTCCCTTAACGTACACAGGATGCTCCTATATAAAAGCTTGTTTTTCTCAAAACTACATTTCTGCACATTCCAAAAGAAGGTCGTGCCTGAGTTTTGCTTCAAATTCAATGAAAATTTCCTAAAGTATTCATAAATAGCAGCTAAACAAAGCTGTGATTCAATATTGATGTTATCATTAACATGAATTCCAAAAACATTTTTTTGTATGAAAACAAATCAACAATTTTTAAGATTAAATTTTCTTTGTCATTAAAAAAATATGTACAGCATAATCAGCAAATGTATTTGAAATATCTCTCCATACAATTGTTACCCATGTTTCAGAGTATCAGTTCTGCCAATATAAATAAATTTTGAAAAGTTAATAGACGCGAGCTACATTTTGAAAATTTACCCATAAATTCATAAAATAATTTATATATCATAAACGAGCTATCCAAATTTAATGAAATTTGGTGTACATCCTATTCTTATATAAATAAAAACACAGTATACATTTCAGAAAAATCTAACAAGAAATGTGGAACTTACATATTTCACTCCCAGTGTCCCTCAAAACCAACTTGGTATAGCGATTTTCAGACATCATATTGCAGTGGCTTTGATTTTCTTTAATTACTTCTAGTAAGTTTAATGTTTTTAAGTATTTACGCATGGCTTCACTTTTTCTATTGCTTAGTGTATATCCTGTGAGGCAGTACCTGGTTCGTGCCTCAGTTGTATAGTTTATTACCTCTGCGTCATTCAGTTCTGGGTTCGATACTCGCCCTCGGTTAGTGTCACAATTGGCTCGTTCATATAGCATGGACTCTCTCCTTTGGTAAAGGGAGTGATGACCTCAGGTGGTGGGGAAAGCAGCGAAAACAGTTTGTGGGGTTTTATTCAGGAGTAGCATTCCCAAAATTTATTGAATCCGTTTTACAATCATGTTCATCATGAGTCGAGCGTTAGAGGCCTTGTCAAAACACTGTATTTTTAGTTCCTCTTTACGGCACTGACCAATGTGGTTTAAGAAGAAACAATATCTTCGCGCAATTCTTCTTTCCGCCTCTAGTACTAGACTCACTCCACTATTCGCGAACTGCACCACTATGCGGGACACTTCTACGTCATAATCATCACAGTTGGTGTATTTGGCGCACTGATTCGACTGTTTGTAGACTTTATGTAAGGGAAAAGTCTCGAATTCTCTTATTTCCTGTACTTTAAAGCGCGCGTAGCCCAACAATTTACTTCATTTTTATGGTGGGCTTTCCAGACGATTTTATGCGCCTGAACATTTCGTAGTTAAATCGCGGATTTTCATTGAGGCTTCTCCATCCCCTTCTTCAAACTGCCATTCTGGATCAGATAATTGCCCCGGTTATACCCGATAAGCATGGTTCCATTTGCTTTGAATAGTAAAGCTGTGATTAACTATAAACTATGTGTTTTGTTTATGCTTTCTGTGTTTGTTTCTTGGATTAAGGTTGTGTGCCTTACTAAGATAAACGACATACTAATTTTCATTGTTGATCTTGCCATAAATACTTAAACTGGGTGGGAGGCAGTACAGTGCTTAAACGAAGCACCGTTGCAAAAACTTTCCTTAAAAAAGGGTTTTGAAAGAATGTTATCCATCAGCTTCCAAAGTTTGTCGGTCTAATTTTCCGACATGCTGCATAATAGGTATCCAAAAAGTACTAAAATATGTATTTGTTACTATTATAACTATTTTTCACCATTAATATTGAGTATTGTTGATTACTATTACTATTATTACCATTACTATTATTATGACTATTATGATTACTATTATTACTATTATTATTTTCTCTACTGGTAAGTAGAAGAAGTATTGTATTCCACCCAAAAATTCGATGTCGATATTTCACCGGAAATATGTTATGAGGCCCCCTGAATCCAAAAAAACCATTTTTAGGAAAAGGTCCGTGTGTGTGTGTCAGTGTGTCTGTCTGTGGACAGCATAACTCAAAAACGAAAATTAGGTTAAAAACCAAAGTTGGCATTTAAGTTTAATGTCGTTCAAGGATGTGGCACGAAGATGTTGAAGAAAATAGCTCCACCTTAAACTACCCTTTACATGGAAAAGTTTTCGAAAATTTTGATTTTCTTGAAAATGGCTCTAACGATTTTGATTAAAATGCCATATGTATGAGATATTTTTATGGAAAATGAAATGTATATCTTGAATTTTCTGGATGTTGCCCCTGTAGTCGTATTTACTCTGGACGACTTTTACATAACTGGTAAACCGTTAGAGATAGACCAAATTATACTATACAAAAAATGTAGATCTTGGTAAAATGCACAATTTATGGCTCAATAAATTTTCTTGTAGGGTGAACCGTTTGGGAGATATTTCTTGTTATATGTGTGAGTTTCCGAAAACTTAGAACTTTAGCGAAATGCAACAATGTTGTTAATTTTTTATAGGTTAATCGTGCAAAGAGAACGGAATCTCAAAGGTCAAAGAGATTTCACTCTCGCAAAGTCTTCTGTATTCTAATATTCCCCTTGTAGCTACAAGGAAATAAGCAATAAGATAATTTGTACAAATGTTTATCTTAACTAACATGGAGATATAGGAATAAGATTTTGTTAGAATGGTTAGTACAAGAGTAGAGAAAGTCATGCGAGTGCAACACATATTTTTACTATTATTATTACTATTATTATTACTATTACTATTACTATTACTGTTACTATTACTATTACTATTACTATTACTATTACTATTACTATTATTATTACTATTATTATTACTATTATTATTACTATTATTATTACTATTATTATTACTATTATTATTACTATTATTATTACTATTATTATTACTATTATTATTATTACTATTATTATTACTATTATTATTATTATTATTATTATTATTATTATTATTATTATTATTATTATTATTATTATTATTATTATTATTATTATTATTATTATTGTTAGTTTTTGGTTGCAGTAGTAATACAGCGCAAGTCAAGCTAGTTGTTAAACGCACTCCATGCACAGAGAGCATGTAATGGGGAGATTACGGGGGTAAGTAAACAAAATTAGAGACCATTATGTCTGCTAGAGCCAACGGCCATTAGTTTTAGCTGAAGATAAAAGACCTTGTACTGATGGAACTACTTACTACTGTGCATGGAGAAACTTGGCTGCTAGCAACACCGCTAATTTTTCCCCGTTACTGCAACAATTCCTGTCATTCTCGTTTATATACGCCGTGTAATTTCCATAAAGATAACAAGCCTAAAACATGGCGAACGAGGTCGGGAATTATCTTTGCAGGAACGTTACTACGGAAAAGGTTACAAATGTGTAACATAAAGATAAATACTCCTGAAGTAAATAAAAACTTTAGATATTGTAACTAAATTGCAAATGCCGCCATCAATTGAGAAGGAAATGCCAAGTAAAAGCAAATGTATGCTTACAAAGGCCAATTGTAGGGTGGCATAAAACAAACCACTGGATGTTCCGGAGAAGTAATACCGTAATTAATATCTAATTTAACTTAGAACGGTCGACGGTTGCTGCGGTGCGCTTGAGGTAGAGGAGGGATTATAGAAACCGTCGTACTCTGCAGAGCATCAAGTTAAGTGTAAAACTTGACAGCCTGCTATAAGCCCCAGGCGGCGGTGATTCCACTGATCTTGCGTTACACAAGTATATGAAAGATAAAGGATAGGACTTTTATGCTCTAATTTAATATTGTAACAAAAGGGGAATTCGAGCGAATCCCACATCTGACACCAGAGTGACAAAATAGTCCAATTACTTTTCAGGAACTTTATCTTTTCTTCTGAACTTTTGCACAAAAACACAATTCTCTTTTACTGACGTTAACACAGTCCACAGTCTTTCGTGATATTTTAATTCACAATTGTTCATTTCCTGTAGCCTTGACTCTATCCTTTCACTGTATTTCTTCACTTTCTCTGTCTCAGATACAGTAACTGCGACGATACAATCACTCGATACTTGGCTGCCACGTGACGTATCCCTTACGACGATAGCGCCACACACACAGCTACCTCACACTCACTGACACTGGCCAACTCCTGCCTGTAACCGTAAATCTCTCTTCTGCTGTTGCTTCGCCTTCTAATATAGCGGGGATGCTGAAACAAACTTTCCACGAACTTCTTCAAACAAGCCATCCGCCGGAAACTTCTCGAATCATCTGCAGTAAATCCCTTTTGGTTCTGCCACTCTGATTGTTGTCACGTTTGCGGGAATGGGGTTGGGGAGCTTGACTGTGAGTGTCTTTGACACTCGCCGCGCCCTTTGTCCTTAGACATGTATACACAGTCACTCAGTCAGCCTGACTTTGTGCGCCTTTGTTGATCGCCGGCCTGGTATGTGACGCAAAGAAGTTTAGCTACGACCGTCCTTTGTTGGATGGCGTCTCAATAAGTATATGAATGATAAGGGACAGGAATTTTATGCTCTTATAATATAATCTCTTCAATATTTACGCATTTGTGCAATTCAATTTCCCATAATGTATATGCCCATAAAGATAAAGATTACATGTTTATATTTACATAAAATCAATATTTAAGAGGAATTTATGTAGTATCACCGACAGTACAAAAATTCATATTATGAGATGTTGCAATTGACCGCATTGCACACATACTATATCTCCAAAAACTTCTGGTTTACTCGCGACTGTTCAAACTAACTGAACGTTGCTGAAACCAGCCACAGAATCTTTAATTTCTTGTTAGTTCCAGAAACATAGTTAAAATAAAATCCACATAAATGTGTGAATCAATTGTATCTAAAATGTGGATAATTCTACGCGCACTCACTGCGCACCAAACCGCAACTTTTGCAGTGTGGTGCAGAACTTCTTAAATAAAATGGGGATTTCTGTGTAGCAAAATGTAATTTCTAAGAGACATTTGGCATTGACATTGTGACTAAATCATTATAGTTAGAAGAGAAAAGCGTTATAACATTGTTCATACAATGTTTTTACGACTATTAGTGAAATAATAAACCATTTATATCATTTTATTAAAAAGGTACACGACTCCAAATATTATAAATATTTGACAGAATGTTCTTTTTTGTTTCTTCGGCGAAGTATTTCTGTATTGTCAATAATTGTATTGGACACATTTGTTGCACTCATCATGTAAAATCCCTGGTGAACATATGGTCGATGCAGTACCTTCCATCCTATATAAAGGAATGTCATACGGAAGAAAAGTTTTGTATAAACCTGCATGATATTTTTCAAACTAGGGAATGTAAACAGGAACCTAATTAACTTAAAAGAACGTATTTGGATGTAAGTGAAGAGGCCTTTCTGTTTACTACCTGCTAAATGTTGCAAGACTAGAGATCCCTGGTATTCATTTACTAGGTTTCCACATTTTTGATGGAACAGTACTGTTCCAGTACTTGTAAAGATGCCGTTAAATTCAGCAACATATTGCTCATATTGAGTTATTATCAGTGTGCTTTATTATTTTGTCCTGCACTCACCCACAAAATTTATTGTAGCTTAGCATTTATTTTCTACTGCACAGCGTGTATTTATTTGTGATCCGTATGTGTTAATTCAGTCAGCTCGCGATTGGCAGAGCGATTTCCAGATGATCTGCGATTTCTATATCTGGAGTAACTTTACGCATAAACTGGACAACACAAACCCACACACCCTGGAAGAATTAAAACAAAATATCCTCCAGGAAATTGTCACCATTTCTTAACGTGAACTACCGCAAGTGATGGATAGTTTCCCAAAGAGTTGCCAAAAATGTATGCACAATGAGTTAGCTAGTTTCAGCATCCCCGTTAATAACATTGGCAATTAAAGGAATTTTAAAAATGTTTAATGGTTTCATCTGCGCTGTTGTATGATAGCGGCAGTCGGCGATGAGCGAAGAGAACGCGCACAGGCAAAACACAGTGCAGCCGGTTCGGAGTCTTTTGGATCACTCGCTATAATCCGACTTATTCAAGCACATTGATGAATTACTGTGGCTTGTTGTGTATCTTAACACCATCAGATCAATAAGTATTTACGCAAATCGCTTTCTGAGCTCAAAAAAGCAGGAGTATTCAAATCTTTACTGAACCCTACCAAACGTAATCTTATCTTCTCTACCGTGAGTTACAATCTAACGTGTTGCACTCACATGACTTTCTCCACCCTTTTGCTAACTATTCTTAGAAACTGTTAGGTATTCCCCTATTTTCTTCATGTTAGTCGAGACAAACATTTTCAGAAATTATTTTATTGCTTATTATTTTGTAGGTGTAAGGAGAATATGAGAACACAGAAGGCTTTGAGCGATAATCAGATCTTTTAACGCTGGTCGCTATATTAAGGCTTTCAAATTGCATTCTCTTTGCACGGCCAAGAAATAAAGAAGTGAATAGTGGCCGTCAATTTGAGAAAAGTATTCTGAAACTCACACCAATAACAAGGAATATCTCTGAAATGGTTCCCTCTACAAAAGATGAATTTAGATATCTGACGTGTTTTAACAAGATCTGCATTTTTGTACAGTAAGATTTGGACTATCTCTTATGATTTACTGGTTATAAAACGTCAAGAGGAAACAAGGTCACATAGATTACAGTCAGAAATATACATTTTGTTTTCCACAAAAATATGTGAAACATATGGCATTTTAATTAATATGGATAGAGCTGTTTTTTAATGAAACTTTCCTGAAAATTTTCAGTACCAAGAGTAGCATAGGTTGCAGGAATTTTCTTCAAAGTCCTCGTGTGGTATTCTTGAAGGATATAAAGCTTGAATGCCAACTTTGGCTTTTAATAGACTTTTCGTTTTTAAGTTATGCTGTTCAGTCAGGCACAGACACAGAGGGGCGCGCACACGCACACACACACACACACACACACACACACACACGGTAACCACCAGTCGAGAATTGAACCTAAGACCCTCGCACATTAGGCAGGTGCTCTACCACCGAACTACGAAGCAAACTTGTGTAAACTGTCGCAAACTTTAATCGGTAATTTATAAACATTAAATACACATTCTTGGGTCTAACGTAAACACATAGCTAGCATAATAACTACATCGCTTGCTTGATAAACAACTGCCAATTTGCTCGTCAAATAAGTGCCATTAAATACTTATTCCCATTTTAATTACCTAATTTAAGCCATTGGCATGTAATATTTATCGTAATTAACAAGCAAATGGAAAAGCAATCATTCATATGAGCAGACTGTAGAATTTGTGTGAAATGATGATACATGTGTATGCATTAAGTAATTGCCCTATTGCATTGCATATTGTAGCTTCAATTGTTTTATAAAGCACACAAGAGTCAACTCATAACCTTCATGCACGTAGATATAGCGGATATCCGCAAAATAGAGTGAATGGAAGGTTAAAAATCTTGTGTTACGTCACTTCGACTTCCTTTGCTCAACTGTTCTTACAAGAAACTTTATAGGTTATTGTTCATTGGAAACGGTTTCTCAAATTATTCTATTCAGATATAGTAGCACAAATAACGCCAAAGATAATCTTAGGGGGACTCTATATCGTTTCCTGGGGTCCTTTGAGGCGTGTTCTTTACCTTAGCTATCGCAGAGTGTGCTGGTTTGATAACGCAGTAATAAGGGGGAAAAGAGGGGAGGTTGATGCCTTTGCTCTGTCTGAAAACGATCCACTGATACATATTTAGAAACACACACACACACTCACACATACTTGTGACATATGAAAACCTTGCATTATATAGATGCTTAAAACTCCTAATTGAAACCAGATATAACCGTATAACAATAAAGTTCATGTATACAAAATCAATTCTATTAGTACTTGAATCTAGTAACCAATAACTGGCAACCAATAATTTAGCTATAACTGTTTTAAAATAAGCAATACTAACAAACTATGACAGCCAGCCAACACAAATATATTTATTTATTAGTTATGTATAATATTATCTCACAATTAGTACTAAATCACAATAGCTCCAATTATTTATCCTGTCTACTGCTCTGTAATTTAACCATTACCATAATCTATAACAAGTTATTTCTATATCTATGGATTACACGTGGCAGAGGGGTCGATCATACGGGGAGGTGATGAAATCAGCATCATATACCCCTAAAGGAATGCTGGAAATGTTAGCTGTGTTGGCCGGGGTCGCTGTCTATCGCAGCTCCTCATTTTCGTCACGATGATGAGTGACATCCGCACACCCAAGTGTGGGATTGATCGCGGGCAGATTCCGTGATGGAATGGTCTACCATAATGCATTAAATCCACACACCCTGGAAGAATTAAAACAGAATATCCGCCATGAAATTGCCAGCATTTCTCGCCGTGAAGTACGGTGAGTGATGGATAATTTCCTGAAGAGGTGCCAAAAACAACGACGGTGAGCAGTTTCTATAATTATATAGATAAGTAAAACCTTTACAAGTAATTTTACAAATGCTGTATGGTTTTGCCCACGCTGTTCTATGACAGCGGCACTCGGCGACCAGCGCAGAGGACCCGTACAGGCAAAACACAGCGCAGACGGTTCATAGTCTTTTGGATCACCCGGTATATTGATATGGCAGTGCCAAATGATGTTTAGACTCTGTGTCATAATAATAATAATAATAATAATAATAATAATAATAATAATAATAATAATAATAATAATAATAATAATAATAATAATAATAATAATAATAATAATAATAATAATAATAATAATAATAATAATAATAATAATAATAATAATAATAATAATAATAATAATAATAATAATAATAATAATAAAAATACTGACGATGACGATGGTGGCGGTGACGGTGACGGTGACGGTGACGACGACGACGCCGATGCCGCTGCCGATGCCGATGCCGCTGCTGATCATAATCATCATCATGATGATCATCATCATAATAATGATAATGATAATAATGATAATAATGATAACGATAATGGTATTTCTTTTAATTATATGCTTTCTTATTTTCAGACATCTTAATTCACTATAATTATGTGGAATTCTACGAAAGAGTGTATCTTATAATAAGTATATGTCATCAACCTAGATCTACTATTTATAGGTCTGTGGATATGTTTACAAAATGCCATGAATTGTTGGATTATAGCAGCACTATACGTACCGTTATAAATGCGCCAAAACGTGTTAAACAAGGACAAAATACTTGTTAAGTTCTAGGAAGAAATAAAAAAGACTAAACTCCCACCGCAACAGCCCATGAAAGACCAAAGCTGGCCGCCCGGCCGCTGCGTCCGCACCTCTGCCTAATACAGGCGTCATGAGTAGGGTGTAGTACTGGAGGATGGGATGTGGTCAGCATACTGAGCCCTCCCGGCCAGTTACGCGGCCTTCGCGATCTGTCTGAGAAGTAATACAGTCACGTTATTACAACGACTAGCTTGTAGGCTAAAAACCTAAGTGCTAATTCGCGATAATAATCTAAATGTTCAAAATACGGTCCCCGGAAGAACAGCAGAACTTGAATGTGTAGTGTAAACCGAGGTGTTTGTCTTCAAAGTAAGATTGCAC
This sequence comes from Tenodera sinensis, assembly GCA_030765045.1. NCBI lineage: Eukaryota > Metazoa > Arthropoda > Insecta > Mantodea > Mantidae > Tenodera > Tenodera sinensis. The sequence goes on from CM060970.1 coordinate 121,847,136, forward strand.
GTCACAAAAACTCAAATGTCGATGGGTTTTTATCACAAAATGCAGCCCCACTCAACTACGACTTCTACCCTGCAGGTGTGCAACTGTCTAATGGTAGAAGATTAAGACTTAACGAAAATGAAACATTGTAGTTTTCACATTTCAACTGCCTCTATGTTAAATACTTGATCCAGTATGACGGGTATAATACAACAATGCTCTTTTAACATTATTTAAAACATTCTAAGGTTTCACAAATTTTCACAATATTTTGCTGTTTCACTATGGTACTGTGCACAAAATCGTGCCTGTTTCCGGTATTAGTATATTTTTGCACGAAGTTGCAACCAAAGAATAAGGTTCAGCCATTTAGAAAAAATCTGCTGTGTTGCACTCACATGACCTTCTCTACTCTTGTACTAACCATTCTTACAAACTCTTATTCTTCTATCTTCTTCGTGTTAGTTGAGATAAACATTTGCAGAAATTATCTTATTGCTCGTTTTCTTGCACGTTCAAGGGAAATATAGGAATACAGTAGACTTTGAGCAATAGTCAAATCTTTTAAAGCTTTCAAATTCCGTTTTCTTTGCACGGTTAACACAAAAAATGAATAGTCAAGTGGAAATTTGACATAAGTGTAACTTGCACAAATAACGAGGAATATCTCTGAAATAGTTCACTCTACAAAACATTTTGTTATGCAAAAGTCATCGAGAGTAAATAGGACTTAATGGGCTATAGCCAGGAAATTCAAGATATACATTTAATTATCCCTAAAATATTACAAACGCATTACATTTTAATTAAAATCGCTAGTGCCATTTTCAAGAAACTCAAAATTTTGAAAAAATTGTCCATGTAAAGGGTAGTTTAGGGAGGAACAATTTTCTTCAAAATTTTTATTTTGCATCCTTGAAAGAGATTAAACTGAAGTTCCAACTTTGACTTTTAACCGACTTTTTATTTTGAGTTATTCTGTCCACAGACTGACAGATACAAACATGGACCTTTTTCTAAAAATGCTTTTTTAGATTCAGGGTGCTTCAAAACATATTTCCGTTGAAATCGCAACATCGAATTTTTGGTTGAATACAATACTTCCTCTACTTTACCAAACGTAGTAGAGAAAGTAAAAACCGAAAAGTGTGGAAGCAATGCTTTCTGGTCAGGAACGCAGTATCTAGCCAGCGCAGGTTTTATCTCACTCACCGCCAGGGCATGCTGTTCCCCTTCTCTACCACCATGGAAACAGCGCATTCTGTACCGCGGCAGTATCTACACCACTCTCACCGGTGTCACAGCCGTCTGGCCGCCGACCCCACACACCCTCCTTGTCAGCCGCAACAGTATGCTATCTAGTAATTCCGGCCTCACAACAGCATTGGTCGTCTGTAACCCGTGTGGAGCGAATACACATTACTAGGGAGCCGTCACTGCTGGTGACACAGGACGAAGCGTACTACTGTGGCCTTCTGGTCAACGGGCTACCTATTCAAGGGCAGATGCTCAAGGTGAAGCAAAGCGGGTCACCCGTCCTATACCATACCAGCACTGCTGCCAGTATCGTCACCTAACAGCCTTCTGCACTGCCGCCGCCCAGTGCCCCTGCTGACCATCAACGGCACCAGACACAATCACTGTGCCCAAAGAGCCAGAAAGGACCACACATCACCGAACAGGCACCATCCTCTCAAAGGTCACAGCCAACAGCCACCAAACCAGCCGCACATCCGCTCCAACATAACAAACATCAGGAAACCACACCAGCAGCACTACAGGAAATCAACAGAACACTGCAAGACCTCGCTGGGCGGAGAGCAAGCTTGGAGGAAGCCCTTCACCACGCCACAGAAGAGACCGCCCGCTTGTGCGAAGCCCAGCGAACTGCAGAACAGGCACAAACGGACATAAATACATACTATAAGAACAAGTTCCAGAAAACAGTCGACTACATCAACAACTCCGTCCACAAGCTACTCGACAGGATGCCCAACGGACACTCCAACACCATCATCGCAAAAATCAATAGCCTGGAAGAGCACCTGGGTCCTTCCAGCTTTGACGCAACCTCCCTTTGTACACCTGCTCATAGCATCTCGACCTCACCCTCCCCATCTTGCACGGCGGCGCCGTGGCCGAGCGGTTAGCGCGCTCGCCTACCACCTAGGCGGCCCGGGTTCGATCCCAGGGACCCGCATGTGGTATTCGTGGTGGACGAAGCGGCGTCAGGGCGGGTTTTCTCCGAGTTCTCCGGTTCCCCCGCCATCTCATTCCACCGGTGCTCCATCTTCATGTATCATTAGTGTCACCGCCTGCGGTGCCGTAGTAGTAAAAGCGGGCGTTAAACACTACAACAACAATCCATCTTGCACTCATTTTCCTAGGAGAAGATACCCCTCACCGCAACTTTCCCAAGGTCTAAGTCTGGGTCTTGCGACAATTAAATTACTTATACCTATTTTCCCCTGGCGATAGCATTCGGCGTGTCTAGGCGGTACCGGACACCACAACCATCTCCTCAATAAAACAAATTATCGCCACTGAAAAAAGCAACAAAACAGCATAAATTATTCCATATGGAACCAATCGTAGCATAAACCAGGAGTACGCTAACAGCGGCATCTCTTGATACGGCCGAGCGTCATGCGTACGACACAAGCCAGGCACGACTGTTCCTTACAGTGCACTTAACCACGGTGCCTACCCCTCCCCCGCCCCCATTTCGTCAAGACGCCAGTAATTCTGACGGACGTAGACCCAATGGTGATATCACTCCCACACGTCACGCTACAGTGACGTCAGGGGACAGGAAATTCTTCAACTCGGAGCGACGAGTGAGTACATTTATTTTCTGGGAAGGCGAGCAACATGTATTGAGGTACCTCCTGGTCAAATGCAGCTTGCATTATGACCAGATATTCGCTGCTTTTTGAGTAAGCTTTTTCCTATTTTCGGCATAGTTGGTGAGTTAAAACCTTTTAAATGGTTAACTGTTATCTTCTCCAAAATTCTTTAGCGTCATCTCAGATAGAATCACGCAAAGAAGTCACCACTTCTTATTGCCTTATTAGGAACCAGTGGAAGCAAATTCCTACGTTTTCATCTGTTAAAGATTTGTAACATATGAAGAATGGTTATGGGACATACATTTGTAAACCAACAAACACAGCAAGAAATATTGAAGTTGTGTAATAATCACAGTGCTTTAATTTAAAATAAGTTAGGATTAAGGGACACTGGGAGTGACATTTTCGTCAAAATTGTCAAAAAGTCGAAAATTGTTTTTTTTACCTTAAAAGGTTCCTGGAACTCCTGTGCATTTGGATCAGCTAACATTTTCATATCCCCCACTCCATGTGGTCATTACGGCCCTTTCAAATAGCGCTCTTCCCTTAACGTACACAGGATGCTCCTGTATAAAAGCCTGTTTTTCTCAAAACTACATTTCTGCATATTCCAAAAGAAGGTTGCGCGTGAGTTTTGCTTCAAATTCAATAAAAATTTCCAATACTCATAAATAGCAGATAAACAAAACTATGATTCAATACTGATGTTATCATTAACATGATTTTCAAAAACATTTTTTGTGGGAAAAAATAAATAATTTTTAAGATTAAATTTGCGTTGTTAACAAAAAAATATGTACAGTATAATCAGCAAACGTATTTGAAATATCTCTTCATACAATTGTTACCCATGTTTTAGAGTACCAGTTCTGGTAATATAAACCAATTTTGAAAAGTCAATAGACGCGAGTCCCATTTTGAAAATGTACCTAGTAAATTCATAAAATAATTTGTATATCATAAACGAATTATCCAATTTTAATAAAATTTGGAGTACATCCTATTCTCATATAAATGCACAGACAATAAAAATTTCAGAAAAGTCTGTTAAGAAATGTAGAACTTTCAAATTTCACCCCCACTGTCCCTTATACTTTCCTGATGTATTAATTTGTTCCTTGTTACATCCAGTAATCTTAAACGATAGTGAACTTACCGCCCAAGAAAGTTAATTTTGATCCATTTTTCCTTTCCATAACTATATCTACAATAAATACTTCTGTTTTTCCCATAGTTTCCAAACTTATTTAGGGAAAGGGAAATAAACGGTACAAGAGTGATGTATGGAACAGAAGTTATAGATTATAAAAGGGTAAATCCTTAAAACTTCTCTTTTTTTTCTTGAAGAAGTCTACCTCATTTTGTTACACCCCTGAAATCCATCAAAACTCTCAAACTCTAAGCACAAACGTTGTCTTCTGTTTTATAACCTTATTTCCTTGAAGTATTACTGACATAAAACTTAATGTTACGTCTCTTTTCTTGTAAGTTGTTATTATAATGGAGTTATTGAAACACCAAATAAAAACAGCAAACACAAGAAAGCAAGCACGATAAAAAGCGAAACGGCGCATCATAAGCAGATAGATACCCTCTTGAAGAGAACAAAAGAAAACCACACCACGTTTTTCGTACGTCATTATTGTTGAGCTGAGAGCAATATAATTTATATGACATTCTCTTCAACATTAACCTGATATGTCAAAGCACTTCTGTAAGAAAGAAAACAACATTTTTCTACGTGTCATATACACTACAAAATGTTGGAAATGGAATTCATTATTTAATTTTTGGTCTCTCTCAGGAATATGTATATGTATATAAAGAGTGCTTGAAAAGATACTTTCAGTACTTCGTACTTAATACAGTACAATTGACAAACTTTCTGCTACTTGAGATAAGAGATAAGACCGTTTCAATGCAAATATATTGGGGTTTAGCTATTGGCTGTAATAGTGGTGCTACATATGGACTTTCTTTTTGCTTGCAATAACGTTAATCAATTTATGTGTGATAAAATACTACTGGCCAATCAAAATTTCAGTTCCATCCTCACTGATACTTAAGTATTTCTATGTCTTTAATTATTTCGTATTACATAAGCTAATTGGAGTAACAACAATGAGCATAATTCTTACAAGTTCTTTTGCGATGAGCAGGTATGTGGATATGAGACGCCAATAAGATCACACACTGTGACGCCGGGCGCGGCGCACAACACACTGTCGGGGCTACACCACGTACCAGGCTGGCGAGTACATGATCAGGCTGCCACAAACGACCCTTTGTATCTACGTGATTAACAATAGGCGAGGCCTTATCAAAGGCGCTCATGGTAAAACTTCCCCACACCACTCACACGAGCAACCACATTACAACAATCAGAGTGACAGAACCAAAAGTGGTTTTCTCCAGATGATTCGAGAAGTGCCCGGCGGCCGGCTTGGCTGAAGAAGTTAGCGGAATTTCCATCTTACGTCATCCGAGGCGGGGAAATAGCAGAAGGTTTACAGTTACAGACGTGATTCAATCACTATCAGTGAGTCTTAGCTGTGTGTGGTAATGTCAGGAAAGATACGTCGTATTGAAGTGAAGAAGTTTTAACCAGCGTCGAGTCGTTGTATCGTTGGAGTTAGTGTGTGAGAGGCAGAGAAAATGAATAAAAACAGTGAATGACAGAATTAAATCTACGAGAAGAAAATAGGTGGGAGTTGTAATATCACAAAAGACTGTAGACTGTGTTAATCTCTGTGTTTTTGTGCAAACATTTTGGAAGATAAATGAAGAGAAAGTAACTGGACTGGTTTTGTCATTTCTCACAAGCTTTAGTTATAAGAAATTCTCGAAATTTTATTCTTCCTCTTTCTGGGGAATGCATTATAGTGCACTTAATAAACTTCTGTAACTTGAGATAATATGAGAAAGACTGTTTTAATACATCTATATTGGGTTTTATGCGCCGGATGTAATAATGTTGCCATAGATGGGCTTTCCTTTTGCTTGCAGTAACACTATTCATTTTTACATGTGGCGCATGGAAAACTGCTTGTCGATCAACATTACAGTTCCTCAGTATACTCCCTGATACTTCGTCTTTTAATAATGTTTGTTAGAAAGTCATTTTATATAATAATTATAATATCATTATAATTTTCGAAAAGTTTCCATCTAAAGAGTAATTTAGGGTGGGACAATTTTCTTCAAAATCTTTGTCTCGCATCCTTGAAAGACATTAAACTTAAATATCAACTTTGGACCTTAACCGACTTTTCGATTTTGAGTTATGCTGTCCACAGACGCACACACGCACACACACAAACACGGACCTTTTTACTTTCTCTACTGGTAAGTAGGGGAAGTATTGTATTCCACCCAAAAAATCGATGTCAAGATTTCACCGGAAATATATGTTTTGAGGACCCCTGAATCCAAAAAAAAGCATTTTTAGAAAAAGGTCCGTGTGTGTGTCAGTCTGTCAGTCTGTGGACAGCATAACTCAAAAACGAAAAGTCGGTTAAAAACCAAAGTTGGTATTTAAGTTTAATGTCTTTCAAGGATGCGACACGAAGATTTTGAAGAAAATAGCCCCACCTTAAACTACCCTTTACATGGAACATTTTTCGAAAATTTGTATTTTCTTGAAAATGGCTCTAACGATTTTGATTAAAATGTCATATGTTTGAGATATTTTAATGACAAATGAAATGTATATCTTGAATTTTCTGGCTATAGCTCATGCAGTCGTATTTACTCTGGACGACCTTTGCATAACTGTTAAACCGTTAGAGATAGACCAAATCAGACTACACAAAAAATGTAGATCTTGTTAAAACACACAATTTATTTCTAAATATTTTTTTTTTGTTGTAGAGTGGGCCATTTCGGAGATATTTCTTGTTATGTGTCAGTTTCGGAAAACTTAGAACTTTCGTGAAATGGATAATCGTTGTTCACTTTTTTATGTTAAATGTGCAAAGACATCAGAATCTCAAAGCTTTAAAACATTTGACTATCGCACAAAGTCTACTGTATTCTAAGGTTCCCCTTGCACCTACAAGGAAATAAGCAATAAGTTGTAAAAATGTTTATCTCAACTAACATGAAGAAGATACAGGAATAAGAGTTTGTAAGAATGGTTAGTACAAGAGTAGAGAAAGTCATGTGAGTGCAACACATCACATTTTTCTAAAAGTGTTTTTATTTGGATTCAGGGGGGCAACAAAAACATATATTTACGGTGAAATTTTATAATGATTGGAATAGCAAATGTAAAGATCCATAAGAATAACTGGCAGGACATGGAATATAATTTATGAAAATTAATATTCAAGACTATAACATGCAAAGTGTCAAGTTACTTTTATAGCTGCGAAATTGTTGCAGTAGCGAATATAAAGTTATTAAGGAAAACTGAAGAAGTTTGAAATAGACTTATACAATTACTAGAAGTTAAATCCAAGATTAAACCCAGACGTGAAGCATTCAGGGGGTGTGCAACTTCTGCAATAAGCTCCTTAATCATAACTCATCAAATATGAAACATGAAACCGAAAAGTCGCTTTTATAGTGCTGTTAAATGTTTATACTTACCTACATGAGTTTTGGTTATTGAAACGTCACTAAAACTAATGAACTTTATTATTATTTGGAAATGCTCATGTGAGTGGCACAGATATCTGGTTCAGCAACAGCGGGCTTAGCCATTACTAGTTATAAAGTTCAAGTCAAAACATAAATATAAAAAACAACAGAGGTATGTCCAATATCCCTACTTAACAGGAACGGCGAAACACGGAGGAAAGAAACATGACAAACTGATTGAAATGACATAGATTAAATGAAATTATAAGCCACCTATTAAACTTTTGAAACATTTAAACCTAAGAAAATGTAACTTTAATTTAAAAATCTGATGTGTTGCACTCACATGACTTTCTCTACTCTTGCAGTAATAATTCTTACAAACTCTTATTCCTATATCTTCTTCGCGTTGGCTGAAATAAACATTTGTACAAATTATCTTATTGCTTATTTTCTTGTAGATACAATGGAAAAATGAGAATATAGTAGACTTTGAGTGGTAGTCAAATGCTTTAAAAGTTTTCAAATTCCGTTCTCTTTACATGGCTAACATAAAAAACTGAAAAAAACTGAAAAAAAAACTGAAAAAACCTGAAAAAAACTGAAAAAAAAACCTGAAAAAACCTGAAAAAAAACTGAAAAAAAACTGAACAAAACTGAACAAAACTGAAAAAAAAACTGAAAATAAACTGGAAAAAACTGAAGAAAAAAACTGAAAAAAAACTTAATAAAAACTGAAACTGTTGCATTTCGCGAAAGTTTGTTTTCTGAAACTGACGCAATTAACAAGGAATATTTCAAAAATGGTTCACTCTACAAACAAATTTATCTGAACCTAAATTGTGTTTTAGCAAGGTCTGCATTTTGGCCTAGTAAGATTTGATCTATCTCTTACAGTTCATGTTATTCAAAATTCATCCAGAGCAAACAGAACTACATAAACTATAGCCAAAAGATACAACATATACATTTAATTTCTCACAAAAGTATCTTAAATATGTCATCTTAATAAAAATTATTTTAGGCATTTTCAAGAAAATCAGAAATGTAAAAAAATATTCCATGTGAAGGGTAGAGAAATTTTCTTAAATCTTGAAGGTATCGTTGAAATACACTAAATTAAATATCAAGTTTAGTTTTTGAACGACTCTTCGTTTTTTAGTTATGCTGCCCACAGACTGACACACAGACACATACACACAGCGATCTTGTTCCAACAATGCTATTTTTTTCATTCAGAGGACCGTGTGTTTGTGTGGCTATCTGTGGACAATATTGTAACTGTAAAACAAAGTTGGTATTCCAGTTTAATATCCTTCAAGGACGCAACTGAAGATTTTCAACATTCCTCCATCCCTTTTACATGAACAATTTTCCAAAAATTTTGATTCTTTCAAAAACAACTAATGAGTTTGATTAAAATGTCATATCTTTATAGATATTTTTACAGCAAACGAAATATATGTTTTGAATTTTCTGGCTATAGCCTATGTAATCCTGTTTATTCTTGATGACTTTTGCATAACTGGTAAACCGTAAGAGATAGACAAAATCTTACTATACAAAAAAAAAAAAAAAAAAAAAAAAATATACTCCCTTTATGTCCACATGAATTTTTCAGTGGAATGAACCGTTTCGGATATTTTCGTTGTTTGTAGGAGTTTAGGAATACTTTCGTCAAATGAAAGATCGTTATTAGCTTTTCTGTATCTTACCCATGCAAAGAGAACAAAATCTCAAAGCTTTAAAACATTTGATTATTGCTCAACTGTATTCCCACATTCCGCTTGCACATATAAGGAAATAAACAATAAGATAATTTCTGAAAATAGTTATATCGACTAACATGAAGATATAGGAATAAGAGTTTGTAGGAATAGTTAGTACAAAAGGAGAAGGTCATAAGAGTGCAACACATCAGATTTTTTAATGTGAAAAAAATGAAAAATGAACAATTTTCTGTGCTTTATCCTTCTTTAAGACATTGAAAGGGCAGAAAATGTAATCCTCTGTAGTTCATTTTCGCTGTTAAACGTTTCCCTTCATTCATTTTGCCAGTAGAATTTGCTGCTCAATTACGTATATTGCGTGTAAGAAACATTTTCAGATTTAATGATCTGTGAAATAGCTCTCTGTGGAATTACATATTTTATCTTGTTCCCTCTATTCCATAGCGATACACACAGAAGGCAGATTCAGTTGGTGTGGCTGCTGGCGATGAAAGATAGCTTTACATAATCTATAAGAAATTCTTGAGTAAGTTTGCCTCAACGCTCACTCATCATCTGAACATCGTGAAGTGAAGTGACTTGGGGCAGAGCAGCTTAAAATGCCATCCATCATGATGCTAGATCTTCACGGCTTGGCAGCTGGAATAACCCGCTCAACTCAAAATCGATGTGCTTGGAAACGAGGGGCAATTCTAAACCTCTACAGCAATGGAACCTGAATATTAAATATAGGTCAGTGAAATGTGTGTACTGAAGTGTGTGTTTACTTGCCAGTGGGCCGTTCCTACGTTTTAAATGTAGCTTTTACCTTCTTACTACACGGACGTTTCACCAAAAACACACGTTTCGAGACCCACGGAATCGCAAAAAAAAAAAAAAAAAAAAAAAAAAAAAAAAAAAAAAAAAAAAAAATAATAATAATCAAAAATACGTGTTAATTCTATTCCAACTTTAAGTCAGCTAAATACCAGACTGGACCGCCTCCGTAGCGCAGTTGGTGGCGCGGGTTCGACCCCCGGTACCAGTATGAACATTTTTCCCCCACTGGGAGGTCTGGCACGGGGTGCACTCAGCCTCGTTTGGTCCCGGGGACACCAATTGAAGAGCTACTTGATGGAAAAGTATTGACCCCAGGTCGAGAAGGCCGCATAACTGGCCGGGATGGCTCGAGACGATGACTACGTCCCACCACCCCAGAACTGCACCCCATCAGTGACGCCTGTACTGGGTAGAGGTGCGGATGCAGCGGCTGTGTGGCAAGCCTTGCCCATCATGGGCTGTTGCACTGATCTTTAGTTTAAATACCATATTAGCTATACAAGTTTAGTACCACGTATAGTAAGTAGATGTCGAGGTGTCGTCGAGATTTCGCCGCAAATATACATTTCGAGGCCCCATGAATCCAGAAAAGTAGTTTGGGAAAAAGGGGTCGTGATTGTGTGTGTGTGTGTGTGTGTGTGTGTGTGTGTGTGTGTGTGTGTGTGTGTGTGTGTGTGTGTGTCTAGGACTTAAAAGTTAGTGCCTAGGGCCAGTCGCCTGGGAGCAGATGTACCTATGCACCAAACAGACTAAAGACCTGGATGCGTGTGGTCAGCCAAGCACTAGGTATGATAGTAAGGAAGATGATATGAAATGCAGGCGAAATGTATGATTAGAAAGGTGATGGTGGAGCAATTGGTGGAATGAATAGCGGGGGAACGTGGAGAATCCGGAAAAAAACCCACCCAGAAGTCCCTTAGTTGGCGCCAATTACCACATGCGGGTCCCTGACATCGAACTCGGGCCGCCTAGGAGGTAGGTGAACGGTCTAACTGGTAGGCCATGGCGCCTAGTCGGTCAGAAATCAAAGTTGGTACTGAGGTTTTCTGGATGCCACGCAAAAATTTTAAAGAATATTCTTCTACCCTAAACTACCATTTACATGGAAAATTGTTCCAAAATTTTTATTTTCTCAAAAGTGGCTCTAACGACTTCGGTAAGTGCCATATGTTTCAATATATTCTTATGAAAAAATGTACATTTTGAATTCGCTGGCCATAGACCATATATTCCTGCTTATTTTTGACGACTTTGACATAACTGGTAAACCGTAAGAGATAGACCAAATCTTACTGTGCGAAAAGTATAGATCTTGCTAAAACCCACAACTTTTTCAAATGCATTTTTTTTTTAGAGTGAACCATTTCGGAGATATTTCTTGTTCTTTGTGTGAGTTTTGAAATGTTTAACTTTTCTCAAATGAAACGTTATCTTCTTTTTGATCGCTTGGTCGTGCAAAGAGAACGGAATATCAAAGCTGTAAAATATTTTATTACTGCCAAGGCCATATTCTCCTTGTACCTACAAGAAAATATGCCACAAGGAATTTTCTGGGAATGGTGCCTAAAATACTTTTTATTGTGAATGAGCTTTGTGTAACCTATGGTCCATATGGTATCTTGCCGAGCGAGAAGGCTTCGCGATAACGTGTGAGGCTCGCATGCGGAGGTCGTGGATTCGATCGCCGCGTATGGTCTATCTGACATCGGGATGACATGGATCACTAGGTGAATGCTGGGTAGGTTACTTTCAGCCCCGAATTTTTTCCCTCAATTTTACCTCAATAATCATTTCATTTATCGTTTTGCCCGTTTGATATACTCCCATTCAATACATGGCACAAGAGAAATTTTACGCATACACTCAGGAGAGCTTTCTTTGCAAAATTCAAGACATCAAGAAGAATGTATACCTTCCTAATTCAAAGGAAAACTTTATATCTAAAGTCAATCTGACACAAACATTAGACATCACATATTATTTACACCTGACAGAAGAAAAGTGATACTCCAACTAGTGTTCTAAAATTATTGGCGTTAGAGACAATCCATACTAGATTTCCAGAACACGAATGGCTCCATATTTATACTGATGGATCATTTATATCAAACCAAGATGGAGCAGGTGCTGGAGTCACATGTCACCTCTTTTCGTATTACAAATCTTTAAGTTATGGAACTACAAACTTTAATGGAGAAATTGAAGCAATTCGAATGGCCCTACAAAATCTTTTGTACAGAATTTCACATTTTCAGCAAGCAGTTATTCTCTCAGATTCCAGGGCAGCAATTATAGCAATTACTTCCAAGTTGTCACCAAAAAACCAAACAATTATTGAATGTTGGAAAATCCTTACTCATCTAGCAGCACTTCAAAAACACCTAGTCTTCCAATGGATACCAGCTCACTGTGGACTGAGTGGTAATGAGAAAGCTGATTTTCTTGCAAAAAAGGGTACCGGCAATGTGCAGAAATCTATAGTTAATCTACCATTTTATGCAGCTAAAAGATTAATCAACTCTGAATTCACAAAAATTATTCCAAAATATTACTATGAAAAATCAAAGAATAAAAGATGGGAACTACCAAACATTGAAACAGTAATTCCCGAGTATCCTCGAAAAACAGTAGTTGCAACCTTCAGGTTGATTACAGGACATGATTGTCTGGCAAAACATTTAAACAGAACTGGGATATTATCTTCACCACTCTGTCCTCTATGTGATCTGCAAGAGGAAATGGATCGAGACCACCTTCAAATATGCCCAGCCACTTCTAGTGCCCCATCCATCAGTGAAAAATATTGGAGAGCAAGAGGATTAATGACTTCATTGTCAGAAATCCAGCATTAGCTAACAACAACATATTTAAGTCACCACATTCCTTCTAATATGTGCTTCATAGAAGCATTGCAAACAAAAAATTCTAATGGCATTTTCTTCTTTGATCAGCCAGCGTCGAAAAAATAAATGGTTTTTGATCCGAATTTAATGCACAATTCCACAAGAATGTACGAAGATAACAGTTTGTTACTTGTAAGATGCGTAGAGTAAGTTATTTCTGACATAGCTTCAATAGTAATTATATCGTAATTATAAGTAATGCTGCGAGCTGTTCTTTTAGACGTGAAGTCGACAACGTTGCGTTGAGGTTGGTCAGGGAATTCACCTGGTTTGTGCATATAAACAAGTCGGGCACTTTCGCTTTCGTGCAATGTTTTGGGAGCTAACGCTTGTGATTGGCCTACACTCACACAGTAAACACGGAACGAGAAGGCAGGGTATGGGTTTGTACTCATGCCGCACCGCTGTGGTGTTAGTTTATGTATTAACCTAGGGAAAGTGACACCTACACAATTTGCAGTGTTGCCAGCTTGTTTTCGACAAAACTAAAATATCTCCGTAGAAAATGGTCAGAAACAAAAACGTAAGATGCAAAATGAGTTCCGAATACCGAGATCTACGAATAGTTTAAATGTATGGAATGACTTTCCTTCCACGCGTTAGCAGATTTAAAGCATATCTGTACATTAGATGTTAACACAGAATTTAATTTAGCTACCACAATATCGGAGTTTGAGTTTAGTACATCCTCTATGAAATCGATTTCATCCACAGTTGGAACAACTTGCGGAATGTATTTTTATACCGTTTTCCTCACTGTGAAGGAGAGAAGCTTGAGCCACCAGCGCCTGGCTTCACTCGCCAATATCCGATACATCAACTAATTTCATCTTGGTTGGAGATGACTGAATAATCTCAGAAATTCACGTAAGGTGAGCCACCGTTTATTCGAGTCGAGATGAGGACAATAATATGATTAATTTTTAGAAAGTTTCTGAACTATAACCTTATTTGGTGTCTAGTTCTGATATTTTCTTCAAATGCTTTTTATTTTGTTTTTTAAAATTTATTTATGTTTGCTTAATTTGTGTAATTATTAAATAGACTCTTCACATAAATTGTATGTCATGTTCCAGAATACGATATTTGAGGTAAAAAGTCATTTTAAGGTATACAGGTGTATTTTTACTTTCTCTACTGGTAAGTAGGGGAAGTATTGTATTCCATCCAAAAATTCGAAGTCGAGATTTCACCGGAAATACATGTTTTGAGGCCCCCTGAATCCAAAAAAAGCATTTTTAGAAAAAGGTCCGTGTGTGTGTCTGTGTGTCTGTCAGTCTGTCAGTCTGTCAGTCTGTGGACAGCATAGTTCAAAAACGAAAAGTCGGTTAAAAACCAAAGTTGATATTTAAGTTTAATGTCGTTCAAGGGTGTGACACGAAGATTTTGAAGAAAATAGTCCCACCCTAAACTACCCTTTACATGGAAACTTTTTCGAAAATTTTGATTTTCTTGAAAATGGCTCCAACGATTTTGATTAAAATGTCATTTGTTTGAGATATTTTTATGACAAATGAAATGTATATCTTGAATTTTCTGGCTATAGCCCCTGTAGTCGTATTTACTCTGGACGACTTTTGCATAACTGGTAAACCGTTAGAGATAGACCAAATTATACTATACAAAAATGTAGATCTTGCTAAAATACACAATTTATGTCTCAATAAATTTTCTTGTAGGGTGAACCATTTCGGAGATATACCTTGTTATGTGTGTGAGTTTCGGAAAACTTGGAACTTTCATGAAATGGGTCATCGTTGTTCATTTTTTTATATGTTACGTGTACAAAGAGAACAGAATCTCAAAGCTGTAAAAGATTTGACTATCGCACAAAGCCTACTGTATTCCAATATTCCCCTTGCACCTACAAGGAAATAAGCAATAAGATAATTTGTACAAATGTTTATTTTAACTAACACGAAGAAGATATAGGAATAAGAGTTTGTAAGAATGGTTAGCACAAAAGTAGAGAAAGTCATGTGAGTGCAACACATCAGATTTTTTAAGTAAGTACCGATATTTTTTTTAAAAAATAGTGACATTATTTACCAAGTATTGTATTACCATTCATAATCTATCCCCGTTCCTACTTCTACATTTACTTACCGCCCTTATGTAGCCACTTATCGTAATAAAAACAATTTTTTGTATGTCTGTGGAAAAATTATGTTGCCTATGATATAAGTCAAGTCTGCACTGTTTCTTTAATATCATCGTGGTTGAAATGTTTTCCACTAAGGAATTTCTTCACATGAAGAAGCAGATGAAAATCCCTTGGTGCCAAATTGGACCCCTAAAGCCCACACCATTGGGGGATGAATGTTTACTAACAACATTTCTCACATTCAAAGAAAGAATCACTTAACAGTGACTCCACAGTCAGCGGGTCATTCGTTTTTTGTTTTAATATTTGGAAACGCCCAAACAATACGAAAAACAAAGTACGCTCACAGCTGCGTCTAGCTCCTTAATGAATCGAAGAAGAGAATACGCATGCGCAAAACCTCGACTACAGTGCCGCAGTGGCAAAATGTTTAAACGGTTCTTACTTTAAAAACACGCCTCGTTTATCCAGAACTCGATATTTTTCTAGATATATTAGATCTGGAAGTCAAGATCTGCATCACTTTTCCAAGCTCTATGTTTTCTATAGCAATAACAATGTTACTTCCACCAATCATTTTTTCAGGATAATTGGGCTTTTTGTTGAAAACTCGACCTGGTCACGATGTATTCATGCTTTCTGTTGCTGACAGATGTGTAACTACAAAATGACGTGGCAAAGGCCATTTCAAGAGGAAGTAGTATCGAAATACAGCCGTAAGACTTCATAATTACACAAATTTAAAACTGGAATCAGTGAGTACACTAGGGGTTGATTGTAGTGTGTATAACTAGATGATAAGTGCCCATACTTGCTTCAAAAAGTAAAAATAAAGCCTCTATTTCTCCCCTATGTTTATGGAGGTGTGAAAACAGGCTGAAAACAGTGTTACAAAGTGCACGTTATCTACCAATTTGTCATTTAAAACAATCATCTTACGCATTTGAATACTGAACTACATTTGTTCGTAGAGTAGTGCACACTGCTGTCCTTTACAGTATCACGTAACTCATAAGAAGATTACAATCTCACAACAAAATGGAACATATAAGAAAGCACGCAAAAAACATTCATAGGATAATATAAAGTGACCGACATGGTTAGTTAAGCCAAGGCGCTAAATAATTCAGCTAAAATAATAAATAAATGGTTCAGCCAATAACCACAACAAACATTACAAAATGGCGTGGGAACGAAATATAAGTTTAAGCTCTCGTTCGTAACTGCTAAAAGAGAAAGAGACACAGTGAGTGCATTCAGTTTGCCATACATACCTCAACGACTTGTAGCGATACCTTATCAGCTAATGCAGAACACTCTTGAAAATGTTATCAGGGGAACGCTAGATGAGCGACTGTCACGTTTTGAAAGACCCTTGAAAACGATAAAAAATCCGCCAAAGATTTTTCTAACTATGACCGTAAATCTGAGACACAGCCACTGAAACACTCTGTATAACCACTCAATGGTGAACTTTCAAGGAAACGCCTGGGGGCTAGCAGCCCCTATCGGGCGCGCCTTTCGGTTGGCGCGCGTAAATCTACGAATAAGCAAGTTTAGAAACGCATGGGTAGAACGGGCATATCCAAAGGAAGGGCAAACAAAAGATGATTTATTACACGACTCGCAAAGGACTAATAATTTGAATACAGGCGAAGAAAAGGAAGAAGGAGGAAAAGGAGAACCAGCAGAAAAAAACAAGAAAAATAAAAATTTATAATTTAGTTAGCAAGGAATCAGCTTGATGAACACGGGTTATAAGGTTCACACAAAAATAAGACAGATTACGTCATATAATATAATCAATAACAGAAAATCAGAGTGGGTTTAGAAAAGTAACAATGTGTTGACAATGTTTTTACACCGAAACAACTAACAGAAAAAGAAGCGAGAGCAATTTAGAAACACATATTGGATTTACAGATCATAATAAAGCCTTTGATCAAGTTAAGAGATATAAATCATGGGAAATATTAATTAAAGGATATCCACCATTCTTATTAAAGCAATAAAAGAATTGTACCAAAATACAAACATAATTATAGACACTGGATATCCAGAAAGAAGTACATAGGGACCATTAAGACAACCACTGGATTACGACAAGGGTGTCTTTTATCACCAACTTTGTTTAATACACAAAAATATGGGCATAAGAGTTGATAAGAAATCTTGTGTAAATTATGTTTTATTTCCAGATGATATCATAATTCAGAAAAATGTGGATGATTCACAGAAATCTTTGCACGAGCTAAACAAATTCTGTAAATTCTATGCTTTTAAGATCTCAGTAACAAAGCAAGGGTTGTGACATTTAAAGGCAACAATCCAGCGGAATATAAATTTTTTCTAAGCAGTCAAGGTATAGAATAAGAGTCAAATTTTAAATATTTAGGTTGTGATATCAGTTTTAACGTAGAAAGAGATATTGCTTTGAAAACAAGCAATGCCAGGTACTTTATGGGTCTACACTAATGACTTTTAAAAACAAAGTAAGAAAGGAAACAAAAATAAAATCCAACAGAATTATAGCAATCCCCACGATACTGTGTGACTATGAAACTTGGGTTTCCACAAAAGAACAGAAGGATAAAGTAAAATTCAGAAAGCAGAGACGAGGTTCCCTAGGCAATTAAAGGAGTGCATCAAATTTGGCAGGATTAAACAAGAAGAAATAGGGGAAGAACCATTGTATGATCAAGTAATATCATATAGACAAAAAAGAATCGAGAATCATCACTACCATCAGGGCCCGGATGTTTAAGACTTGTCAGATTTGTTTATGGTTTATTTCATGGAAAATATAAACGAAGCATGATTTTACCAATGATTACTAAAACTATCTAAGAAATTCTCATGGGTCTTATTTTGACTCTTTTAACGTTGTTTGCCATTATCTTATCATTTTTCACATTATAGTCAATATTTGCTCTTAAATTTTCATATTTTTGTCATATTTTTATATTTCTATCCCAGTTTCGCATGCTTAAAGTTATCCCAAAGCGCGATTTTTCACATCTAATTCTCGTCTTTAACGTTTCCTACAAAATTGTCTTTCTAGAAATGTATGTATCCGTGAATTCGGAGGGCAAGCTGAATGAATCTTGCTATTGAAAATCTTTTTTCTGAAACCCTTTCAAAATGTGACATTTATTTCATTCTGTGAAGAACAGAGGATTAGCTCTGGCATGTGCAAATAAATACATTCAAAATGCAACAATTAAATTAATATTATTTATTAAGTGTGCTAGATTTTATAGTAGATTGTCAATATAATTTTAATTTAAATAGCGTTATATTTTTGAAGATTTCGAAAATGCTCACATAAAATATTTCGGTGATATTTATCGTCCTATTTTGTCATATTTCAGTTATAAGTGCTTACATATTTCTAAAATGTTCAGCTCAAACATCCGGGGCCTAGTCATCATCGTTATGGGTATTAGCTGGACAAACATAGTGTTTATTATCTTGGGAGTGGCAGCACTTGTGCGCTTGCGTCATGGGAACAAACTTCTATGCTACGCTTAGGTGGGCATGACACGATAAGCTACAGCTCAAGTCCTTGCACCCCCCCCCCCCCCAACAACCCGTGATTCCACTTTCCATCACAAGGCAAACACTACTCAGGCTAGATTAAAGTCACGTCTCCAAATACAGGCACCCTAACGCTTCATTTTCAAAATACTCATTCTCTAAAAAGGGCAGCATTTATTTATATTACGTAACTCCCTAATTACTCTAATTTTTATAGTTGGTGTTTCAAAATTTCAGCCGTGGTATTTTCATGAATATTTAACAGCTCTATCTCTGCAGTGCTACTTTTACTGAATTCATAACCTAAATTTAGAAATTATTCAAGATACGAGTATAGTGACATTTTAATAAGATGTAGATTATGCCTGATACACTTCGATATAAAAGGGATAATAGATAAATGATGCATTTATCGTATCAGCTTTTCATTCAATTTTAAAAACTAGTATATGTTTTAAATCGCCACCAAACATATTTAATCACTAATGAAAATTCACCACAGTATTAACTGTAATAACACCACAAGACCGTTTTCAAGACGATAATTTTACACAAATATTAAAAACTCTATAGGTATTTGTTGATAGTATTTCGTGAAATAATTTATTTAATAGTATTTAAGGTTAATAGCGATATAAAAGTAAATAATGTAATATTCATACATATTAATTAAAAGTTATTTTCACAGTTCACTTTACAACTGATCTAGTAGTCTGAGACAACAGTAATTTTAACGTTTAGTTCAGTGGAATGAGGAATTAGGCACATGATAAATATAAACTAACAAATTTGTCTTAGTATGCTGTTCATTAAAACTGGGCCAGCCCTATTTAAAATTCCAGTTCTTAAAGGTAATTTTGACATCGCCTCTTCAATTAAAATGTCAATACTCTCACTGGAATGTTCACCAAATATTTTATCTATCATTTCTGAATAGCTCACGAATTGTTTTTACTCGGTAAAAATGTTCAGAAATGTAAGAAAATATTTAGGTTGGTGGAACTGCAAGGAGGTGATAAGTGATACCAACACGACAAAGAGGGGATAATCCAGATGAGTAGAGTAGTCTTACTAAACCTCCAGTTCCACTCTGATGTGTTGCACTCACATAACTTTCTCTACTCTTGTACTAACCATTCTTACAAACTCTTATTCCTATATCTTCTTCATGTTAAGATTAACATTTGTAGAAGATCCAGAGAAGGTGAAGTTCAAGAAAGGTGTGTATTACGCCACCCTCGCAATACAAGAAGACGAGGCAACGAGAGAATTAATAGTCCTAGCAGGCAGTGCTTTGAGTCAGTCAGTGGTTAGTGTGTGTGTGGTGTGTGTGTGTGTGTGTGTGTGTGTGTGTGTGTGTGTGTGTGTGTGTGTGTGTCGCGTGCGTGAGGGTGTGTGTATCGAAAGGAAGATAGTGAAGCAGTTAATGAGTGTTGAGTGATAGCCTCGTCAGTGGCGAGACAAAGAGAAAGTGCAATTCAAACCGCTTTGGCTGGATTGTTTCCTCCCTAGTAGATCACGAAATATATATTCACGGTATAGGTCTTTTAAAATTTACGTAAGCCTAAGAAGTCTTCGCGAACCTCTGGGGGTAACCATAAGTGACATTGAACATATGTGCATTAAACGATGAAATCTAACGCCAGACGGACGGAGTTCGAGTCGAACGGAGGTGAGGTGATTGTTCCCCAGGTTGAGTGTCTTTACCGCAGTACCTATTCACTTCTTTACTCCCAGAGAATATAAGAGGAATGAAGTGAAGTGGTGAAAAATTCAGGTTACGAAATGACAGTAAAAGTGACGGTCTACTTCCTCTACCATCTATATGACAGATAGAGAGAGTATCGCATTCCGCACAAAAATTCGATATCGATATTTCACTATAAATTCATGTTTTGTAGTCCCTGATAAAAAAAATAAGTTTTGTAAAAAGATCGGGGAGCGTGCTGCCATCTACTTGTCTGTGAACAGACTAGCTGGAAAACGAAGGTTCGGTTAGACACCAAATTTGGATTTAGATTCCGCATACTACAAGAATGTGACACAAAGATTTTCAGGAAAATCCCCGCATACCAAACTATCCTTTGTATGGGAAATTTAAAAAAAAAAAAAACATTATTTTCTCAAAAGTAATTGTGGATATTGTTATTAAAATGCCGTATAGCTTTACTGCACAAAACTGTAGATCTCGTTAAAATTCAATTTATATCACATGCACGTTTCTGTAGAGTGAAGTATGGGTATAAATTTTGCATTACTAGTACTTTTTTGAAAGGACAGTCGTTACCTGTTTTATCTATTGGCCATGCAAAACGAATTTCTGTAACACGAAGAAGGTAGAAGAATAAAAGTTTGTAAGAACGGTTAGTATAAGAGTAGAGAAAGTCATATGAGTGCAATACATCAGATTGTTTTACATGTTAACCGTGCAAAGAGAACGGAATTTGAAAGCTTTGAAATATTTCACTAACGCTCAAGGTCTACTAGGTAAATTCTAAAACTCCCCTTGCACATTGAGCAAACTTGATTCTTTGCCCTTATAATCTCTGGTTTGTCTTAGTTGGGAGATTGGCAGATAGATGGCAGGCTAGTGGGATATATGAAAAAAGAAGAAGAAGAAGAAGAAGAAGAAGAAGAAGAAGAAGAAGAAGAAGAAGAAGGTCCGCTTTAGAACGACAGGTTACCAGGGTTGTTATGCAAATACGAATACCCAAAGAACAGTTTGTACACCAGTTGAGAAAATCATGTGAGTGCTAGACATTTCATTTGTACTGTCTCTACTAGTATAGTGATTAGGGGAAGTATTGTATTCCATCCAAAAATTCGATGTCGAGATTTCACCGGAAATATTAGGTTTGCCCCCCACCTCCTGAATCCAAGAAAAACATTTTTAGAAAAAGGTCCGTGTGTGTGCGCGCGCGTGCCTACGTCTGAGCATAACTCAAGAACACAAAGTCGGTTGAAAACCAATGTTGGCATTTATTTAAGTTTACTATCTTTTAAGGATGCCACACGAAAATTTTGAAAATTTTGAAGAAAATTCCTCCGCTATAAATTACTCTCTATATGGAACATTTTTAGAAAATTTTTATTAAAATGCCATGCACTTAAGATATTTGTATGACAAATAAAATATGTTTTGAATTTTCTGGCTATAGCCTGTGTAGTGTATTCTCTGGATGACTTTTGCATAACTGTTAAACCGTAAGAGATAGACCAAATCTTACTATACAAAAACTGTGTGCTAAAACAGACACTTTATGTGCAAATAATTTGTTTTTGTAAAGTGAACCATTTCGGAGATGTTCCTTGTTATTTGTGTGAGTTTTGGTATACTTAAACTTTTATCAAATGGAACATCGTCATTCATTTTTTTATATCTTAGAGGTACAAAGAGCACGGGATCTCAAAGCTATACAAATTTGACTATCGCTCAAAGCCCACTGTACTCCCACATTCCCTTTGCACTTACAAGGAAATAAGCAATAAGATAATTTGTAGAAATGTTTATTTCAACTAACACGAAGAAGATACAGGAATAAGAGTGTGTAAGAATAGTTAGTACAAGAGTAGAGAAAGTCATGTGAGTGCAACGTATCAGATTTTACAAAGATATTTAAAATACACCCTATACTGATAAAGTGTGCATCAAACGGGAGAGGAAACCCTGATTGTGTTCTAAATTTGATGAAATTTGTTTTAATCAGTTAATCTGCACTTTTGATTTGGAAAAATTATTATGTAAGAGATTTACATCTCCATGTGAACAAATTGTTGCAGCAAGTCAAGTGGAGCAACTGCAATAATACTGGATGAGATGACTCAGGCGGTAGAGTGTGTCCCACTTTTGCGAGGTCTGCATTCAAATTATGCGGTCTGACCAATCTCTAAGGTTTTTTCGTTGTTTCCATCGGTCGCCAATGTGGACACCGAATAGAATATTTAATTCCACGACACAAAATGAAAAATAGATAGTAAACGCGAATGCTCTGCCATCTGTCCACAGATAATGTAAGCAGATGGACTAGACGACACCCTAATGCCATCTGCCGTCACAGAGGTGGCGGTACAGTTGCCCTGCACTGCTCCCTCTATGAACTCGTGAAGAAGCAAAATTACATGGTATAGGAGAGAAAAGTATTTTGTTGTTCAGCGACGCTGTCAATTGTTAGGATCACATCAGCGTTACTTATGTGCCGGAATTTTGTCCGGCAGCAGTTCTTTTACATGCCAGTAAATCTACAGACATGGAGCTGTCTTTTTTAAGCACACTTAAAAACCATCGGCCTGGGCCGGATTTTAACCCGCGACCTTGGGATCAGTAGGCCAGCGTTTAACCAACTGAGCCACTCATGGTATGGGATCAGGGTCCTCACTGCAACGGCTAAGAGGGGGGAAAGAGAAGAGACTTGTCACCAGTGAGTAAACGTTACTATAACAACGTGCAGCTGTAGAAATTGCTGGCACATAGCCAAAGTTATAGCCAAATCACTTTGTTCGTTATAACGCTAATTTTTATACAAATATGACGTAAGCACTATGCACTGAAGCTCTGCTAGCGAACTTCACTCCTCCTGGACGGAAACGTGATGACCTCTGCGCATACGTGATTGCGCAACTTCTCCCACATCAGTCTTTCAGGTGAAAAGTTGGCACTGCGCAGGTAGGGCATTTGTTCTTGTCTTGCCTCACGACGTATATCTGAGTATTGTTATTTCTTGACGATAGTGGGGTTCTTGAGTGAGGTCACGCGCGTGTGTGTTTGTGTGTGTGTGTGTGTGTGTGGGGAGGGGGGTAGCATAATTCAAAACCGGAAAGTAGGTTAAAAACCAAAGTTGATATTTAAGTTAGAAATCCTTTAGTACTGCAACACGAAGATTTTGAAGAACATTCCTCCACCTTAAACTACTCTTCACTCTATTTAATTTCACCATTGTTTTAAATCCATTTTTTCAAGGTCGTGAAAGGGGTGAACACGGTGCTGCTGTGTGGAGGTGTTGGCACCCTTTGAAGGCTGTCCTTGGCCTAAGGTGCGGCTCTGTAATCGCCTATCCGTGCAGGGGAGGCTGTGTTCGGACCGTAAGGAACTGGCACTGTGGCTGCACGAAAAGCTTTTGCGCCATCTTAGGTACCTATTACTGTGGCTTGCGTCTCCTCCATCTGATTCCAGAGCGCCCTATGGGTACTCTTATCTCCTCCTTACCATGCGAGGTTTGATATATACGGTCATTTCATCTTGCTCGCAAGTTCCCGGAAAACCCTGAACCCTTTGTGCACTCAACTTATTATACTTGCCTAACTACCCCTAAGACTTAGACATCAACAAGCAGACTTACTCTTGGATACGTCAGTGTGTGTTTGTGACTGACCTTGGATCAAACAGCGTGAACTTGTATTTACAAACTATGGAAAGCAAAAGGGAACATTTCCATCTTTTGCTATTTTACTATCGTAAGGGTAGAAACTTTATGCTGTCTGCGAGGAACTTGCAGTAACAAACCGAGCATACCAAAAGCAGTAAGTCGATTTTGAGCTGGAAATTCCTCTCTAAAACAGAAAGCTTGGCAACTACTCTGTTGTAGCTGTGCCAGGCGTTCTTAGTGATTGAAAGGTAACGATAAACAAACGAACGTATGAGATAACCTTATACAATAACCCACAGACGATTCAGTGTGGAATAGCCTTCGCTGTATTCCGTTACTTCTACTTTTGATGTAAAATGCAGACTTACTTTCTGTCTAAACTTGAAAAGTGTGCCGTTCAAATATTTACTATACTTGAGCATTTAAAGTTAGACGAAGAAGGATAAAACTCTTAACAGCGCCACTTAGGAAACTTAACGGTTTACAAAAAATTCTATTTGCTCTTGCTCCTCATCCTCTGAGCTGCATGTAATGGAATTCCCCACAAAACGGATATAAAGCTTAGAGGAGTAGCAGGCAAGCAGGCAGGCAGCAGGGCGGGAGGGTGGAAGAGGAAGGGGTTGTACAGAGACGTAAAATGATGGACAACTGCGCAGCAAGCTTGTTTCTCTTCGCAGCTTCTCTTCCGGACAAAGCAATGCTCCAGTATCGATTGCGGGTTGTCTAGCATTCAGGAGCTAATTGCATTTCGAATGCAGACATGTCCGTTCTCTTTGGCGAAGAGCGGCCAATTTTCTGGTTTGTTACGTTCTGAGAATAAAACAGCGTATACTCGGTGAAACGATTAAACAAAGCATTTCGAGCATGAAATACATCTACGAACATTTAGGCCAACATTAGTAGCTGCTTAATAAGCAATTAGTTGATTTTGCAATTTTCACTTTCTCTACTACGTAGAAGAAATACAGTATTTCGCTCAAAAATTTGATGACAAGATTTCAGCCAAAATTAGGAGCTTTCGGACTCCCTAAGAACATTCCATTGTTTTTCTCTCTGTGTGTGTGATACGAAAATTATACATTTATAAAATAGATAGTTTAAGAAGAATTAGAATAATAATAAAAATAATCACTTTAGATCAAAAATAGAGAACACAAAATTGAAAATGTGATGTTGCACTCACATGACTTTCTCTACTCTTGTACTAACCATTCTTACAAACTCTTATTCCTATATCTTCTTCGTGTTAGTTGTTATTGCTTATTTCCTTGTAGGTACAGGGGCAATATGGGAGTACAATAGGCTTTGAGCAAGCAATCTTCGTTCTCTTTGCACAGATAACATATTAAAATGTATTATGCTGTTCTATTTGGCGAAAGTATCAGTTTTACAAAACACACACAAATAATGAATATCTTCGAAATGATTTACAAAAAGTTATTTGTGCATAAATTATGTTTTAGCAACATCTAAATTTTTGTATAGTAAGCTATTGTCTATCCTACGGTTTACTAGTTATGCAAAATTCATCCATAGACACAAAAGTATGTTAAACGCATGTCTTTTAAACGAAATATTTATAGCCATTTTCGAGGAAATCAAAATTTTTGAAGCATTTACCATGTAAAGGTTAGTTTAGGGTGGAGAAAATTTCCTCAAAGTCGCATCCTTGACAGACATTGAACTTAAATATTAACTCTGGTTATTAACCCACTTTTCGTTTTTGAGTTATGTGCGCACACACGCACACACGCACACACACACACACACACACACACACACACACACACACACACACACACACACCCGCGTGAAACTTTTTCTAATTTTTTTTTTTTTTTTTTTTTTTTTTTTTTTTTTTGTTTCAGAGTGGCTCAAAACATATTTCTGGTGAAATCTTGACATCGAATATACTTCCTATACCTAGTGGAGAAAGTAAAAATAAGTTAACATGTTTAATTTAAAAAGCTAAGTAGGATGTAGCAGTTTTTACCTTTTGTTTTCTTATTTAGGCTTCGATTTTTTTCTTTTTTTGTTTGTTTCCGTAGCGTCACTTTACTTCATAGGAAATATATGCTTTTTGCTGGTCAATTGAATCAACGCATTGTAATTATTTTGCATGGAATACATATTTTGATACCAATGGACGCAGATTTGGTGTAGTGAACTATATTTTTAGGTCGGCAATGTCTCACTGCAAACACTGAAAAATTGCAAACATATATTAACAGACGTTATCGTCATAATTGGCGTCAGTTTTTTAAACAAAACCCACGCATACTCGCGCAGAGAAACCTGCGGCAGTGGCTTGAATCAAATGACCTCAAGGTGGAGTGAGCTATTGTTGCTTCACACTATCTTATCAACGTGTGACCTACAAAACGCTAATTCGGCTTCAAATTGTTGCATCGACGCCTGGCGACCGTTGCTTCAAATCGTCTTTCCAACGTGTTGCTAAATATTGCATCAATGTGTGTGTGTGTGTTTGTAAACAAATAGTTCAGCAATATAAATTCGCTTAAGTACCAAATTTGGTGTTTAGATTCATCAAGTTCGAAGCACACGTCACGGAAATTTTCAGAAAACAAGATCTCCCCAGGCAACCTTAACGAGAACATATTTTTTGACAACTTTGATTTTCTCAAAAGTAGTTATAACAATTTTGAATCAAATATCACATATTTAATCAGAAACTGCTGTGACGAGTTGCATCCAAATACTATATGTTTAAGATACCTTCCTGCATCTTACATTTTCTGGAAAACGCTTATAACGTGTTATTCATTATCATTAACTATAGGACATAGACAACACTTTACCACACAAAAAATCTTATTAAAGCACACAAATTATATCATAGATCTTTTTGTGGAGCAATTTCCGGTATATTTCTTTTCTTTTTTTTTTTTTTTTTTTGCTTTGCTCAAATAACATGCTGTTATTCGTTGCTTTAAGTCCTGGTCATGCAAAATGAATGCATCACATTGCCACTAACTGCTTTAGCGGTTTCACTCCGGCCAGTTTACTCAAGGAATGCTCTTTATATGTCTCTCTTTCTAAACCTCCCTGGCCTAACTCTTCGCTATTACAGTCTTTCATTCACTCACTGAGTCACACACTCACTCATTCACTCATTCACTCACATTCACACACACTCCTTCACTCACTCAGTAGGGATGAAGTGATCTAACTCCACTAGCCAGTCACGTCCGGCTGATCAATCAGTCCGCCCCACCACAGCAGCTCCCCTAAGCCGAGCACCGTACTTTCATTGCGCAAGAACGGCCACAGCGCACTCCACCGGCGACCCCGCTGACTCACATAACCTGGTAGGACCCAATAGAGAGTATGAAATAAATGAAACGGAAGGAAGTGAAACGGGTAGGGTAAGGTAAATATTCTTCCCAGCCTATTGTATTCCTCCATTTGCACTGTACCTTTAGCGTTTTTAGGAAGAGTTCATACCGGAGTGAGTAGAGAATGTCATGTGAGTGTGACACATAGATCACTTTCGATGCATAACAATTCGAAAATAAAATGCCGAAGGAACATATTGACCGAATCAACACATTCAAAATAATTTTGTTAACGCGCCGTTCGTAGCCTAAGTTTCATAAGGCCACAGGTGGGGAGGGGGGGGGGGGAGGGAGAAACGAAAAGAATAGAACCTCTTTCAATTAACAGAGGATCAGTATACTGGATAACATACAAGTGGTCCAAGCAGATGACAGCGAAAGTTCTTAGCGAAGTTCAAATAAGTATAATTGACCTTGATAAGTTTCTGATTGTCATTTGTATATGCTGCAGCACTTTTTATAATCAATTATACTTTGAAATAATGTAACTGCATCATATGTATATTATATTTAGTATGTGATTGTTTCTGCTAACTTAATGACATGTTAATAGACATTAAACAAACTTGGAGGGGACAAAATGCAATAGCACGCCCTGTGTCAAAGCCAGGTTGGGAAATTTTGGTATGCAAATCAGTGAAATTTGTTTTGTGTAGCTCCGGCCGACTCTCTAATTTAAAGAGAATATGTGCCTCCAACCGTATAAAATTCACAAAAGCGTATACATTAGAATATCATGTTATATGTCACTGTATTTTCCATAAAACGCGTTTAAGCAATTAAGCTGTGTTATAATGTTATGACACTATTATCTTTTCACTTTCATTTCACCAATGTGAATTAGTTCCGTTATCACTAACATTTCACGTGATTTGATTCACTTTCATTATCACATGTGTACCTTGTGCGTATCGCCCTAACGAAACACGTAAAGCAATCTCTTCCTGCTTCATTAACTGAGGCGTCGAACACAGAATCTCTCTAATCTCTCGCAGCAGCACCTTTAAGGCAATGTATACATGCAAATTAGAAGACCCACAGTTTTCTTTTGATTGATTTGAATTTCTTACATTGAAACTGCTTCTAAATTATTGATATATTTATTAATAATAAATCGCTTTTTGATATGCGAATATAAAATGACCCTTGGAGCCTACAGTTTATTATATCTCTAGTAAATTTATAGTTTCAGCTCAATATACATATATAAAGAAATTCTCGTATAGCCATTGCTTAGATCTAATTAGTTTAAGAGTATATAATTTATCGATATTTTCAGTACGAGTTATGAAAAGTAATTTCAGCTCAGTTATTATTTTTAATTAGTGCATAACAAATGTTAATACCTTAATCTTTCCTGAAAATGTCCAGCTAATAAGTTAAAAAGTCGGGTTCAAGGAGCATTTTGAATAGTGAAAAATGCTTAAACAAATTCAGAAAAATGGATTTTAAAGTTTAAGAATATATTTTTTTGTACTTTATATAATCTAACCAACTTAGAATTCCCCAGCATCATATATGGAAGCCTCTGCTAGTTTCTTCTTGGCTACAGCAGCAGTTTTTAAATTTTAAGTTTCCTTGGTCGTTTCTTAATATGAAAACGTTCCTTTTCTTTTCCCATTGTTCACAAAATTTAGACATATACTGTTCAAAGCTAATCTTTATACAATGCAATTTCGCTAATTTGCACTACAAACTCATAAAATATCTGCTTATTACTGCTTTACTATAAACTAACGAATGACAAAAACCTATTAAATACCTAACCAATGCCAATTACAGAACACTGACGGCATTTCTCTGTATACAAGCAAAACACAGCCAGATTCGCAAAATTTCAGCTCGATATATCAAATTCATTTCAGCACAGCCAACTCACAACCTCTCTGAAGCAAGACACTAAAATCAAAGCCTGTGAAAACGAAAATTGCATTTGTAAGCTGCAGCGACGATGTTTAACGAGGAACGCCCACCCGCATTGGGACATTTAAATGTCCCCCTGGAGCTTTAAAAACGGCTGATATTGAAGGGTATAATAAAAATGCAAAAAGTGAAAATAACAATTTTTGGCCATTTTGGTCAAATTTCATCGATACCTATTGACTTAGTTAACCTCACTCGTAGAACATTCTGAGTTAGCGGCTCTTCATGTCTCAGCTTATTACCTTTCACTCACGAGCAAGCACCTGTGCTATTTGTGACGGGATTTGCCTTTATTATCTTAACTGTAACACTGCAGGCTGACTCGATTGTTCGGCAGCTGAGATTCGATCCTTCCAAAGCTTGCTTCCCTCGGTGGGTGGGAGTCACAATCGTCCCTGCAATTGCTAATATTTCTGCTGAAATAACATTACATTCACTTAAATCTATATGTAATGAAAGTTGTTTTTATTGTCAAATATAAGGAAGGATAAGCTTTTGTAAGACTAGTTTGTAGAAGAGTGAGTAGTGAAAATTATACGAGTGCAACAAAAATGTGTTTTTATCTGAGAAAGTCTCAGAAACGGCTCAACCATTTGAACCTTAATAAGCTCATTAATTCATCACGGCCGTGCCAGCCACGATATACCCAAAAACTTTTAAATGACACTATATGGGTTTTGATTTTTTGATATCCGTCAGATGTTTGGCTGAACATGCACGTCAGCTCAGAATCTCTCCGCCAGTCCAGAAACCGCTGGTTCAATTTAAATAACAGTATTTCATATCATGAGAATGTAACTGAGTAATCGATACTACCTGTCATTCTAAATTAATTTTTAAACCTAATGAACAATTTCAAAAGTATTATAAGGCAAAAACATTAAAAAAACTTAAGAAACTTCTTATGTTCTGCGAACTATTCCTTCTTATCTAAACGCCTGCAACTAACCCATAGCATAGACGCGTATGTCACTAAATATTTATTTTACTGCATTCAACACATGTATTATCTTCGACCCAAAATTTCCATTTCGGGATTTCACCGGAAATATGTTTCAAGGCTCCCTAAATCCAAAAAAAAAAAAAAAAAACACTTTTAGAAAAAGGTCCGTGTGTGTTAAAACGAAAATTGTTTGCTGTTTAACGACGCTGTCAATTTCCAGGATCACATCGCCGGTGTGCCGGAATTTTGTCCCGCAGGAGTTTTTACCCGACAGCAGATATACTGACATGGAGCTGTCTATTTTAAGCACACTTAAAAAACATCGGCCTGGACCGGATTTGGACCCGCGACTAGGCCAGCGTCTAATTGAGCCATCCAGACCGACACAGCGCGCGCGCGCGCGCGCGTGTGTGTGTGTGTGTGTGTGTGTGTGTGCGCGTGCGTGCGTGCGTGTGTGAACAGCGCAACCCAGGAACGACATGTCCCTTAAATATCATCGCTGATATTTGAGTTTAATATATTTCAAGGATACGTCATGACGTTTTTTAAGAAAATTCAGCAACCTTAGAACTATTCTTTACAGGAATAAAAATGTTTACTCAAAAATGGCTAACGATTTTGATGAAAATGGCATATGTTTGAGCTATTCTATTGCAAATTATATCTATATTTTGAATTTCCTGGCTATAGGCTTAGTAATCCTATTTACTGTTGATGATTTTTGCATAGCTAGCAAACCCTAAGACATAGATCACATATTAATATATAAAAAATGTAGATCTCTTAAAAAGACACAATTTATTTCCAGATGCATTTTTGGAATGACCTATGTCGGATATATTCCTAGTTATTTGTGTGAGTTTTGCAGAGCTTAATTTTTTCCCAAATAGAAGATCGTTATTCTGCATTTTATCTGTTTGGTCGTGCAAAGAGAACGGAATTTCAATGTTTTAATTTGACTATCGCTCAAAGCCTATTGTATTCACATACTCCCCTTGTATCTATAAGAATATCAGCAGTAAGATAATTTCTGCAAATGTTTATCTCGACTAAAGTGAAGAAGAGTTTATAACAATAATTAGTACAAGAGTAGAGAAATGCAACACATCATGCAAATGCAATAACATAAAATCCGACGTGTTGCACTCACATGAATTTCTCTACTCTTTTACTAACCATTCTTACAAACTCTTATTCCTGTATCTTCTTTAAGTTAGTTGAGATAAACTTTTCTACAAATTATCTTATTGCTTATTTCCTTGTAGGTACAAGGGGAATATTAGAATACAGTAGGCTTTGTGCGATAGTCAAATCTTTTAAAGCTTTGAGATTCCGTTCTCTTTGCACACTTAACCCTCCATCAGGCGCAATACCTATTGTTACGTGTTCGGGCGCAATATATCTGAGAGATACCACGTACATATCTGCCTCTGTGCTGTCTGAAATTCCTCCTAAATGTGAAATATTTGTATTTTCTTGTGTTTTAATTATGTTGTTTTTATATACCAAATTTTATTTTCAAAGTATTACAGTACATCGTACTACATTTCAAAAACATGAGTTATGTAAGTTGCAGAAAATAAACTAATTCTGCGAATGTACAAACTGTGAAAGGGTAATTATTCTTATATTTGAACATAAACTTAACAATAAGCATCATCAGATTTATGTAATTATAAACATTATTACAATTAATCAGTTATTTGAACTAAATTGTATCTGTGTGTGTCTGTAATATACTTGAGAGTTTTCACTGCAAATTCTCAGCACACTTCTTGCAAACCTGTCCGGCATGCTCTAAACAATAGTACGTTTCACATTTCTTGCAGCAATATCTTGGAAGTCGCTTCCTTTTGACTCTACAAGGCAAGTCTTCCAAACTTTGCGCTTATTTTCAGTAGAACGACCTGAAGAATCTTCATCATGGACTTCTGTCGCAGCTTCGCAATCTGTGTCACTTTCATAATCAACAAAATCTTCATTATTATCTTCATTTTCATCCCAGAGTATTGCCAGAGCTTTCTGTGGGTCGTTAGGTTTACACAGATTGAACACTTCTTGCTTCTTAGACATTATGGGACGTATAAACGTGACCAGCAGAAAAAAAGACCACAGAAACAATGAGGTACATGAGCGGGTGCAATGTATCTCACAGATACTTTTGCTTGACAATCGAACGAAACAACAAGCAGCTGGCCAATAATGAACCAGGAAGTGGTACAGTGTGTTTTAGGAAGCTACAATGACTTGCATTAATTTCGCATAAACAGTTGCGTCATATTGTTTAAAAAAGTGGGAGAGGTATCTCTTAGATACATTGCGCCCGACGGAGGGTTAACATATAAAAAACTGAGCAACGATGTTATATTTCACGAAAGTTTTAAGTTTTCCGAAACCCACACACATAACAAGGAATATCTCCGAAATGGTTCATCCTACAAGAAAATTTATTGAGACATAAATTGTGTGCATTAGCAAGATCTACATTTTTTGTATAGTATGATTTGGTCTATCTCTAACGGTTTACCAGTTATGCAAAAGTCGTCCAGAGTAAATACGACTACAGGGGCTATAGCCAGAAAATTCAAGATATACATTTAATTTTTCATAAAAATATCTCAAACATATGACATTTTAATCAAAATCGTTAAAGCCATTTTAAATAAAATCAAAATTTTCGAAAAGCTTTCCAGGTAAGGGGTAGCTTATGGTGGGGCTATTTTCTTCAAAATCTTCATGTCACGTCCTTGAAAGACATTAAACTTAAATATCAACTTTGGTTTTAATCGACTTCTCGTTTTTTGAGTTATGCTGTCCACAGACACACACAGACGGACCTTTTTCTTAAAGTGCCCTTTTTGGATTCAGAGGGTCTCAAAACATTTATTTCCAGTGAAATCTCGACATCGAATTTTTGGGTGGAATACAATACTTCCCTACTTGCCAGTAGAGAAAGTAAAAAATTTTATGATATCGTTAAACGCTACAATATGGTGAAAAATAATTTCATTCTATTTTTATCCACGATTTGGCGCCTCAGACTAAACTGCGTCTAAATTGCCAAAGCAAATTAGCTTTATAGATTTTATAGAAGTCTTATAAACTGCATTGTGCTACTCGTTTTATATCGGTTTTACTATAGACACAATATTTATGTACTAATTAGGAGTTTAAATATGCGAAGTGGAAATTTAAATGTTCTCCTAAGTAAGAATATATATAATTTTATTGTGAAAAGTTACTTTTCTTAATTTTTCACAAAATTAGATACAATTTCAAAGGTGCATTATGTACTTCAAAAACCATTAGAACATTCATGACCCCAACTGTACAAAAATGTGTTGTGACGATATTTTCTCTGATATGGGTAACGTATATAACTGTAGCTGGTTGTTAGAACCGTATCTCCAGGGAACACCATTACACGCCTGCAAAGTAAGCGGCTTTTCAGAGTTCCATTCAAGCCGTTATCTTTTCTCCATAGTGCTGACACGGTTGAAGAAAAAGAAGAACTCAGAATAATAACAACCATAACAGTAGCGAAGATGATCGCATCACCGCGGGCTTTAATGCATTGACGATAGCTTAAAGTGGAAACACTGCTTTCAGGGCTTTCATCACGTTGCCAGAGAAGGAGCGAACTGAGATAAATCTGGAGAATAGGTGACAGGGGAAGAAAATATGATACCTACTCTCCTTATATAATTGTAGCAGAGTTTCTGTGTACCAGACCGTATAGGAATGTTCACGTCATGAAGGCACATTGGGATCTTATAAACCTTGTTTCCCTCATGGAAGAATCAAGTACCCGTTGCCAAATGTGTATTTTAGTATGAAATTTATCGAAGAATACGCTGGTATGCAAGAAAAATCTTTTATTAATTATAAGTCTATAGAGATCCTTTAACGGACCTCTAACTTTCAACAATGGACTGGCTTTCGTCCCATCAGACAATTCAATTTTCATTAAAGGACAGGTGTTTCACCAATCACAGAATTCCCAGGCAGCAATGGCAAAGCGCAATATCGATTAATTCTCGAAACGCAGCTAGTGCGAGTTTAGAAAACGTTAAAATGTCGGACACTGCTGCCAGTGAGATGCAACTTACACAAAACACACAAATTAACCTCAATACAGCATCAACTTCCAACAATATTGCACTAAGCACAGTCCCGCAATCACTAATTGTGCAATAAATAACTTGTACACGAAATAAAGCTTCGTCTGAAAACCAATATATTCAATTTCCTTTCTATTTTACAATGTTACGTAACTTTCCAAGGTTAACATTTTCATCATGCAGCTGTGACGTGCTGGAAACGAATCGATCGTTTAGCGCCTGCGCAGAATACAAAATATCAGCTGATGGAATATGTAGGTCATTGTCCCTGGTGAGTTACAATATTTCAACTATAAAATTAGGCATATTCTCGAGCATAAATTGCCGTATGAAACTTAATGTAAAACTATAATGGTAATTAAGACGCTCGTATGAATATATGCTCGTGTCTGAGTTACCACCATTATAGTCTCGTTGCATAATATACTATTATATAATTGTACATTTGTTAAATAATAAAATAGAATATTTATTTACAGCAAATTTTTAACATCTTTCTCGCTCTGAACGTTAAAACGTGGTTTTAAACCGAAATAATTGCAATGAAAGAGAAATCTGGTTATTTGCTTGCTTTCATGTGCCCAGTTGGTATTTGGATTATATCAAAACGTCTAAACATATTTTTAAAACTTCATGTATGCAATTAAGAATATCATCGTTGGCTAGTTCACGTTCTACAAGTCCACGTAAAAATTTCCAGCGAAAAAGTTGTCAAGGAAATAATAATATTTTCTATCTACATATAGAACATCTCCAGAACCAAGGAATCAATGAATCGCTATTTAAAGGCCAACGTTTGCAGCGCGCAAGGTACACAGCGACAACAAACCTGGTCCTCTTCTCTTGGATATGATAAAAATTAGATGTGGTGCGACAGTTGAAGGGGTTGTACTTCAGTGGAGGTTTTCAATAGGTTTCGGGAATCAGAGACAGGTGTAAGTTTACAAGTGCTCAGGTAATCGTGTGCATTGAAGTTAAGTGATCAGTACGCAATGGATGGCAGAAAAAAGGGCGAAATTATGAAAAGTGGGGAGGGAGCAATAATACACTTTTTGATTATTTAAAGGAAAAGAACACCGGAAACAGTGACTATAATAAACTTGGTTGTGAACGAATTGTGAGCCATTGTGCCTTCACGATATGTAAACGACTATAGGAGAATTTTAAGTACGTAGATAAATAAATTTTCTTCCCGAGTATGTATTTTATTTACAACAAAGACGCAGTTAAACAGTGTACTAAGTGTTGATTTTTACTTTCACCACTATGTGATTGAGTAGGAAAAGTGTTGTATTCTACCCAAAAATTCGATGCCGATATTTCACCAGAAATAACTGAGAGAGATGGTGCGACTCGCATCCGAGAGGTCTTGGATTCGATTCCTGGTGACCGCGCACTGTCTTGGGTTTTTCTGTTGTTGCACCTTTTTACTTAGGTTCATAAACATGGTCTCCTTTCCCTTCATTCGAATACCTCGTCATTTTTCAGGGTGTGCTTTCAGGCGAATGAAGTTGACGGTGCCGGACCGATGGCGCGGATGCTTGCGCATGGTAGCATGCGCTAGGTGGGGTTTCGGTGGTCTTGTTCTCTGTCGGGAAAGGTGATACTTGTGTGACACCGAATCCGTAGCCCTATGACACCCTGCGGTTGCATCACTTCATCCCTCATATAAGAGAATTATAGTTCTCTGACCGATAGTAGACCGCGAGAAATAATCTTTGTTAAGACTTGCGCTCCAATAAAATAATAAATAATCGTTCCAAATAGCAACTACGCGTTTGGTTTGAATTGCAGGAACATTAATTAAATACTGTTCCACAGTTCTCTCTGTCACATAAAATGCTTCGGACAACCACACTTCGTTCTGGAAATGAAGAATTCTAACAATTTATTTTAAACTTCATTTTTTTAAACAAATATATATACACATTAATCTACTAACGTGGCCTATGAAAGCAAAGGAATAGTCCGTATTTTTCATTGTAATTATTTCGGTTTAAAAAGATTTTTTAATGTTCGGAGCGAGAAAAAGACTTACTTTAAAACATATGACAGTTTTTCTTGGATTCTACTGCATTCCTTTCCTTGCCTCGTACTTACCATAAAATATGCAACGTGGCATTTTCTGCAAGTGTTGTCGATAAATATTGTGACGCAGGGCGCGGCGCAAAACTGTCGGAGATCAGCTAGGTTCTTCACACCAAATACCACGCTGGCGAGAAAACAAAGGCGCAATGTCAAGCTCCCCACACCATTCATGCGAGCGAACAAGTGACTAACTGCAATGGAGTGGCAGCACGTAGGGTTTCTAGAACCTTCGAGAAATATCTGGCTACGTCATCGCCGGCGCCATTGGGGTAGCCGAGAAAGATCCGTGTGGCATCATCCCCTCTATATAAGGAGGCGAGGAAGCAGCAGAGAGGAGAGTTACTGTTACAGATATAGTGTGTCAGTGAATGCGAGAATGCCGGACTTGTGTATGTCCTAATTCGCATCAAAGTAAAGAAGATTTAACAAGCGTCGAGTTACTGTATCGTCGTAGTTAGTATGTGAGAGACAGAGAAGGCGAAGACGGACACTGAAAGAACTGAGTCAAGGTTATCGGAAACAAACAGTTGTTAGTTGTGATGTCGCGAGAGTCCAGACTTAACGACGAGACGAAAACCGTATTTGTAGAAAAATTTAGAAGACAAGGTATAGAAAAGTAACCGCGTGGATTTTGTTGCTTTTGTTGGAGTATGAATTAGAAAAAAATATCCTTTTGTATGAATGGTTTGTCCAAAGATACCGTAAGAGCGCATTACATTAAACTTAAAAAATCTGATTTGTTGCACTCACACGACTTTCTCTACTCTCGTACAAACCATTCTTACAAACTCTTATTCCTATATCTTCTTCGTGTTAGTTGAGATAAACATTTGTACAAATTATTTTTTTGCTTAATTCCATGTAGGTGCAAGGGGAATATTAGAATACAGTAGGCTTTGTGCGATAGTCAAATCTGTTAAAGCTTTGAGATTCCGTTCTCTTTGCACCGTTAACATATAAAAAAGATGAACAACGATGTTCCATTTCACGGAAGTTTTTAAGTTTTCAGAAACTCACACACATAACAAGGAATATCCCCGAAATGGTTCACCCTACAATAAAATTTACTGAGACATAAATTGTGTATTTTAGCAAGATCTATATTTTAGGTATAGCATAATTTGGTCTATTTCTAATGGTTTACCAGTTATGCAAAAGTCGTCCAGAGTAAATACGACTACAGGGGCTATAGCCAGAAAATTCAAGATATACATTTCATTTGTCATCAAAATATCTCAAATATATGGCATTTTAATCTAAATCGTTAGAGACATTTTCAAGAAAATCAAAATTTTTGAAAAATGTTCCATGAAAAGGGTAGTTTAGGGTGGGGTTATTTTCTTCAAAATCTTCGTGCCGCATCCTTGAAAGACATTAAACTTAAATACCAACTTTTCGTTTTTGAGTTATGCTGTCCACAGACTGACACACAGACACACACACGGACCTTTTTCTAAAAATGCTTTTTTTTATTCAGGAGGCCTCAAAACATGTATTTCCGGTGAAATCTCGACATCGAATTTTTGGGTGGAATACAATACTTCCCCTACTTACCAGTAGTGAAAGTGAAAAAAATTGTTGATAAAATTGAACAAAAACATTGTATAATTGAGAAAATAACTTATTTTACTTAATAATCAAAATAAATAAAAGTAGATCAGTGCAATTAGAAGACATTTATCTAAACCCTGTCTAAACTTCGGTGTGATATCCTAAATTATAAGATAAGCAATAATGACTAATAGATATAATATTGGCAGTATGAAAAATGTAATTTCTCTTCCAGTGGCATGGGTTTGATGGTATAAATATACGTGCTTTCAAAAGTGACAATAGAGTGAGCCTTACCCCTTAAGTATCAGTAGACCTCTGGCTTATTTATCGTGGGTTTAAGCTGCAGTGATATGCAAATGGCTGACTTAAGCTTGACGGACAAAGATGTTAATTTGCTTTCCTTTCAGTATTTGTGGCTTCTGTCTTTGGAGCATTTCCATTTCAGTATTTCAGCTACGAAGCTCTTCATAAAGGCTCCAAGGATTCTGTCTGTCTTTTATAACTCCGTCAGACTTCAGCTCGTGGGAAATATGCAACCTAAATGCCAGAGAGCCAGCAAGAAGCAGCTATAAATCTCATTCCGACACATAGACTAATGGAATGCCTGTGACTGACATATTCATAACTTGCGATATAGTATATTACGCACAAAATTAGACATTTGAATCATTACTGACGAGACTCGATAAGATCATCACTTCAAATAACCAGCTACACACGTGACAACAAAGATAATGGAACAGAAATTATTTGTAGCAAAACGACAAGAGGGTTTGAAATATCGTTAAATTTGTGACGAGAAGCGCGGGAAAATTTATCTCAAATATAAAAATTTCGAGTAGTAATTGTTTGGTATATTCCGTGAAATAAGAATCAATTTATTTAACATTAATAGTGATTTAAAAGTCAACAACTTACAACTTAATTGAGATATATTTTCACAGTTGGCAATACAACTAATCCAAATAGCGTTCCACTCCTAGAAGACAGTATGGAGTTAAATGGGATATATCTGTCTCTATCTAGCGCATACAAGTTGCCATTAGCCGCGTCCTTTTCTACCCTCGCGCTGTTGCCAGATTCCTAATAGCATAGTATAAATATTCATTTGTTATAAATTTCAGGTTTGAACACATTATCCTATGCAGAATTTTTTTCTCTATCAGGTTATATCCTTTTCAGAGTCATTATACATTTCTATAGGCCCAAATTTATTCAAAAAACGGGTTTTTCAATAGAAGTCCGATATGTGCTGTTTCTATACTCATCACGCACTAACTAACAAACTGACTGCTAGAATGCATCTATATTTTTTTCTTAGGTAGAGTAAACTATAGTGCTACTACCTGCCTACTTTGAATTCTCTATGTTTACCCAGTTAAGTGTTATACTTTTTTAAATTAAATGTTTTCGGAAAACTTTATATGTGTACACTGCAAAAGTTACGCAGTGTGAAACTTTTTTGTTATTGAGTTTACATCAGGGAACCAGCGAGAACAAATGTTGAGGAAGGTTGGAGAAAGTTTTTAAAATAAACCAAAAGGGTGTAACTTCTTTCTTTTATCCTGTAAGGC
This sequence comes from Tenodera sinensis, assembly GCA_030765045.1. Lineage (NCBI taxonomy): Eukaryota > Metazoa > Arthropoda > Insecta > Mantodea > Mantidae > Tenodera > Tenodera sinensis. The sequence goes on from CM060970.1 coordinate 121,886,560, forward strand.
AAACAAAAGGTATTCATCTATTCAGCGTATTCTCGCGCCAGGCCTGACACAGAAGATAGCATAAGGAGCAGCACTAGCATTAGTTCGAAAGAAGTCGTGTGTAACTGTGAGCTGTTATTGCGTTATTTGTTTAATATTTTTGTAAATATTTGTAGTTATGGAGGGGGAAGCTAGGAAGAGACGATATGTTGGTAAATTAAGAAGTAAGGAACGCCAAATAATTACGAATGTGTTAGATTATTTTTGAAGTAAAATGCGTGTAAGTAAGGCAGTAAAAGAAACAGCTAAGGCTATTGGGTGTTCAGAAGCAGTGTATGATTAAAAAGGAACTAATCAAAAGACCTCTAAGAACGCCATCGAAAAAGAAAGCAAAAAGGGCGGGACTACACAAAACTCTAGGTTAACGCAATATGATTGAATAGTGCAAGGTGGAGTGCGGCGAATTGTTCATTCTTTACTGTTTGCAAATATTCCACCCACGCTGAATATAATTTTGTCACTATTCAACAGTGATGAGACCCTACCAAATTTCTCAAGGGCCATTCTTAGTCGGTTCTTACATGATTTGGGGTTCGAATATGAAAGAATGGGTAACAAGTACGTATTAATAGAAAGAGACGATATCGATATCATCAGATGGCGACATAAATATCTAAAAGACGTAAAAAGGTTTAGGGATCAGGGGAAATCAATTGTTTATACAGACGAGTCATTTGTAAATTTAGGTCATACAGTAACAAAGGCATGCAGGGATACCAAAGTTAAAAGTGCCCATCTCGTCAAGCAGCAATTCTCGTAGTAGGCTGTGAGAACAGCAGCAACACTTTTTGGGATATTTCATGATCTTTTCGGTTATGTTGACATTGAAGATAAATGAATCATCCCGTATTCACTTCTACAACTTAACCTACCCTCCTATATTGCGTAGTTTTAAGGCCTAGGCGGCTAGCAGTTGCACACCCAAACCTACTTGTTGATTTTTGTCACCTCAATGACTGCCCCTCTTACATTTTTGTATTGCATACGCTGTAACTTGGAAGAGTAATGCACTAGGACCAGTCCAACTTTTGGATTATGCACAGAGTCACTGAATCTTAACACAGTTTCGCGAGATAAACAGAGTAGGCCGTGCTCCAATCAATAATTACCAATAGTGTCATGGCGGCTAACTTGAACGAGTGTGTTGCTTGTGAATTCCAAGGAAATTGCAAAATAGGCTGTGCTTCTCTCATACCTGAAAAATCTAAAGAGAGATACGAAAGATGCTATAGTTAATATAGGCTCAACCATCGGGACACCATGGAAAGTCGAGTTATCTTTCAAGGTTAGTATTTAACATTTCATTCATACGCCGTGGTAAATTACTAATTATCTACCAACAAGTTGTATTCAATGCATGTGTATTTAGGTAATTGTGGAATTAAGACACATGATGGACATAAATGAACGAATTTACATTAATAGCTCTGCTCTATTTAAATTTATAGCTGTTTGACTTCGCCTCTTCAATTAAAATATCACTAGAATATTTGCCAATCTATTCTCTGCCATTTTGTAATCATTGTTACTACGCATGTTCAGAAACTTAAAGTGTTTAGGTAGGCAGAACCGCAAGGAGGAGGTGATAAAACCGAAGCGCGTTCCTGACCTTGGGCATTTTTTTTTTCCAGAGGTTATCCCAGGTCACTCAGGGGAATGCTGGAAAGAATAAACTTACATCTCCCGTTTCACAGTCTATCATTTCATTCTCTGTACCCGGTCTTTCCAGGTTGTAAGGGTTAGCGAGTTTGGGTTCTTGCAAATGTGATGCTCGGTTGCGGCGAGGTGCTGTGCTCGGCCGGCCACACTTTCAAAGGCACTGATTGATCAGCCGTACTTGGCTGGTAGCTGGGTCTCTGTGGTGCCCTGGAACTCCGTCGGGTTGAAGAACTTTACTGCACCCATTTGGGACCCACCGTAGTTGTAGATCGAGAAGTGTCCGGCGTCTGCCGTATTTGTAGAAGTTCTAGAAAATATGACAGTCGACAAAAGCTCTATGTTACGTCATCCTCGCTATATAGTGTGTCCCAAAATCAAACCTCAAACTTTGGGACCTGATAGATAACATTGTTTTGAACACCTTTTGTTACGGAAAGTTTTTTGATGCCGTACTCCATTTAAGTGCTAGATGAGTTAATGTCATAGATAACTGCCTCACATTTACGGCACAATCAACAATGCAAATTAGTATTGCATTTATCTTAGTAAGGCACACAATCCTAACCCAGGAAATAAACACAGAAAACAAACGAAACACAAATATGTCATTGTTTACATTTATCACAGCTTTACTATTCAAAACAAATACTGGAACGCACGCCCGTTGCGATTAACACAGAGAGCATCGACGTGCCCTGTTTTGCCGTACTCTCGCAAAGACAGCAGCTATTTCTCTGGTTTTAAAGTTTGTTGGTCTAATTTTGTTGTGACTTGAAATAATCCAAAAGTCTGTAGACTTTGTTAACGAACTGTTATTGTGCATTAATTTTAGACAAAAATAACTGGACTGGACCTTTGTTCATTTGTTACAATGACATACAAATTAATTTTACCACTTAATATATTAAATATTAATACAAGGAATACCTAAAACCGTTTTATTAATTTCAGATTACATGGAATAGCACGTTGAATAATTTAAGTGTAAATATGAACTTACACGTAGATATAATGGTTTGTTCTTTCTGCAGCGATGTGCACGAAATGAGAAGATACAACTAATCGATGCAGGAGATAAAACACCCTATAACAGTTTTAAGGGAAACATGTTTAGGATTTTAGCGTGATGAAAGCGGCATATTTAAGGTGTTTTCGTTTTTCCCTTGAAACGACTTTATGAAAAGTTGAAAGGGAAAGGCATTTATCATTGTGTTCACTCTACAAAACTGTCATATGAAAGAGTTATTCAAAAATGTAAATGACTTTAGGTCATGAATATGCAGATAGCAACAAAGTGCGTTAGTTCCATTTTTCTCTCGCACCACATGATTTCGGGAAATAGCATGAAGTCTTGGCTAAGCGTGTTTAATTTTATCGGCATTTTCCCCTCCCACTTTCACTCCATTCCCTGTCTGCTGTCTTTCCTCTCTATCGTTTCTGTTCTCTTTCTGATGGTTTTACTGTTTTTTCAAACGCTCGTTCTATATTAAACTCGCCTTGTGCCATCACACAGGTGTGGTATAATTTTAGGAAACCCATTGTTCGTTGATATTTGACCAACAATTTCAAACAATTGGAAAATTAGTGGAAATTAGTTGTCCTTCCACACTATCCGGGTGTATGAGAGGGTTGGAAAAGGTAAAATAGCACTGACAAATCAATGCCATGGATCTTCCGTTTTTCATCAGCTTACTCTAACCACGGAGCTACCACGGCAGCGTGCCGACGCGACAACTGACTTGGCTTTTGACTTGCTCTACTATGTAGAGGAAGTATTGTATTTCACCCAAAAAGTCTATGTCGACATTTCATCGGAAATAAATGTTTTGAGGCCCCCTAAATCCAAAGAAGAAAGCATTTTTAGAAAAAGTTCCGTGTGTATATGTCACTCTCAGTTTGTGGACAGCATAACTCAAACGTCTGATGTGCTGCACTCACATGGCTTTCTCTACTCTTGTACTAACCATTCTTACAAACTCTTATTCCTATATCTTCTTTCTTGTTAGTTGAGATAAACATTTGTACAAATTATATTATTGCTTATTTCCTTGTAGGTGCAAGGGGAATGTTAGAATACAGTAGGCTTTGTGCGATAGTCAAATGTTGGAGATTCTGTTGTCTTTGCACACTTAACATATCAAAAAATGAACAGCGATGATCCATTTCACGAAAGTTCTAAGTTTTCCGAAACTCACACACATAAGAAATATCTCTGAAATGGTTCACCCTACAAGAAAATTTATTGAGACATAAATTGTGTATTTTAGCAAGATCTACATTTTTTGTATAGTACAATTTGGTCTATCTCTAACGGTTTACCAGTTATGCAAAAGTCGTCCAGAGTAAATACGACTACAGCGGCTATAACCAGAAAATTCAAGATATACATTTCATTTTTCATAAAAATATCTCAAACATATGACATTTTAATCAAAATCGTTACAGCCATTTTCAAGAAAATCAAAATTTTCGAAAAATCTTCCATGTAAAGGGTAGTTTAGGGTGGGGATATTTTCTTCAAAATCTTCGTGTTGCACCCTTGAAAGACATGAAACTTAAATGCCAACTTTGGTTTTTAACCGACTTTTCGTTTTTGAGTTATGCTGTCCACCGACCCACACACACACAGACGGACATTTTTCTAAAACTAGTTTTTTTGAATTCAGGGGGCCTCAAAACATGAATTTTCGGTGAAATCTCGACATCGAATTTTTGGGTGGAATACAATACTTTCCCTACTTACCAGTGGAGAAAGTAAAAACAAATGTCGTTTAAAAACCTAAGATGGTATTTAAGTTTAATGGATGCGACACGAACATTTTCAACAAAATTCCGCCACCCTAAACTACACTTTACATGGAAAATCGTCCCTTTTATTCCTATGTTATAAGATTTAAAAGGTTTTGCTCCTAAATTAATTTCCCTTAGCAATAAACAGAGCCTTTTTAATAATTTCTGTAAAACCAATTTTGTAATCCCAGGAAATACGCCTGAAAAACATAGCATCCCGCTTCCCAACAAACGAGTTATAATATTTGAGAACGTGTATCATTTCCTTTATGTGAGACCATGTGAGAAATTAAATAGTCTGTTGTTGAAAGGTTTTTAATTTCGCTAACAAGTGCTTTTACTGGCATATTTTAATTAATATTAAGCAAGCTATAAGCGACCAGCAACTCCCTTTTGTTTGTCTAAGCTTAAAAATTTCACAAATATCAAATTTCATAAACTTTGTGTAATTTGTTGTATTTGATTTAATATTTTTATCGAACATGAACGTCTGCCCCCAGGCATTAGCTAATAATTCCTATCGTGTGTGTAAGAACATTCGTTTTCTTCATGTACTTCTATGATTTTCGGATAATGAAGAAAGAGAAACATCGGGGTTAGTATAGAAGCTAGTGCATTAAATCCAAAAGCTTGATATCGAAATTTCACCAGATACATATTATGACACCGGCCGACGGCCACGGCACACAACAATGCACGATCGGAACCGAGCTGCCGCACCAAGGCGCCACACCACTCACACGAGCGAACACCTGACAACAACCAAGGCCGCAATACAAAGGGGTTTTCCAGATTATTCGAGAAGTGTGCGCCAGCCGTGTTACGTCATCTTTATTATATAAGAAGTCCAAGCAACGAGAGTAGTTAAAGACAGCAATCGGCCAGTTCTTAATTTGTCTGTGTGTGTGTGTGTGTGTGTGTGTGTGTGTGTGTGTGTGTGTGTGTGTGTGTGTGTGTGTGTGTGTGTGTGTGTGTGTGTGTGTGTGTCGTCGCTTTGTGAAGGAAGATAGCGAATCAGTTATAAGCTGAGTGGTTGTCTCACCAGTTTAATTTTTGTAAGAGACAGAGGAAGTGTAGCTAAATAACTGGTCAGGAGAAGAAAACAGTTGTGAGTTATAATATCTCGAAAGCATCAGTAAAAGAGAATTGAGAATTGTGTATTTTTGAAAAAGTTTAAGAAGAAAATAGAGAGAAAAAATAAAACTGGACTTTCAAATTGTCATTTCGTCGCAATATCTCCCAGAATCCAAATGGAAGCATCTTGAGGAGAAATACCGTGCTGGTGATATGTTCGATAAAACCAAAATTTGTGTCATTTCAATATTTTAGAAAGACAGATACGAAATTCATCCCACTCCAAGCTATATAGTGGAATTCTCCTTGTTTCTCCCTCCAGCTTGGTATATTAGCTGTGATGGTTCTTAACGACGACACAAGATTAATAAAATTGAAGCTATTTTAGTGAAGTATATAAGAGCGGGATGGGTTAACCCGCGTGTCCTCCAATCGCAGGCCCGGTTTACATGGAAACTTGTTGGATAGGTTTCATTTTTACTTTCTCTACTATATATAATAAAGTAGAGGAAGTATTGTATTCGGCCCAAAATTTCGATATCGAGATTTCACAGGAAATATGTTTTGAAGCCCCCCTGAAACCATTTTTAGAATGTGTGTCGGTCTGTGGCAGCATAATCCAAAAAGCAGAAGTCGGTTAAAAACCAAGTTGGTATTTAAGCTTAATGGATGCGACACAAAGATTTTGAAGAAAATTTATCCACACTAAACTACCCTTTAGACAGAAAATTGTTCGAAAATTTTGATTTTCTTGAAAACGCCTCCAACGATTTTCATTAAAATGTCATGTTTGAGACATGGAGGACTTTTGCATAACCGGTAAACCGTAAGAGATAGACCAAATCTTACTATATGTTGATCTTGCTTACACACAATTTATGTCTCAATAATTTTTTTGTAGAGTGAACCATTTCGGAGATATTCCTTGTGATTTGTGTAAGTTTTGGAGAACTTATACTTTTGTCAAATGGAACATTATTATTCAATTTTTATGTGTTTACCGTGCAAAGGAAACAGAATCTGAAAGCTTTAAAAGATTTGACTATCGCACAAAGTCTACTGTATCGTAATATTCCCCTTGCAGCTATAAGGAAATGAGCAATAAAATAATTTCTGCCAATGTTTGTCTGAACTAACACGAAGAAGATATAGGAACAAGACTTTGTAGGCATAGTTAATACAAGGGTAGAGAACGTCATGTGAGTGCATCACCTCGGATTTTTAAAACAGTGTTGTAATGTTTTTAACCAAAATACCACGTATGCAAGATACTTACGTGACAAATAAAATGCACGCCTTAAATTTTCTGGGAAGAGCCCGTGAACTACTTTTCGTTCGGAAGAAATGTTGTATATTTTAGTGATGTGGCTGGTTGTGCAAGTGTATCTCCACATAACTGCGCTCCATAGCTCAGAATATGGTGTACCCGCCATCTATGATGCATACTAGTAGAAAAAACACGAACCACCAAGATAACAGGAAACATGACACCTGTATGCGATTTGCCATCACAGTGCCTGGATGGAAATACCTGGTAATGCGTTCTAATGTGAAATGGGTTCCAAATGTCAAACATCATCCTAAGGCTGATGTGGGCTTAATGGGCGAAAAGACATGCAACGTGCATTCACTGTTTAATTTCTGGTGCCCTTAATATACGTGCTCCTTTACATATGGTACAACGGAAACGAACGTTTTCGGAATCCTCTTCATTGGGATGACATTTTGTATAGTGGTGTATTAACCGGTAAACGTTAAACGATAGACGAACACTTTAATACCAACGTTTGAAACACAATTTATTCCAATAAGTTTTTTGTGGCATAAGCCATTTCCGAGATATCTATTAATGAATCGATTTCTTCAATAATTTGTCAGTCTTTTAAGTCCTGTTGGTTTTCAGTTATTTATCGTGATTGCATAGAAACGGTGTTGCGTTTCAAAGCCAGTTCATAAAAACAGAGACATATTGGATAATTTCCATGTATATTGCTACAGGTTTTGAGCCATTCTTTGGTGAATTTACTAGTAGAGTTCTGTTGATTTTATGTAATGATTTAGGGAATATCCTTGTAGATTTCTGTGAGTTTTCAGAAATTCTTTGACAAATTTCGTTCTAGTTTTCTGGGAGTTTTAAATAATTCTTTGCTAAACTCGTTGTAAATTTATGTGGATGCTGAATAGTTCTTTGGAGAATCTGCTTGTGAATTTCTGTAGGTTTTGAGTAATTCTTTGGTAAGTTTCTTTGTAGAGTTTTGTGAGTTTTGAGTAATTCTTTAGTGAATCTCCTTGCAGATTTCTATGAGTTTAGAGTAATTTTTTGGTGAATCTCCTTGTAGATTCTGTGGGTTTTGAGTAATTCTATGAATCTCCTCAATAATTTCTAATGCACACATTTCGCACAGTTCCCGCAGTGCTAATTTCTGTTTTGTTCTTTTTACCCTAAATCTTGTCCCCGAAAATTTCTTTTGCGAACCCCAATCACATTTGTTTTTTTTACTCCCTATTTAAAAATTATAATACCATTTTATATCTTTGTTATGCACCACGTCAGGAGGATGGGACAGCCCGGCCCCGACCGTTATTTGTTGTGTTGCCGCTGCCGTAAGCCGGCGCCACAATACATTAAATTCACACATAATTCTAGATTCTATGGAGTATGGGGAATCGTTCTAGCTAATGGAATATACCCAGCCGGGAATGGAACCCTGGATCTCTGGAAATCATGGTAACCAGCAGACCAGAGAGACTGTCCTTTGTGTGCTGTTCCTACCATAGAGTACAGTTATTACTTCTTGTGCTGTAAAGTTTTCCATTCACATGCTCGCTGATTGCGGTTGGCATATTGGCTTCATTTCGGTGGTCTAAATATACATGGCAAACCTTTGCCCTCCAGCGTTAGGTATCTTGTTTAAAGCAGCGACTGCATATTTATAGAGCCAGTATGTTTCTTCACAAAACACGCCTTTGAGGAGGACAAGCAACTGGCCAGCTCAAGGGTAGGTAAATGAGCCCTTTCCATACACAGCCCATTCTCTCTGCGTTACTAATGGAGGTACATTGCAATAAAGAACGTGGTTCATGCCCGTAAGAAGAGGAGCTTTGTAAACCTACGGATCAGCGTGTTTTCCCATCTACTTTACGGGTCGGCTAGCTGCCTTATAAACGGACAAACAAGGTTAAAGGCTTAAGTAGGTACTACGGCAGAATCTGACTTTAGAACTTCAACTCGGGAGCGAGTGCCAGGTAAAATATGACATTCCCCTTCCATATGCTGTTTCTGAGATCACTATATAGAATTTGAAGCTTTCAGGGCCATGATTATTAATTAATACTTCTCGGGTTACAAGTATTTCTATAAAATAGTTCAAGCCTTCGGCTATACTAAACTCCGTGACTATAGTCAGGAAATGAATAATTAATAAATGCCTATCTCAACAAGGCCTAAGTTGGTAATTTAAGCTTAATGTCCTTCAAGGATGCGAAACGAAGATTTTGAAGAAAATTGATTTACCCTAAACCACGCTTTACATGGAAACTTTCTCGAGAATTTTGATTTAATTGAAAATGGCTCTAACGATATTGATTAAAATGCCACATGTTTGAGATATTCTGTGACGAATGAAATGTATATTTTGTATTTTCTGATTATCCCCTGTAGTTGTATTTACTTCGGATGCCCAAAAAGTGGACGAGAGTCTATATTTTTTGGTGAATACTATTAAATACAACTGACATACATAAAACATGCAAGTCGCACGATTGAAGAGAGATATTAGGAACACAAATGCTACTACAACCAGAAAAATCAGCAATAGCACAGTATCCACAGTGATCACAGGATTTTATCTGATGAGGTCGCTGTTTATACCGCAGTAACATACATTACGATAGACTCATAAAGGAGACAATTGAAGTTAAATCAGAGCCAAATAATTTTTAAAGATACTATGCCCTATGACTGAGCATAGTTTGCATAGGAATACTTAAAATAAGACTATGACTTTGAGATGGCCATTTATTTCTTATGCAGTTCCCAATGAAGGCCACATTTAAGATGATTTATTTATTATTTATTTCCTGATAATGGCCATGGAGCTTAGTATGGCCGAAAGCTCTAAAATTTTTATAGACAGTAGACAGCTGATAACCCGAAAAGTGCTAATTAATGTTTAGCTTTGTTTCCAGGTTTTAAATGACAGCACAGGATGGACATTTACCGTGCGGCTACTAAAATTTCCTGGTACTAGAAAACTCGTATGTATTACGAGGGCTATTCAGAAAGTAAAGTCCGAAGTTTTACATCCATCAAAGCATCATAGACAGTTGCAAATTGGTGCGTTTATTTAATTCCTTACATGTTTTCCTATATAGTTGCGTATTTGTGTAAGCATTTGTCATAACTTTCTAACAAGGTTTTGTATGCCGACGCCATAGAATTCTGCCACCTGTGGGGATAAAGAGTCGTTTGGTAACTAGTAAATAACCACTGGATAACCAGTGAAAAGGAACTAACTATGATTTACAGGAACGCCGATGTCAAGATGGACCTATGAGAAAATAAAAATCGATGTAAGCCTTTGGTTCGGGCAGCTCCAGACTGACAGAAGTGTGGAAAGTGAAATTGTACATATACGTGCCAGTTAACCCTCTTTTCGGGGAAGACCATTTTCCCTGTAAGGACTTACTATTTAGAAAGTAAATTGAGTTTACTTTCTTTGCTTTAATAAACGCTGCCTTTACGTTTCATCAAAAAAAAAATTAAATAAATAAAAAAAGGAGAAAAAAAGAAAAAAAAAAAAAAAGAAAAAGAAATAAATAATAATATGGAGTGACTCAAAGTACAAGGATATTGTGGACATGGCGAATGGCTGGAAGTTGCATAGGAGTATTAAGTTAGTATCTCTCCGACTTCCGTACAGTAAACATTACGTCATAGTGCATGAAGATGCACAGTGACCGTTCAATTATCAGCAGTCTCTGGTATATTTTGAGACCGGAATTTCCACTACCTCGCCGTTAATAGACTAGTTTATTTACTGTTGACATTAATGTAACCAAAAGGTATCAGATAGAAGTGTATAATTATATTTTGTTGTAAATATGTAGGTAATAAGGTATCATTTCACGTGTTACTGATGTTGCGATATAAAAACCTGGGCGCATTTCTACAAAGGTAGGTTTGTTTTTTCGAGCCAAGTGTATGGACAGACAAATATCTTTCGAAATAGGACGTTAAGGGCACGGTTTTGTGCAGAACGTCAGTTCAAGGCCACTGAGGGTGAATAAACGCTCCGAAGTAACTGTGAATTTTGTGCATTGCGCGAAAATCGGGAAGTCGAGGGAAAATACATTTAATTTTAAAGTAGGAATTTCGAAATTCAAGTTTCACCGCGCAAAAACGTGCCGTTGGATGGGAGGGGGTTTAGCCAAGTGGCGTGGGTGAGGGGCGGTATAAATTCGACAGGACCCGGGTTTGTTCTTGTGGAGGTTGCTGAAGGTGAACCTGTGACCGAGGGATGCTTATCTTAGCGCCAAAATGTTGCAATAGAAGAAGTTTGCGATAAATGCAACGACCGTCAGAGAAGTATAAGTCAGCCCGCTATACAAATGTGCAAGCCATTAATTAGCTCAAATCCGTCCAATTGCGATCTTTGTAAGCCGTGAATATACGTGTGAAGAAGAGTGCTGTATAGTCATACTACCTGGTACCTGAGGAATACCTAGTCCCAAACCCATTGCCATTCTCCGTATAAGGAAGGTTATAGCAAAACCATTTATACGAACGTGTACCTCGATTAACATAAAGTAGACTGAAGCATAAACGTTTTAACAATATTTTGTAAAAATCTGATGTGGTGCACTCACATGACTTTGTCTACTCTTGCATTAACCATTCTTACAAACTCCAATTCCAATATTTTTTTTCCGTGTTGGTTCAGATAAATATTTGTACAACTTATCTTATTGCTTATTTCCTTGTAGATGCAAGGGGAATATTAGAATACAGTAGGCTTTGTGCGATAGTCAAATGTTTTAAAGCTTTGAGATCCCGTTCTCTTTGCATGCTCAACATAACAAAAAAAGAACAACGATGTTCCATTTCACGAAAGTTTTGTTTTCCGAAACTCACACACATAGCAAGGAATATCTTCGAAATAGTTCACCCTACAAGAAAATTTATTGAGACATAAATTGCGTATTTTAGCAAGATCTACAGTTTTTGTACACCAAGATTTGGTCTATCTCTAACGGCTTACCAGTTATGTAAAAGTCGTCCAGAGTAAATGCGACTACAGGGGCTAGAGCCAGAAAATTCCAGATATACATTTCATTTGTCATAAAAATATCAGAAACCTATGACATTTTAATCCAAATCATTGGTTAGTTTCAAGAAAATCAAAATTTTCTAAACATTTTCCATGTAAGGGGTAGTTTAGGGTGGGGCTATTTTCTTAAAAATCTTCGTGTCGCATCCTTGAAGAACATTAAGCTTAAATACCAACTTTCGTTACTAAGCGACTTTTCGTTTTTGAGTTATGCTGTCCACAGTCTGACAGACACACAGCCTTTTTCTAAAAATGCTTTTCTTTGAATTCTCGGGGGTCTGAAAATATATATTTCCGGTGAAATCGAATTCTTGGGTGGAATACAATAGTTCTCCTACTTACCAGTAGAGAAAGTAAAAATTGTGAATTGTAAAATATTTCACTGCCAATAGGCATACACCTAAACATTGTCAGTGTGATAATTTTTCGGTCATTTTACAGTCATATAAATATGTTAAATTCTCTCTTATTTCGTCATTTGTTTTATAATCTAGGAGAGGGTATCCTGCCGTTTAATGCGCATGTCTCACTTGAACATGATGACATAGGAATCACCATTGAATTATAAAAATGAATATATGTTTCTCGTCTAGATTTGTTTTCTAGGGTTCTTTACTGTGCCACCCATTTAAGTGAATTTATTAAATTTCTTGTTAAAATGTTTCTTTTCTATTACAGTGGTTAATTCTGATCCCTAGTAGTTGAATGTTGCACCTGCTGTATAGTTTTCTGATATATTAGAATTTTGTAGCATTTTCTTTGCCTTAGCAGCTCAAACCCTGGTTTCATTTGCAGGTATTTTTAAATTGTAAGATTGTAAGTGAGGTTGTTCAGTTGTATAGAAGGTTGTATCTCGTTACTTTTACATCTTCTGACGATTACCTACAACTGGGGCTGTGTTGTCTCCATAAGCTACTCAAGATGATCCTTCAACTGGACCAAAGTGTGGCAGATAACTTCAAAGGAACAGAAAATGCTCTAAGCGTTGCATTATTAAATTTCAGAAAAGTTAGTGTGCCAGAAGAGCGAAGAGCGCTTTATGGGTTTGGTGCGAGACAGATGGGATAATTCCATTAGGACGCTTCCACGAATGTTACTTTCCCCTACTTCCTACCAGCAAGAAACTGAAAACTTTCACAAACAACTTCCAAAGTTTATTTGAATGTACAGATATTAGTTTTCCACTATGGACGTCGAAAGTACCAGCATTAACTTTTAAAAGAAAAAAGAAAAAAGAAAAGAAGGAAAAAATGCCTTGAGTGAACTTAAACTTCTGATAGCGATTTCCTAGGAAAGGTTCATAGCTATTGTAAACATTGCCACATTTTCTGCGAAAACTTCTGCCATTTTATCTAGCACTGAGAATATTTATCCTTCGTGTAGTGCAAGTATATCTTTTACCGTACACGTTTCTAAAGTGGGGGGGGGGGGCGTATTTTCACAAGATTCGTCATTGTTGGTCTATTATCACATTTACAAGAACAATTGGGATGGCCGACATTTTGACTTTCTTTACTACGTATAGTAAATTAGAGGAAGTATTGTACTCCACCCAAAACTTCGATGTCGATATTTCACCAGAAATATTTGTTTTGAGGACCCCTGAATAAAAAAAAAAGTATTTTTAGAAATAGGTCCACGCGCGCGCACGCGTGTGTGTGTGTGTCAGTCTGCCAGTCTGTGGACAGCATAACTCAAAAAGGAAAATTAGGTTAAACACCAAAGTTGGTATTAAAGTTTAATTTCTTTCAAGGATGCGACACGAAGATTTTGAAGAAAATAACCCCATTCTAAACTACACTTTACGTACAAGATATTTCGAAAATTTTGATTTTCTTGAAAATGGCTCTAACTATTTTGATTAAAATACCATATGTTTGAGATATTTTTATGACAAATGAAATGTATATCTTGAATTTTCTGGTTATAGCCCCTGTAGTCGTATTTACTGTGGACGACTTTTGCATAAATGGTAAACCGTTAGAGATAGACCAAATTATACTATACAAAAAATGTAGATCTTGCTAAAATACTGAATTTATGTCTCGATAAATTTTCTTGTAGGTTGAACCATTAAGGAGATATTTCGTGTTACGTGTGTGAGTTTCGGAAAACTTAACATCGTTGTTCAGGTTTTTATATGTTACGTGTGCAAAGAGAACGGAGTCTCAAAGCTTTATAAGATTTGACTATCGCACAAAGTCTAGTGCATTCTAATATTCCTCTTGCACCTACAAGGAAATAAGCAATAAGATAATTTGTACAAATGTTTATCTCAACTAAGACGAAGATATAGGAATAAGAGTTTGTAAGAATGGTTAGTACAAGAGTAGAGAAAGTCATGTGAGTGTAACATCAGATTTTTTATCTATGAAGCCCATTTCCTGCGTTTTCCTTGGTCGCTAATCGAACTCTGTGAAGTACAATTACTTATACCGAATTTCCTATCCCTCCATTTTACCCTGGGACGCGCCGTGGCCGGGTGTTTAGACCATTCGCCTCTCAGCAAAGCGACCCGGCTTTGATTCCAGGCGACCGCAGGTGGGATTTGTATTAGACGAGGAGGCACAGGGGCGGGTCTTCTCCGGGTTCTCCGGTTGTCACCTTTTCCCAAAAACAGCTAGAAACCTCCCAATTGCTCCATATTTTAGGTATACAGAATGTCCCAAAATTAGACCGACAAATTTTGTGACCTGATAGATAACAGTACTTTAAACACTTTTTGTTAAGGAAAAGTTTCTGCTTCCGTGCTTATCTTAGTGAGGGACACAATCTTACTCCAAGAAACAAACACAGAAACAAAACACAAAAATCTCTTTGTTGGCACTTAATCACAGCTTTACTATTAAAAGTAAATGTTGGAACGCACGCCCATTGCGATTAACACAAAGAGTACATTGGCGTGCCCTATTCTGCCGTACTCTTGCAAAGACACCAGCCATTTCTCTGATTTAAAACTTTGTCGGTCTAATTTTGGGACATCGTGTATTACATGTACGCCTAACTGCTTCTTGGGAACAAATGGATTACACAGGCGATACTCCTTGGATTCCCAAGTAGACCACTTCTAAAAAATTTAATATTATTTTACTTCCAATTTTTAATTCACTCCCTTGGATCTGTACGGTTGCTTCTAATTATCTCAGAATAATTGTGCACAAATGAATGATTTTGATAAATTCGTCATTTCTAAAAATTTATAGAAAACTTAAGGAAACTTTGTTTTTGTTTATACTTCTCCATAAACATATTATTTTCCCACAATATTAACTTAATCTGACAATATCTTAGACATTAAGACGAATAAATATAATGGTTAAAATATATTGCCTAAACTGTAACTACAGAATACATCTTTAAAATACCAATGCCACAAAAAACAAACTAAAGCCTAGCATATGTCCTTTTTTCCACAATGAATTACGCAGACTCTCAAAGAAAATGTATGTTAAGTCACAAATTATCGAATTTGAGGAAGGTAAGACGAAATATGGGTACCCTATAACCCTTCCATTTGCTCATACATAATTACGTATATACAGGTTTATTAGAAATACTTTTATTAACTTCGGGTATGGGTTCCTTACACCACAAGAAGGAAAAAAGTTCATATGGACGTATATTGTATAACCTTTGTTTTCTCGTTATTCATGTGCATTCTCTGTGCACACATAGAAGGCGGTGAGTCATTGTAGTACATATGGTATATGGCGGTGTTGCCATGATGACTTTACTTTTGTCATTTGTCTGTCTTCAACGTTTCAATTCCGTACATATAGTGAGTTAACTGCACGTGTTTTGCTGAACCTTGGCTGGTTATTTATTTCGTGAACAGAAATACAGGATTTTTATGTATGGGCTCGCGAATGGTAGTGGACGTGAGGCAGTATGACTAACAATGGAGATTCCAGAGAGAAGACAACCGAGTCATCCAACTTTTGTCGCCATTTATCGCCGCCTTGTTGAGACAGGGACCATTGCACCACGGACTATTGATCAAGGAAGACCAAGCGTTGTTGGAGATGCACTGGCTGGTATCTGCCATAACTGATGGATAGGCAGACGAGGACCCATTCCATGGCCTGCACGTTCTCCCGACCTCAATCCTTCGGACTTTCATCTCTGGCGGCACTATTGATTTATGGTCAGCCATTCCGGATAAAAAATTCTTCATCCACGTGTCACGGAAGTCTGGGAAACCATTCGAAACACTCAGTTTTTGAAAGGGTGCGCCGAGTTTTGTGTTATGAGTGTACCACTGTGTTGAACAGCTCCTAGTGAGAAAACAAAGGATATACGTTCATATGAACTTTACTCCTTGTATAAGGAACCCATACCCGAAGTTTCTAAAAGTATTTTTGATACACCTGTATTTTCTAATATCCAAACATAAACAAGTACATAAGAGATTAATAAACCTCAATAATCTAACTCCACGGTGGGGCAGCCCTTTCTGGGAGAAGGTGTACTGCCCGACCGCTGCGCCGTCCATTTCTGTCCACCACAGGTATCATGAGTGGGATGCAGCTCTGGGGGTGGGATGTGGTCAGTGCTCCGGTCCCTTCCGGGTGGTATATGTGGTCTTCGCATCCATATATGTATTGAAATAATTTTCACTTTTGTATACTGCGTGATTTATATTCCTGTTCATGGTAGGAAAATTTGAATTTGAATCCGAGGCTTCAGTGAAAAACTAACGTTTTGAGGTCCCGTGAATAGGAAAGCTCATCTTAGATGGGATTTATTCAACTGTTCGTTTCTGAGTTAGGCTGTTCACAAATGGACAGAGACACAAACACACACACACACACACACACACACACACACACACACACACACACACACACACACACACACACACACACAAACGCACGCGCTCGCGTATTTTCTAAAAATGCTCTTTTCTTGATTCAGAGAAGCTCAAAACGTTTGTTTCCGCTGAAATATCCCTATCCTACTTTTAGGTGGAATACAATACTTTATCTACTTACAGTAACTATCCAGTAGACAACGTTATGAATAAGAAAAAAAGAAAAAAGAAAGAAGAACGTAAAAGTACTCAATCTGTACTCTAGTGGTATTTAGTAAGCGCTGGCTGTTATGTGTAGCTGTTCTTTTGCTTTTAGTTCATGAATATTGGCTACTTCTCGCGTTGTTATCGTTTGCTGCAGGCAAACGCGTTTCCTGAGGGTGGAATAATACAGCAATTGTGAAATAATAACTCTTTCTTTGCCCCAGCTACAATTTTTCTTTGTCAGAGTCCTGTGGAACAAAGCGTTAAGTTGGCTACGCCGAGCCAATATTACCGCGTTACCCGAACAAACATTTACCTAGTGCGGATGTTAGTTTAAGTAATTAATTTCGCTTATCACGTGATCCAAGGAAACCTTCAGCCCAAATTAACAATATTGTAGAACAAAAAATAATTTGCATTATTATAGGGCTATGAATATTCCCCGAATTGCTAAAAGGCCTTAAATTCGAAAATATTGGTCCTAGGTTATGAGTTTTTTAATTGAATCCATACGCACCCAGCGGAACTACAAAATGCAAAGGTTCTGTTGATTGAAAAACATAATGTAACATACTATCCAGTTCATTAGTATGAAGAATCTGATGTGTTGCACTCACATGACTTTCTCTACTCTTGTACTAACCATTCTTACAAACTCTTATTCCTATATCTTCATGTTAGTTGAGATAAACACTTGCAAAAATTATCTTATTGCATATTTCCTTGTAGGCAAACGCCTGGCATTTTAACCAAAATCGTTAGAGCCATTTACGAGAAATTCAAAATTTTAGAAATATTTTCCGTGCAAGGGGTAGTCTAGGTGGAGCATGTTTCTCCAAAATCTTCGTATCGCATCTTTGAAGAGCACTAAACGTAAATAACCAAATTGTTTTTAATCCACTTTTCGTTAAGTTATGCTGTCCACAGACTGACAAACACACACACACACACACACACACACACACACACACACACACACACACACACGAACGACAGGAAGTATTTATACAATTCACTTCCCTTACCATTTACAACTTGGTAGTTCGGCTTTAACAAATATACCTTGCATGTGCCAACTTACGGCACAAAATGCATTCTTTTGTAGAGTGAACTATTTCGAAGATATTCCTCCTTATCTGTGGAAGTTTTGGAGAACTTATACTTCAGTCAAATGAAACATCGCTATTAATTTTTTTATATGTTAATCGTCCAAAGAGAAACGAATTTTAAAGCTTTAAAAGATATGACTATCGCTCAAAGCCTACTGTATTCTAATATTCCCCTTGCACCTACAAGAAAATAAGCAATAAGATAATTTTTGCAAGTGTTTATCTCAACTAACACGAAGATAGAGGAATAAGAGTTGATAAGAATGGTTAGTAGAAGAGTAGAGAAAGTCATGTGAGTGCAACACATCAAATATTTACCTGTTAATCCACATAGAAATGGCTTTAGTAAATATTTCCGACAGGCATATTGGCAGTACAGCAGGCTTAAGGATAGTAGAAACTTTAACGAGTTGCTTTGATGTTCCATTCCCTTTGTGGCACTAGAACTTACAAATTTGAATAAAGCTTTCCTATTTGAGAAAAGTATATGTATTTGAAAATTAAAACCGATAAGAAGAGATACCCCTATAACGCATATTATTTGCCATAAATTGTGTGTTCTGATCGTTTATTTATTTTTATTTGTTATGATGATTATCATTATAGTTTCTTTTTACATTGTAAGGTTTTGTCTATCACTTACGGTTTACCAGCTATGGAAAAGTCATTCTAGGAAAGATTTATTTTCAGAAGGTTCAAGATATACATTTCATTTATCCTGACAATATGTGAAACATATGGTAGTTTAATAAAAGCCGTTAGAGCTATTTGTAAGAAAATATAATTTTATTGAAAAAATCTTCGATCTTATCTTTGCAAGATTCTGACTGTAAATAGCAACTTTGGCACTACTCCGACTTATCGTTTTTAGGTTATGCCGTTTACAGACACACATACATACACACCAACAGACAGACGAACTTTCTTTATAATCTAGATGTAGAGGACCTCAAAAACGTGTACATCTAATGAAATCTTTGTATAAAATTTTTGTGTGGAATACAACACCGTCTTTGCGTACCTACTTCTCTTTCGTTGTTAACCGCAAAACTATCTGTTTTCTGAAAGAAGGCGTAACTAACAACATTGTGTGGCCAATTTCAATTAATTGTACCTCCGAGGTTCATCCAGAGAATAACGATTGTTTGACTTTAATATATTCTGACTTTGGGTCGTTCAACAATATGCGGATGAGGAGGAGGGCAGTGTGACTTTGGATACAGGGAGCGATTGTGTGTCTACGTAACCGCAGTAATGGCGGTAAAACACAAACGAAAGGCCCGAAACTACAGGGCAACTAGTGACTGCGTAAGTGATCAAACAGCGCGATAACACCAGTAGTATCCAGAAGCTTCCCGGCAATTCTGCTGCGTCATTGCACACGTGCGCATGGAAAGAATTCGAAGAATTCTAAGGCTCCAATATAAATATCGCTTGCGAGAGCAACGGCGGTCAGTTTTTAGTTTAGAGTAGCAGTTTAGTTGTGTAAGTCGCAGTGTACAGTTAGTTTTTAGTTACGAGAGTGAGTTGGCCAGCCTGTCAATGAGTACATATTTGTCGTCGAGTGAATGTATCGTAATAGTGAAGATATTAAGAGACAGTGAAAGTGGAGAAAAACACTGAAAGACTGAGAATGAGAATCAGAAAAACAACTGTGAATTGTAATAGCAGAGAAAACTATAAATTGTGTTAGCAACTAGAAAGAAATTGTGCCTTTGTGGTTATATTTAGAGGAAAATAGTGTTAGAAAAGTAACAGGACTTCCAATTTTGCCGTTTTGTTACAAGAAAATATTCTGTCAAAAATAATATCACTTGAAATATTGGAGCTTACTTCATTTGACAATCTCGTATTATAGTCAGCTGTCACCAGTCCATTAAACTAAGATGTTGGAGCAAAGTTTCGCCAAGCAAGGAACGGGAAATGTTCGGGAAAGAATTATGCAACTAATCTAAAGTTACGGCCAGTGGCGGCTCGTGACTTTTTAAACCTATGTGCTACTACGATAACCACAAATATAACAATAGAAGTAGGTACAATAATAGCACTCACCCTACTGGCGAAATTTGAAGTCCATTCTTCTATCCTTCCTGTTGGCAAACTTCTCTATCATCTTTGTATTGAATCCTTCGATTTGCAGCACTAGACGTTTTTCTATAGAGAGCATTGCACGGGCCACCAAGCGGTCTTGGCTCATGGAATTCCTCAAAAACGTTTTAATCCTCTTGAGAGTAGAAAAACATCGCTCTGGCTCAGAAGTTGTCATAGATGTTGTCACTAGGATTTTTAGAAGTTTGGCCAACTCGCTGAATGTATCTTGTCTAATTTTTGCTTTATAATAAGTTGCAATAGGGGAACAGCACCAGCTATATTTCTGAAGTCTGGTCGGGAATATAACACACTTAGCTGTGTTTTAAGCCTTCTTTTGTCAAATGAGGGATAATTTGCTCCACTTCATCAATGAGGTTACATGGAAATTGCTTTGAGAATGCCAACAAATTCTCACAATTAAGAATTTTTTCGCAATTTAAGTGATCGAGAGATTGAAAACGAGTACGAGCCTCTTCTATGATTCGATCGATCGCATATTTCCTTTGCATCATTGGCCATGGAAGAATTTCTTCGACGTTTGGCAGGTCTTTCAATTGTTTCTTCATTGTCGCGATCTTCCAGAGAGTGTCTGATATTATGCATCGCCTGAATGAATGTCGTCACATTGCTTTTGACTTTAATCACATCGACATTTCTGGCTTGTATCTGATTGTTCCTTTGAAAACTTTATTTGACTCCATATGATCCTTCACTGCATTGTCAATACTGCAGATAAGATCTATGAGTCCTAAAAATATTCCACGATTTTCTGATTCTGATGATTCATCATGCCCCCGAGGGCAAGCTCGAAGGCACCGCAAAACTTAATGTAGTCTATTATCCTAGATAAAATGGGTCTATTTTTTCTACCTGCTGGTTGTGTTTTATAATACTCTCTTGGTAGGCTCTGCTTAATGTTGTGTCAATATTAACTGTTCCAAGCATGGACAGATCCAACGCATTGTTGATGTTTTTTATTTTCACCATGCAATTTAATTAAATAGCTAAGATGGCCGGGTTCTTTAACACCGGTTTTACTAAATGCACTACTATTCCCAAAAAAAGGCAAGGAAAGCCGAACAGGGCATTTCTAATATCACAGCCACAAATCCAGTTACATGCGTCATTTGCTTTCCTATTGAACTGGCGTGTGTATTCCCGATTGCCGGCGCCTTTCACTTTTTGTGTTAGGTGTAAGCTGGGGACTGGCCTACCTAATTGTTTAATTTGTATCTTATCTTCCAAAGATTTAGAAGCAAATGATGTTTTAAATAAACTATCAAATGAATTCATGTCTGTTCACTATTGTCTAAAACTGTCACTCACCTCGGAAACTGAAAAACACAACGCTTAACTAGACATAAAAATACTGCATCCACCAAACAGATTTGAACATCTGGTAACCAATATTATTTGTGCACGGCGGCTGGCGCTATCTACACTTGTATATTTGAATGGTCTGACCACGTGCGCCAACACTGGTTTTGAAATACTAGGCAATCCACTATTATTGTGTATGGAGGTCATATTCACGTAATATTAGATGTACGGTACGGCATATGTCTAATTTTATTTACTATAAGAATTGAAAATAGTTACTAATTAGCACATTTTAACACGAGAAAAGTTTCCTAATTAAATACTGTACAATTTGAAGAACCCAAGATTTTTAGCACCAAGTACGAATGTTGGCAATCCTGGTTTGGCTCTTCTTCGTTGAGCACAGAAAGGAGCAGGTTTTGGAGGATTTCGGTGCATGCCGGGGAGGAAAAAGGGTAACTGGCGCACGCGCACTTGCCTTTCTCGACGGTGTCCTTGTGCTAAGCACATCTCATACTTCATTGGAGGTTGAATGCTGACGTGTAACTCAGCGGGCGATTTAAATCGTTTAACAATACACAACGGAGTGTCTGTTTCAAGATATCATTTTCTTGGTGGGGGAAAATAATAAAATGAAGTAATTTTCTCTCTCTTCTTTTAAGTATGTGCTGTAGCACATAAGCACATTAGGACCGGCCGCCCCTGGTTACGGCTGATTCTTCAACTCATGTGAAATGACTTATGGACGTCCGGGTAGATTTTTTAGATTTTTCACATTTTTTCCTTCTTTGGTGAACATTTAATACCAATTTCTCACATTTCTTTCGTTCATTACTGTATCATTTTACTATTCGTTCAGCTGGCTATCACAGTTCGCTGTGAGCATTCACAGAATACACAATAACAACTGGTTTCGTTGGAAGCTCATGAAATGCGGAGAGAATATTTCTTGGAAATCATTAGACCTTTTATAAAAGCCCGACAGTTATATACGAGTATATCCGGGATTGGGCAAACGGTTAATCGAAATAAACCTCTGTAGAAATTATCTTATTGCTTATTTCCTTGTATGTGCAAGGAGAATATGAGAATACAGTAGGCTTTATGTATAGTAAATACTTTTAAAGCTGATTGGAATCTAAAGGCTTTAAACGCTGTTCTCTTTACACAGCCAAGAGATAAAACAATGAACAACGAGCTTCCATTTGAGAAAAGCATAACTATTGCAGAACTCACACAAATAACAAGGAATAGGTATCTCCAAAATTGTTGACTCAGGACTATATGGGTTATGGGGAGAAAATTCAAAAGATACATTTCATTTGCCATAAAATATCTTAAATGTAAGGCCTTTTAATCAAAATCGTTAGATAATTTTTGAAAAGATCTGATGCGTTGCACTCACATGACTTTCTCTACTCTTGTGCTAACCATTCTTACAAACTCTTATTGCTATTTCTTCTTCGTGTTAGTTGAGATAAAAATTTGTACAAATTATCTTATTGGTTATTTCCTTGTAGGTGCAAGGGAAATATTACAATAAAGTAGGCTTTCTGCGATAGTCATATCGTTTAAATCTTTGAGATTCCGTTCTCTTTGCATACTTTACATATAAAAAATGAACAACGATGTTCCATTTCACGAAAGTTTTTTTCCGAAACTCACACACATAAGAAGCAATATCTTCGAAACGGTTCACCCTACAAGAAAATTTATTGAGACATCAATTGTGTGTTTCAGCAAGATCTACATTTTTTGTGGAGTATGATTTGGCCTATCTCTAACGGTTTACCAGTTATGCAAAAGCACTCCAGAGTAAGTACGACTACAGGAGCTACAGCCAGAAAATTCAAGATATACATTTCATTTGTCATCAAAATATCTCAAACATATGACATTTTAATAAAAATCATTAAAGCCATTTTCAAGAAAATCAGCATTTTTGAAAAATGTTCCATGTAAAGGGTAGTTTAGGGTGGGGCTATTTTCTTCAAAATCTTCGTGTCGCATCCTTGAAAGACATAAAACTTAAATACCAATTTCGGTTGTTAACCGACTTTTTGTTTTTGAGTTATGCTGTCTACAGACACACACAGACACACACGGACCTTTTTCTAAAAATGCTTTTCTTGATTCAGGGGGGCCCAAAACATATATTTCCGGTGAAATCTTGACATCGAATTTTTGGGTGGAATACAATACCTCCCCTACTTACCTGTAGAGAAAGTAAATAGTTTAATTTAATTTCTAGGTAAATTTAGCTCAAATGATTCAGTAAGTTAAATGAAACCGTAGTTATATAAGCTATGGTAGGTATACGATAGTGTGGATGGAGCCAACTGTAATTTCGCTTCCCAGTTCACAGTTCTTCTTTCTGCTTTTCATATTTTCTACAAGAATTTAAAAGTAGGTAGATGAGACAACCCTTTCAGGATTTAATTTTAAGCTATACGCTTCATCTGGTCTGAAGGCAGGATTCTCATATTGCTGTGGGAGCGCAGATGTGTAGGCGCTGGAGCCGAGGGGTGAATTTCATTTAACCTCAGGTTTCCTGCTGCTGCTTGCTTGCCTGCCTTCAGAAGCACGTTTTAAGCTGAGGATGGTGAAAAAGTAACTGAAGTGTAACGCTTATGACTTGTGGTTTATTGGTGTGTGGCAAGTTTCCCTCAGTTTCGGTCATTTCCTCTTCATAACATCGTTAGCAGCGAAAAATGGTGGGGAGAAGGCCGAGCAGGAAATTGGTCGATCGCAGCGCACCTACCAGGCAATTAACTTACTACGCCCTTCTCTGTAGCTTCGCTCTGCCACACTATAATGCTTTACTTTGAATTCCTTTGCTTTTTGTCACGTTGCGGAAACAGACCATTAGTTTGGTACCCTTTGTTAATAGCATTGCACTTCGCTCCAATTGGTTTGTTTGATATTCTTTCTCTGTAGGCTCTGCAATATACACACACGTATATAGTACTCCGAGACAGAACAAAAGAGAGGTGCTCTCTTCATATTTGAACAAACGAAGCTGACTAATTTTACCCACAAATTATTGTTTGTTCAACTACAGTGTTTTATTCCATCACTGTGCACCTCCAGCACATAGAATCATTGTATTCTACCAGACAATTCGACACCAACAGTTCGCCAAAAAATACACGTTTTGACACACTGAATAATAAAGTAATGCCGATGTTCCATGGTTCAACTCTTTGGTCCAAAACATTGTTTAAAACAAAAGTGCATCGTCAAACTTGTAGAAATGGATACAATTTTGTTGCATACAATTTCTAACCTATTTCTTGTATCCAACCGTGTACAGACGTGGACAAATTATTAGACTAAAGAGAATTTTTGGCTTTGTATAGGTATTTATTTACTTTTAAGCTGTCTTACAGTAATTATATCGCTATTTATGACAACATTGTTTGTGTTAGTACTTAGTATGCATCCCTTTTGCCTTGGTAACAGCTTGAATCCTCTTTGACATACTGTGTACAAGGGTTTTGCAAGATTCCCGAATTTCAGGGTATCTGTGCCAAATATGAATCAGTGACTATCAGCCCCACTTTTGTAGTAATGTTAATTTTCTTTAGTCTTTTCTTAATAATTGCGCAAAGATTCTCAATGGGATTTAAATCCGGACTGTTTCCAGGCTGTTTTTCACCGTACCTTAATTTTCAGTCTTGTTGCAAGTCACTGATAAACAGCTACGATTACCGACATCAAACTGTGAAATTTCAAAATAAGTGGATACAAGGTAATTAAAAATCATTGCAGAATATTATTGCAAATTATAGTGAGGCTACATGTTCTCCTAAAGTGTATTAACAAAAACCTGCATCAATCAGACGTAGTCTAATAATTTGCCCACGTCTGTACTTTGCGTTTGGGGTTTTTACAGAACTTCCAGCATTCTAGAAATAGACACTGGACTCAAGAGGCCATTGTATTTTTCATCTAACCGTTTGAACGCTTCAAGTTTTTGTTCTTATGAAATGAGTTGAAATCTCCTGTCCATGCATACTAAGATCAAAACTATTACAGTTGTTGCCTAGCTCTTTCGCGCTGTCCTGGTGTGTTATTTTGTCTTCGATTCGATATAAAAGGTTGAGAAATAAATCTTTGTCAATTCGTAGAAAATTGCAATAACTTTCCGGTTCCTCTAACCTCAATTCGTTTTGTAGTAGACCCAATATACCTCGGCCCTGTTCACATGACCATATCCACCAATGTTTCAGTTCTAACAACTTTATGGGTGGAATGCAATATTTTCTTTCGTTAGTATACGTAAGAAGAAGTTGTAGTGCAATAAAACCTTGTTTATCTGGTCCTCATTTAGCCGGATTAGAGATGTAGATTTTTTTTTATTTTTATGTTCACGTTAGTTAAAAATTGTAACTATGATAGCAAGAACGCCAAATATTCGTTTTTCTGTTTGACACAATGTGCAGTTCCTGCATAAACTGTACCATAAATTACCGTAATACGTACTGTACTGTAAAATTCTCCCTGTTAAGTTTAAGAAAAGCTTAGTAGTGTGTCACACGGTGCTTACGCGGTATGTCTCACTAGCTATAAGTAGCGCCGGAAGAAAGCGTTGACCTTGAACCCTACCCGTCACTACACCTCCCTCAATCTCCTCAATTTTCCTTCTGTGTTCAGACGTCAGTGTCATTATATTTATTGTGTGGGTTCCAACCAGATTGTTCTGTGTCTTATCAAAGTATTTGTGAGTGTAACTCAAACGTGTTTAAAACAGAAGACTGCGGATCAATTCTTTGATAACAAATGGTGTGATTAAGATTTTTATATTTGTTAATGCCTTGTACTGCATATACTTTTGTTACTATCATCATAAGGGACAAGAATGTTTATTTAAGGATTCAAGAATTTTGTTTTGCCTATTTTCCATATTATACAGATTTTCGATTTTCCGTATTGCCTTTGGTCTCAGTTAGTGCGGATAAATAAAGTTTTACTATAATTGTAAAAATTGAATTCTTTCTCTTAGTTTACTTTCGCTAAAAGGTCACTTAAATACTCAACTTCGCATATAAATTCTACATCTTCTAAGCATGCGACATAAAGATTTTTAAGAAAATCGCCCTCGGCCAAACTCCCACTGTCCTTCAAACATTTTTCAAAATTCTTATTTTCTCAAAATGACTAACGATTTCGATGAAAACACCATACCCTTGAATATATTCCTTAAAAATCAACGAACGTCTTCATTCCTGTTCATTCTGGATACGTTTGCGCTACTGGTTAATAGGAATGTTTTCAACCACTTCCGCGGGATCGATTTTTGTCACTTCTAAGCTCATACTTAGATATCCCGTAGAGTCGTTATAACGCGGGGCTAAAGCATGTTCTCCAAGAATAGCGTTATTTCGGAATTCTAGTGTACATTAATTTTGGAATTAACCATTTCTGAGATATTCCTTCTCATTGTGTCCCCCATAGGCATGCAAAAACAGCAGCATTTCAAAGCTATCTGATTGCCAAGTTATCAAAGTGGTGCCATCCTCGCTTAAAGCTATTGAGTTCCTGCGTTCTCATACATCTGCAAGTACATATTGATTAATAAAGTAATTTCTACAAGTTTTTATTTGAATTAATATGAAGTAGAATGAACAATGCTGTTTGTTGAAGAAACAATGAAGAGACTCATGCAAATATAATACATTCTACATATTTTTGCCTTCTATTCTAGCTATAGTATATAAAAGAAGCATTGTTAAATACCAAAGTTGGTATTTAAGTTTAACATCTTTCAAGGATGCGACACGAAGAAAATTCCTCCATCCTAAAGAAGCTTTTATATGAAAAAGGTTTCGAAAATTTTTATATCTCAAAAATGGCCTTAAAGATTTTGATTAAAATGCTATAATTATGCTTAAGATATTTTTATAGCAAATGAAATGTATATTTTTATGGCTATAGCACATGTAGTCCTGTTTACTCCTGATGACTTTTGCATAAATGGTAAACCGTAAGAGATAGACTAAATCTTACTATACAAAAACGTAGATCCCTGAAAATACGCAAGTTATGCCCAAATGCATTTCTTTGTGGAGTGAACCATTTCGGAGATTCGTTGTTATTTTTGTGAGTTTAGCAATACTTACACTTTTCTAAAATGGAAGGTCGTTGTCAACTTTTTTATCTCTTGTCCGTCCAAAGAGATCAGAATTTTAAAACCTTCATATAGCGACCAGCATTAAAAGATTTAACTATCGCTCAAAGCCTACTGTATTCCAAAATTTCCCTTGCACCTACAAGAAAATTAGTAGTAAGATAATTTCTGCAAATGTTTATCTCCACGAGCATGAAGAAGATAGAGGAATAAGAGTTTGTGTTATCATCAGGGTCTGGATAGCTTTTGTATTTTTTGGGGTATTTTTTTGGGGGGTGAGGGATATAAGCAAAGCACAATTTTGTCAATGGTGATTAAAATTACGCAATTCTCATGGGCCATAAGTCATATTTTGGCTTTTTAACGGTTTATCTCATTTTATTGACATTATTTATATGATAGTCACATTTTCTCTTAAATTTTCGTGTTTTTGTCAATTTTTATATTTCTACTCCACGTTCGCATATGTGCTTGCAGTCGTTTCAACGACAATTCTTCACATCAAATTTTTGTCTGTAACATTAGGAGGCCTTTGCCTGCTACAATGTTGCGTACAAATAGATTTTCTATTTTTGAAAACTTTAAAGTGTATGTCATTTGATTAATGTAATTGTTTCTGATCGGCCTTCAAAATGTGACATTTATTTCATTGTATTAAAAGCTGAGGGTTACCTCAGGATTAAGACATTAAATACATTTAAAATGCAACAATAAAATTAATATTGATTAATTGAGTGTGCTGGGTTTTTAAAGTAGATTTTCAATATGTTAAATTTTTTAAGATTGAAAAAATTCACCCAAAAATTAGGTCATATTTATAGTCATTTGTCTATTTTTTGGTCATAAGTGCTTGCATATTTCTAACTTTTTAAACATCTGGACCCTGGATATCATCCAGCTAAATCGATCCAGTCAGTGAACCTGCTACATTATCAGATTACAAACGTACTCTTGTAAGATTTAGGAGGCACTGGCAATCCAAAGGTATAGGTATATTAAACCTTGTGCAGTATACTTGCAGAGAGAGCTTGCCATGGAATGTTGAACACCTGGAGAAATGTGATAAGTTGGAATGGAAACTTGTAATTTTACTGCGAGGAGGCTGGAGGGCGGATGGAAGTGATCCAAATGCCTCGAGTATTAATTTACTGCTGTCACATTCTAGGCCTGTGGAAAATGGCAGTTACTCCAACGCGTAATTCAGTGTTACGAGTGAAGCACCTGGTTTCTTACGGCCTTTGCCTGCTGAAGGCATCGAAACTGTTTCCAAACTTTATGAATGAAAGAGTTAACCTGTACTAGTAAGAATAAGTTATGCCACTTGAACTTCTCTGTTGGAAAAATTATAGCACATCAGTATACAGTGATGATATGCACTAAAGTAATATTTTAGGTGGATTTAATATTGATAAACTGCACATTAGAGAGCATTTACTGGTTAAATAGTATTTTATAAACAGGCAAAATATTATATAGTCAGTGAGTGGGTGAGTGGGTGAGTGGGTTAGTGAGTGGGTGGGCGAGTGGACGAGTGGGTGGGCGAGTGAGTGGGTGAGTGAGTGTGTGTGTGTATGTGTGTGTGTGTGTGTGTGTGTGTGTGTGTGTGTGTGTGTGTGTGTGTGTGTGTGTGTGTCAGCTTTAAAGGCCCGTCGACAACTTAACCATTAGGGCTCCTATTATATAAAGCATTCTGTTTGCAATACCCGAATTTTAACGCAGAGCATAACTAGACCTGAATTTAGTCGTGAATCTGGACACTTATTTTTATATGTCACTTGATATTATATACCGAAAATTTATCATATATACAACTGAATATCATTTGGTGACTGACCTTAATTTTGCTCTCAAGTAGAATTCTATTCCATTTTCATGATACTGCGACGACCAAGCGGATAGCAACAGGACCTGAAAAAAAAAATGGATGTGTTGTACTCATATGACTTTCTCTACTCTTGTACTAACCATTCTTACAAACTCTTATTCCTATATCTTCTTCTTGTTAGTTGGGATAAACATTTGTACAAATTATCTTATTGCTTGTTTCCTTGTAGTTACAAGGGAAATATTAGAATACAGAAGGCTTTGTGCGATAGTCAAATCTTTTAAAGCTTTCAAACTTCGTTCTCTTTGAACGATTGACATATAAAAAATTAATAACATGTTGCAACTCACATAAATACCAAGGAATATCTCCGAAATAGTTCTCTGCAAGAAAAGTTCTTTAGAGATAAAGTGTGCGGTTTAGCAAGATCTAACTTTTTTGTGCAGTAAGATTTGGTCTATCTATTTTCTTCAAAATCTTCATGATCCTCGAAGGACATTAAACCTAAATACCAAATTTGGTTTTAATCGACTTTTCGTTTTTGATTTATGCTGTCCTCAGACTCACACACACACACACACACACACACACACACACACACACACACACACACACACACACACACACACATACACACACACACATAAGTCTGAAAACATATGTCTGAAAACATATTTCTAGTGAAATATTGATATCGAAATTTCTGGATGGACTGAAACACCTTATCTACCTACTATGTACGTGGTAAAAAGAGTAAACTTTAAACTACTCACCTTAAAGCGTATTTAGAAGGAAACTGGGTCACTACTTCTACAGTAAAAGGAACTTGATATAGCACAGGCTTTCCACCCTTTTAAAAGGAGACGCACCCAAGGTCCGTAACTGTGAGTTAAAGGAAGACAGGATTATAGCCCGACAAACAACCTTAGTTACCTTCTCGGATTAGTTCACGGTTCAGCCGGTACGGGCGCTTTGTGGCCCCCGTAATTCATGGAGTTCATAGTAAACAGGACCCTTTCCTTTGGGAAGGATACAGAAGGAGGATACAATACATATATGGTTAATAACCATGAAAGAAAGAAGGAAAGAAAGAAGGAAAGAAAGAACGAAAGAAAGAACGAAAGAAAGAACGAAAGAAAGAAGGAAGGAACGAAGGAAGGAAAGAAGGAAAGAAAGAAGGAAAGAAAGAAGGAAGGAACGAAGGAAGGAAAGAAGGAAAGAAAGAAGGAAAGAAAGAAGGAAAGAAAGAAGGAAAGAAAGAAAGAAAGAAGGAAAGAAAGAACGAAAGAAAGAACGAAAGAGATAAAGAGAGAGAAAGAAAGAGATAAAGCGAGAGAAAGAAAGAAAGAGATAAAGAGATAGATAAAGAGAGAAGGAAAGAAGCAAAGAAAGGAAGTAAGGAAAGAAACAAAGAAAGAAAGAAAGAAAGAGATAACGAAAGAGAGAGAGAAAGAAAGAAAGAGAGAGAAAGAAAGAAACAGAGAGAAAGAAAGAAAGAAAGAAAGAAAGAGAGAAAGAAAGAAAGAGAGAAAGAGAGGAAGAGAAAGAAAGAGAGAAAGAGAAAGAAAGAGAGAAAAAAGGAGGGAAATAAAGAGAGAAAGAAAGAGAGAAAGAGAGGAAGGAAGGAGGGAAGGACGGACGGACGGACCGACCGACCGACCGACAGACAGACAGACAGGAAGGAGAAAGAAAGGAGGAAAGAAAGAACGAAAGAAAACGGAAAATGAAGGAAAAAGAAAGGGGAAAAGAAAATAGCAAAAACAAACAATGAATAAAAAGAAAGAGTGAAAGAAAGAAGAAAAGAAAGAAGGAAAGAAGGAGGGAAAGAAGGACATGACGTAAAGGAAAGACAAGAAGGAGCAGCGTTGGGAACGGGAAGGAAACGGGAATGTAAGGGAAAGAGGAAGGTGAAGGAGGAGAAAAGGTAAGGAATGGGAATGGAGGGAAGGACGGAGGGAGAAAGGTAGTGTGGGAGGAAGGAAGGAAGGAAGGGAGGGAGTGAGGGAGTGGGGGAGGGAGAGGGGAAGGAAAGAAAGAAAGGAGGAAGGGAGGAAAGGTGGAAAGAAAGAAAGATGTAAAGAAGGAAGGTAGGAAAGAAAGAAGGAAGGAAAGAGCGAAAGAAAGCAAGAACGGAAACGGCATGAGACGAACAGTAGGGTGTAACGAGCGAGGGTTCTATGCTTTAGAAATGTATCCGTATTTTAGCTTTATGTCAGTGTATTTTGCATACGAACTGGATTCGAATAACAGGTATGATTTCAGAAAATGGGAAGTAAAGGAAACGAGAGCGAACTTTGGATGCCCCCGTGTACTTTGCACTTTATTTCTTACGAATTCTTGATGCGTATATTTGGAAGCATAGATATTCTCGCGGATCACACCGATAGGATTGGGTTGGCAGTTTCATGTGCGCACGCGCAGTATTAGCAAAATAGAGTGCCGTGATGGCACATTAAGATATAAAGGACTATTGTTGGGTAGATGGCGTATGATAGAAAGTGTTCAGAGCAACTATTGCCAAAGCTCTTTTCTGTAACGAGAAGTAAACATGACAGTTTTGCCTTAAACCCATTGAAGCTATAAGCAGTTCCATTTGATTTCTTGTAAATATTAAAAATATCCACATGATATCAGATATAAATGGATGTTCAGGCGTTCGTTTTTAAGTTTAATGTTCTTTAATCGATTCTAGGTGATGTAAGATGATGATTGAAATGGTGAAATAATGCTCACGTCATCTCGGAGTCTATACAGCTCAGATCTACTTGATATTCATCTTTCATGGTATAAAAAGTGTTGAAAAAACTTGCCCAGGTAACTCGCCTTAAGCCAGGTTCGAACTTTGGGCTGCCTAAAGTGAGTCAGATAGGCTACCTCTACACCACAGAGGCGGACAAAAACATTTCCACAGAGACAAAAAGTCTACTATTTATGTAGTGTGACTTTGACCCGTTTTTAGTGTCATTTCACTCAGTTTTCACTGTCACTTCTTGATGTACTTCATCTGTCACTCAGTTTACTATCAAACTAGTTCAATTTTCCCCTTCTTTTCATTTTGCTCATGACGTACACACGCGGCGCAGGCTGTTCTCCTATTCACTTACTGTGGAATCGAACACAGGACGTCTTTAATCTCCTGCAATAGCTACCTCATACTTCGCAATTGACGTCCAAACTCGTTCGGAAAACTACGTCGTACCAGAAACGCTTACTTCCTCACTAACTCACATACTTGCTTCGGAGAACTGTCGCTTATATAGTTCTTAGAAATTTTCACACAATTCCAAAACGTTTTGAGTTAGTGAAACGTCTAGAAGATTCTGCTTATCTGGCGATAATATGTCCAGTGTTTATGCTGGGTGTGCACGTAGCTTATCTGCTTACTGTTCCGACTGCCCGGCGCCACCTTTTCTTAAGCCTTGGGCCATAGTAGAAATACAAAAATCAAACGTAAATGCGCACCATACAATAAGCAAACTAGCTTGCATGCAAACTGGACGAAGATTAGTAATTGAAATAAGAATAATTATAAATTATAAGAAAATATTTCTTGGTGGTTTTGGTTTCCTCTGCTGGAGAAAGGTGTTGCAGACGTTTCGTCTGCAACTGTGGTAGACATCTTCAGTGGCGCTGACGAAGTTTCCTCGGAGAAATATCGCTATGTCTGATCCGTTAGTTTTATAGTCATCTAGTTTTCTTTATTAAACTATTTGCCTGATGCCGGTACATGTGACCCGGACTACAGGCTACAATTTTCATTAATTACGAACAGCTATTATACAATTGATTGTGTTTGGAGCTAAAGGAAAACCCACATGGTGGCCACCATTAGGTCACCGAGAAAAGTTTTCATTCCTATGTTTTGAGTGTCGTACTCCAATAAAGAGATAGCAACTAAGCTAGAACTACTATTGACTTTAGCATACCATATGATAAGTCCCAAGACAATTGAACTATCCCAAAGTGCTATTCGCCATAGAAGAAAATATCATTGTATCTCCACATAAGTAAATCATAATGAAATCAAAATCAAAATCTCAAAATATATCAAATTAATTAAAACTATTAATAATTGCTATTTCCTGAACACGATATATCAAATGTTCCCATGCAATTTAAACTGTACCCATTTTGCTGTGTAATAAATAAATATCACAAATATACCTTAATGTCACAATTTTGCTTAAGTTGTACTCTATTCTTGTTTGCCTGTTCGGTCTGAACAGCCTGAACAAATCACAATGACAACGCAAAACTATTCCTATCCGTCGAACTTGAAATTTAACCATGTCAGTAATTATTGGGTATTGATAAATTATTTTTTCCTCTTTTATTAGTGTTTTAATATTGGACACAACTAAAAAAATCTGATGTGTTGCACTCACATGACCTTCTCTACTCTTGTACTAACCAGTCTTACAAACTTTTATCCCTCTATCTTCTTCGTGTTAGTTAAGATAAACATTTGTACAAATTATCTTATTTCCTTGTAGGTGCAAGGAGAATATTAGAATACAGTAGGCTTTGAGCAATAGTCAAATGTTTTAAAGCTTTGAGATTCCGTTCTTTTTGCACGCTTAACATAAAAAATGAACAACGATGTTCCATTTAACGAAAGTGTTAAGTTTTCCGAAACTGGCAAACACTTCCGAAAAAGTATTCACAAATAAATTGTGTGTTTTAGCGATATCTCATTTTTATAGTAAGATTTTGTCTCTCTCTTACGCTTTATGACTTATTCAAAAGTCATCCTGAGTAAACAGGACTACATAGGCAATAGCCAGAAAATTCAAAATATACATTTCATTTGTCATATAAATATCTTAAACATGTGTCATTTTAATCAAAATCGCTAGAGCCATTTTCAAGAGAATCAAAATTTTCGAAAAATTGTTCATGTAAATGGTATTTTGAGGTGGGGCTATTTTCTTCAAAATCTTCGTGTTGCATCCCTGAAAGACATTAAAGTTAAATACCAACTTTGGCTTTTTAAACTACTTTTCGGTTTTGAGTTATGCGGTCCACAGACTGACAGACACACACATACACACGCATCTTTTTATAAAACTGGTTTTTTGGATTCAGGGAGTCTCAAAACATATATTTCCAGTGAAATCTCGACATCAAACTTTGGGTGGAATACAATACTTCCTTTTGCTTACCAGTAGAAAAGGTAAAAGTAGATCCCAAACGTTCTACAGGATTAACATAAGAAGACCCACACCTACTTTAAAACAAACCGTGAAGAAAGCTTTTCCTTCTACCCTTTAAGTTGAGTATGATACTCCCTGCACGTGTGCCCAGCGGAGTATGGCCTCTGCACTCATATGAAGTCCCAGTGCACTCACGCATACCACTGGGAGCAAAACATCTCCCACACCAAACACATAATGGGTAAAAACAACTGCCTAACAGCAGTACAACACTGTTACCAACGCTTACAGCCGGAAAAGACCAGATCATGGGGAAACAAAATACGGTTTTAAGCCTAGCAAACTGAGAGTGCGTTTAGAAATCTGGCACAAACTGCTCTACTCCGCTTTGATCAGAATTTCCTCAGCATTCAATTAAGGTGGATCAGGGCGAAACTATTTAACAATTGCATGTTTTTCTTTTGATTAACAATACTGAATTCCTGACGTATTACGCTCCTATCCCACTCTATTAACAAGACATTTAAATAGCAACAAATGTTAATCTGCCACGCCCCCTTTTTATTTCCTGTTGAAAGAGTTTGTAATTTTTTTTTTTTTTTTTTTTATTTCTTGCTGTTTTGATTGTTAGTTTCCTAAGTATTATTTGTGCGCTTTTAGAAGACTGAACCAGATTGTGAAATAGGCTTTTTGAAGTCACTTTGTTTTGAAGTGTTTACTTTTGAAACACCTCTGCAAGAATGAAAATGAAAGTAAATCTTCAACTCAACTTTTCTCTAGTTTAAATATTTTTATTTTGAAGATGCATTTTTTCCAATACTATAGCAGGTGAAATTATCAAATTTGACAGTTTGAAAACAAAGCTCCTACTGAGTAATCCTGTGGAGCATAATTTCAATAGATATTTTAGTTACACATCGGTGAGATTTTCCTCCAACAATTAAGTCAAAGTAACAATATATTGTTTTCTTATCTCAAAAAAAGTAGTACATATAAAAATTCTGGCCCACTGGATTATGCATTGCATATTTAAGACCACTCATAAAATTGTGTACTGAAATATCTCAACCACTTTTATTGCTTTTAGATAGCAAAAAACAATACAATTCAAACACCGTCGCCGAGTGCGAGGCAAGTATGTCACTTTATTTCTTCTAACACTGAATCATAAAACATAGTTCTCTGTTTTATGGCTAATTCAATTTACAATTCTTAGCTTTACAACTCACAGCTGTTCCCTTCCGTCGTAACCTTAACACAAATAGTGTTCTTTGTACACAAACAAGTCTATTGCTTCGAAAACAAAAACTAATCTAACGATTCTAACCAAAACTGCCTGAAGACTGATTTTCTGTCCGGTCCGACTAGCTTATATATCCGAGAACTAGATAGAGGTGATAGAAAATACAGGTTTCTCGTACTGTCTGGAACTGGTGTTTATTCTGATCGCTCATTGTTGCCGGCCGCGTATTGCTTAGCGACTGGCGCTTATAAGCAATGGTGTGAGATAGCTAATACTGGGCATCTCCTTTGACGGTTTGACCTCCGTGACAGTATATTAGGTGGGAAATAAAAATCCTATAAATTAAGTGAAACCTTATTGGTTGTTTATACTGTTATTTTCTATTATCACGGACTACACACGCCAGTTCAACTGCCGTCTCTTGTGCCGTGGAGTTCTACAACGGTTTTAACACACGAAGGGTTATCTACTTACGCCGATGCCCGATGAAGTGGGCAACCTAGTATAATCACCTTTCCTTTCGTCCATTTCACTATCATTTCCTTTCATCCTCGCTCGCACTGGGCCCAAATGACCTCTTTGTCGACGGGCCGTTAAACCTCATACACTCACTCACACTCACTCCTCACTCGCACATAAAGCTTTGGGTTGATCGCTCCATCCCTGATCCAATGTCTATCTGCCCCTCGACAGGCCTTTGACCTCAGGTGCTGAATTCTAAGTCCTGGGGGAACAAGTCGAGGTGAGTGAGCAGAATAAGTCAGTCAACCCAGGCTTATGACTGCCTTTCCAAGTGTTCACCCACTTATTTTGAACTGTCTATTTAATAACTTGCGAAACTTACGAACAAGTCCATTGTTATACTATACAGATTAATGAATCTGACTCTCAACTGGCGGGCTAAGTAAAGTATTTCTAGTTTTCTCTTACTGGAAGATGGAGAAACTTCAAACACTAGACGAAACTCTGCACATTTCTGCCCTCATTGTATTCACTTCTGGAAAGCCTCTGGTAATTTTAGGCATAATACGAGAGAGAGAGAGAGAGAGAGAGCGGTGGGGGGGGGGCGAGAGCGGGGTCACAGCTTCGTTGTGCATGTTCACCTTCAGCATAGTCTGAATTAGTCGCTCTGTAGAGAAATTACCCGCTAACGTTCAAATTACATATTACATTCAGAGGTATTCTACTCAACATATTCTTACAAAGCTTTATTCTTCTATATGCTTCATGTTAATATATATTTTATTAATAATCATTGTAGGTACAGTATAGACCAAAGAGAACGCACATAATATTATATAACAGTTTATTTAAATGTTTGTGTAAACTACGTCTCGTACGTCTCAAATAACAGGCATAATAGATTTCGCCATTTAAGCGATAATATTAAAGCTCCCAGAAAATGATTAAAACTGTCTTAAAAGGCTAATGCGCTAACCCGTGGGACATGAGTTCCCGTCTCGGTATTGTACTTGCGGGTTTAGGACATTTTAACTTAAATCATTTCGCAATACAACAGGTATAATAACTTCAGCCCCATTGGACTGGCATGATGTAGTGTGTAATTATGAATGCCAAATCTCTTTTGTGCCATTCCGTCACTATGTATTCGATAGACGAGCACATTGATATGCTTTTGATCTACGGAGAAGCAAGAGCCAATACAAGGCAACTCAGCATCTATACCGGGAGAGATATCGCAATAGATTTCTACAATACCACAAAATGGAAATAAAACAACAAATTAGTATCTACTAATTTCATTGAGTGTGTAAACAAAGACATCCAGTTAAATACTTGGGTAGAACTTAGCCTTGGGGCCGATGTTTTCATGTTAGAGTATAAAATGCAGATAGCCTAAAACTGGAAAGTAAGGGGTATCTGATTCGCCTGGTGTGTGTGTGCGTGTGTGTGCGTGCGTGCGTGTGTGTGTATTAACCTTGGTATTGTTTCAATCGGGAAAGTTCGATGATTCCTTTCTTCTCTAGGCGCAGTATCAGATTAAGGTGAAGTCATTTTCAAGATAGGAATATGATGGTTTGGTATTTTATCTAGCCACCCTAAAGCATATTGTAGCACCTTTTTAATCAACTTGAGCTAGGTATCTGGTTTGCCTTACCCTAAACAGCATTAACTTAGTGGCTTCGAACCACTACAACACAGTGATAGCAAACAACTTGTGGCAGTGAGTGGTTAACTGTGGTGATACTTTTTGTGTGTTCTAGCCACGTAAGTTGAAGCTGAAGGTATACACGTTAAGTGTATGCTATCTTCACCCTCATATTATGGGAAAAGTGTGCTGTTCTAAATTTGCTTCTAAATTTCTAGTTTTGTTTATTTAAACAGAGCTTAGAAAAATAGTTACAAAATACTATATATGGAATTTACATATATTATTTCTACAGGTCTCATGGACATGCGTGCAAGAGGTTTAGCTGCTACGTTTGCTCCATTTTGAGTTATTTTTATTTATATTTTTTTCCTAGTTGCGCTGTGCACTATTTTTAGGAGAGAAGTTTCAGAGCAGCGGACTTTACATCTAAACAGAACAAATCTAACGCGTTTTAATACTAATACGCAAGGATTCTTCGTGATTTTCAAAAGCCATTTTCTTTAAAATGTAACTAAAAGCATATCTTCTTCTTTCATGCTGGATTTGCGCTAGACGTGACATGACTAAGCAAACACAACCCTTTTCTTCAAAAACGGATTTCTACCTCAAAACGTGTATTTCAAATTCTACTAGTAACAACGCAAAATGTTGCAATTACATGACTTCCTCTACCCTGGCACAGAACTATTCTTACAAACACTTAATCCTCCAATATTCTTCATGTTATTCGAGATAAAAATTTGCAGAAATTACCTTATTGCACATTTCCTTGTAGGTACAAAGGGAACAGAGTAGACTTTGAAGCACAGTGAAATATTTTAAAATAAGTTTCAGGTTTGAAATTGCGTTCCCTTTGCACGTCCAGGACATAAAAAGGTGAACATGACCTTTCATTTGAGAAAAGTATAAGTATTTCAAAACTCACAAAACATACATTTCGATATGAAGCGTGTTTTAACAAGATCCACAGCTTTTATAAATTAAGATTTCGCCAATTTGTTAAGCTTTATCAGTTGTGAAATAGTAATCATGAGTAAACAGGACTACATAGGCTGTGGCCAGAGAATTCTAAATATGCATTTTGTTTGCCATAAAATATCAGAAATATATATCATTTAATCCAAATCCTTACAGATATTTTTAAGAAAATAAAAATTTTCGAAAAAATTTACATGTGAAGGGTAGTTTAGTGTGAACGAATTTTCTTGCAAATCTTCGTGTCGCATCCTTGCAAGGTACTAAACTTAAATATCATCTTTGGTTTTTAACAGTATTTTTATTTTTGAGCTATGCTGTTCACACACACACACACACACACACACACACACACACACACACACACACACACACACACACACACCTTTTTCTAAAAATGCTTGCTACTTTCTCTACTGGTAAGTACAAGGATGTATTGTATTCCACCCAAAAATTCGATGTCGAGATTTCACCGGAAATATAAGTTTTGGGATCCCCTGAATCCATAAAAGGCATTTATAGAAAAAGGTCCGTGTGTGTGTGTGTGTGTGTGTGTGTGTGTCCGTCTGTGGACAGCATAACTCAAAAACGAAAAGTCGGTTAAAAACCATTGGTATTTAAGTTTAATGTATTTCAACGATGCGACACGAAGATTTTGAAGAAAATAGCCCCACCCTAAACTTCACTTTACATGGGAAATATTTAGAAAATTTTGATTTTTTTTAATATGCGTCTAACGATTTTGATTATAATGCCACATGCTTGAGATATTTTTACGACAAATTAAATGTATATTTGAATTTTCTGGCAATAGCCCATGCATTTTCTGGATGACTTTTAATAACTCGTAAACCGTAAGAGATAGACAAAATCTTACCCTACATAAAATATAGATCCTCCTAAAACACACACATTATCTCCAAATAAATTTGTTTGTAGTGTGAACCTTTTCGGAGATATTCCTTTGTATGTGTCAGTTTCGGAGCACTTAAAACTTTGGTGAAATGGAACATCGTTGTCGATTTATTTATTTTAAGTGTTCAAAGAGAACGGAATCTCAAAGCTTTAAAACATTTGACTATCACACAAAGCCTACTGTATCGTAATATTCCCTTTGAACCTACAAGGAAATAAGCAATAACAAGTTTCCGTAAAAGTTTATCTCAACTAACACGAAGAAAATAGAGGAATAAGAGTTTGTAGGTATGGAGAGTACAGGGGTAGAGAAAGTCATGTGAGTACAACACATCAGATTTTCTTTTTCTTTTATTCGGAGGGGGGTGGGGCCTCGGAGCATATATTGCCGGATACAATATTTCGCCTAGTTACTACACGTATTAAAGTAAAATCTTAATGCTTTGGTTTTATATCATTCAGGCTTATAGGCATGTTTTACAGCAACGCGAGTTGTTGCACGGAAATGTCGAAACAACAGGATATTTCATGCCACCAACAAATTAATTGGTTCCTAATTATCAAGCCTTTATGTTATGTGTATGCTTATTAAAGGGCTGCAGCTGAACAATGGATGCACAACAAGTTGCAGTGGACGATATTTTTTTGTGCTTGCTCACCATTTTTCAATAAACAACCATTGTTTTATGCCACCAACTGAATGCTTATTTTAAAAACCTGAAACCCTGCTCTATTTATTGATGTGTGTTGAACGTGTGTCACATTTGACACTTATTTACAAGATAAATTTGCAAAATTCTCCTTTTTACTTTCTCTACTGGTAAGTAGGGGAAGTATTGTATTCCACCCAAAAATACCCTGTCGAGATTTCACCGGAAATGTATGTTTTGAGACCCCCTGAACCCAAAAAAAAGCATTTTTAGAAAAAGGTCCGTGTGTGTGTCTGTGTGTCAGTCTGTGGACAGCATAACTCAAAAAGGAAAAGTCGGTTAAAAACCAAAGTTGGTATTTAATTTTAATGTCTTTCAAGGGTGTGACACGAAGAGTTTGAAGAAAATAGCCCCACCCTAAACTACCCTTTACACGGAAAATTTTTCGAAAATTTTGATTTTCTTGAAAATGGCTTTAACGATTTTGGTTAAAATCTCATATGTTGAGATATTTTTATGTCTTGAATTTTCTGGCTATAGCCCCTGTAGTTGTATTTACTCTGGACGACTTTTGCATAACTGGTAAACCGTTAGAGATACACCAAATCATACTATAAAAAAGTAGATGTTGCTAAAATACACAATTTATGTCTAAATAAATTTTCTTGTAGGGTTAACCATTTCGGAGATATTCCTTGTTATGTGTGTAAGTTTCTGAAAGCAAAACTTTTGCGAAATGGATCATCGTTGTTCATTTTTCTATATGTTAAGTGAGCAAAGACAACAGAATCTCAAAGTTTTAAAACATTTGACTATCCCACAAAGCCTACTGTATTCTAATATTCCCCTAGCACCTACAAGGAAATAAGTAATAAGATAATCTGTACAAATGTTTATCTTAACTAACACGAAGAAGATATAGGAATAAGAATGGTTAGTACAAGAGTAGAGAAAGTCATGTGAGTGCAACACATGAGATTTTTTTATCAATAACCTGTGTATTTCTGTCGCAAATGAACAAAAGGCAATTATAACGTTTTCCTGTGTGCGACACCTTTGATGTGGTCTTCAATTTCTCAGTCTTTGATGAATGTGCTGGAGGCTGTTACAGTTGTGAACTATGGCATCCTTTTCTCTGGCTATGTGTGGTTAGCCAACACCAGTTAAGTTTGCTGTTAAATTTAACCGACCCTAATAAATAAGCACAGGAAGTGTTGCTTTCCACCCAAAAATTGGATGTCGATATTTCACCATAAATACATGTTTTGAGGCCCTCTGAATCCATAAGAAAGCATGCGCCTGGATGTGTGCCTGTAAGACTGTGGATAGCGTATCTCAAAGGCGAAAAGTTTAATATTTTTCGGGGATGCGACACGAAGATTTTGAAGAAAGTTGTTCCGAGCTTTTACAAGTATTTTTGATTTTCCCGAAAATGGCTCTAACGGTTTTGATCAAAATCCCATGTGGTACAGATGTTCTTATGGTAAATTAAATGTATATTTTTAACTTTCTGGCTATAAACTATGTATTCCTGTTTGCTCTGGATGACATGTAATAACCGGTAAACCGTAACAGTTACTCCCGCTAACATATGCCACCCTCAAATAACCAAGCAGATGTCCCAAACATCCTAGGTACCGGAGCTCACTTGCACGGCAGGCTTTGGAAAATATTGTCCTGTCGGCTGTGAGCCCGAACGTGGCTGGTAAGGAACGCCAGTCGTGGCCTGATCTCCGCCCGGCAGCAGGAGCGGGCCAGGAGCGGGCCAGGAGCGGTTACCTACCCTAAAGGCCCGTCCGCCGACAGCACAATAGAGCATAGAGCTATTGTGTTGATGTCCGGTGTCTGGACTGTTCTCTCACAGCCACTCTCGATCATTCTAGTTCCAGAACTTTTCCATTGTCTAAAGACCTATATAAGGAACCTGTTCTTGCCCGGTAGGGAGAAGTTTGTCCAGTAGTTCTGGTGGTGAAGTGTTGGGAGTTAAAACGTATACGAAGCGTTCAGTGGACAGTGCTTCTGAATGGTGCCAAGTAGCAGTTCAGTGGGAGCTGTAATCTGACGCTTGTTATTTGTGATTCGATTCGACAGTTGTTCTGTGCTCAAGTTTGTACAAAAATGACCTAAGTCTAACATTAGTACTACGCTGACTAGAGGGCAATAAAGTGTTATTAGCAATCACTGGTGTTTTTCTGATTTGTTACAATATACTGCTGTTTCCCTAGCGAAATTATTTCCTATTTTAACATGCATGAGGGAGACTATGAAGGAAGGCTTCCTTTCAGATAACCCTTGAAGTTTCTGTGGTTAAGTTCTGGTTTGGAAATTCCTGAGAACTTCATGGTACATTTATTGTACTTAAATGGCACTGGGACCTTCGACACAACCAGCTAAGTAGGCCGTCAAAAACTGGATCCGTAAACAGCATGATTGAATAGTTAATTCAGTTAAAGGCTGCACATTTTCAAATATCCTTCTTAAGGGCTTTGACAGATAAAGTTCACAAGACCTGCTCAAATTAAATGGAACTAATCGTTTCTGGGTCATGGGCCTATTATAAGGTCATCGTCCTGCCTATTTTTGTTACTGTACATAAATGACGCAATAAATGATAGGATAACCATTAGTATTGGTAGCATTGATAGGGAAAGGAACATAATACAAAATACAATGAACTAAAAAATTTAATGAGACATTCAAACATAATGACCATCAAAATCCATGAAGATGACATAGGTTACTGTGACCAAAATACAAATTAGATTAAGTAAAAATTGAAGCTATTAACAGTGAAGCAACAAGATTCTAAAATAAGTGACGTTTTTAGTTTCTAATTTGTTCTTATTTTAGAATACAAATTAGATGTTTACTTTCTCTACTAAGTATAGTAAAGTAGAGGAAGTGTTCTATTCCACCCAAAAATTCGATGTTGGGATTTCACCGTAGGTATACTTTGAAGCTATAACGTATAGCATTTTTATATAAAAAAAACATTTTTGGAAAAAGGTGCTTGTGTGTCTGTCAGTCCGTTTGTCAAGTCTGTCAGCTGTCTGTGGACAGCATAACTCAAAAACGAAAAGTCGGTTAAAAAACAAAGTAGGTATTTAACTTTAAAGTCTTTCAAGGAAGTAACACAAAGATTTTTAAGAAAATTGCTTCACCCTAAACTACCCTTAACATGGAAAATATTTCGAAAAGTTTGATTTTCTTGAAAATGGCTCTAACGATTTTGATTAAAATGGCAAATGAAATGCATATCCTGAATTTTCTGGCTGTAGCCCCTGTACTTGTAGTTACTCTGGATTACTTTTGCCTAACTGGTAAACCATAAGATATGGACCAAATCTTACTGTAAAAGGTGTAGAGACACAATTTATATCCAAATAAATGTTTTTATAGAGCGAACCATTTCGGAGATATTCCTCTTATTTCTGTAAGTTTTGGAGAAGTGATACTTCTGTCAAATGGAACATCGCTATTCATTTTTATATGTTGATCGTGCAAAGAGAACGGAGTTTGAAAGCTTTAAGAGCCCTATAGGAATGCAACACACCTAACGCACAGGTAATGCAGGTTGGTTCTTAACTGACCGGATCTACTAGGAAAAGTCGTCCAAATTTTGGAAATCTAGTCCTGTTAAAGAATCCTATCAAGACAGTAGCATGTGCTCGCGAAATAATCATTAAATATATCGCAATGCCATAAATGTTTTAAAACCCTCCATTCAAATTGAATCAATTCATGTAGGAATTTAAATAATTTGAATAACTAAGTGATGAGGTGTAGTAGCCTTTGTAAGTTGAGAAGGTACTACTGGGAGATTGTTAATTTTTAATATGAACTCTTAAAACTGCTTTTTGCTAATATTCCTCCAGACTGTACTTAGGCGATGTAATTAATATGAAAAAAATGTTTATTTCCAGGTAAGCAAGAGTCATCGATGGTACTGTCCAGTATGCTGAAAAATATCGCTGGAATTTGGCCCTAGTGAGTACATTCAACATATTTTCACTTCTGGACTCATGAAAGTGGCATTTTCTCAGCTTTAATGTGGAAATGTTACCAGAAATGCCTGTTTTGAGAACCACTGAATCAAAAGAGACTTTCACAACTGAGTGCGAACAGCCTAACTCCTGAAGGACAAGATGAATAAATATCAAACTTGGTGTTTAACTTCAACAATACCCAAACATGCAATAACAAGCGTTCTAAGAAAATTTCCCAATGAAAACTATCCTAGACATGGAAAACGTTTCCTTGTTTTCAGTCAATGACCTGCAATATATGCTTAAAAGTCCAAATTAAATTTGTGTAACTTAGTTTAATTCGCAAACTTTAAGAGGCACATTAATGCAGAAAATTCTCATTAGACGTTTTGAAAATATTTGCAAAATATCCCTTCCTTTTCGAAGAGTATACAGAAGGTCCCAAAATTATACCCACAAACTTCGGGAGCGGATACATATAATTTCAAAGTTGTGTTTAACACAAAGAGTGCATCGGTGTGTCCCATTCTGCCGTACTCTCGCAAAGGC
Source organism: Tenodera sinensis (assembly GCA_030765045.1). Lineage (NCBI taxonomy): Eukaryota > Metazoa > Arthropoda > Insecta > Mantodea > Mantidae > Tenodera > Tenodera sinensis. Next base: position 121,931,524 of record CM060970.1, read on the forward strand.
AGCAGCGATTTCTCTGGTTTAAAAATTTGTAGGTCTAATTTTAAATAGTAAAGCTGAAATTAACAGTAAACAATGATATGTTTATTTGTTCTGTTCTTGTTTTCTTGGATTAACATTGTGTACCTTACTAAGATAAATGCAATACTACTTTGCATTGTTGATTTTACTGTAAATATTTAAACTGGGTGAGAGTCAGGAGGAATGACATTAACTCTTCTACCGCCGAAAGGAACGTTCCTTAATAAAAAGTATCTAAAATAATGTTCCCAAAGTTTGTCGATCTAATATTGGGACACCCTTATATAAACTCTCTTGTACTGATTTTTACCGCATAGATTTATAGAAAAGAAAAATACTGTGTCTTAAAGGTTATGTTTCTCTTTCTACCCACAAAAACGTAGTTTTATATCACTTCCGCTAGCGAAACCGTCAGATGTTTAAAGAGAAAAATTATTTTTTTTTTCTTTTTAAACATCTAAGCTTGATAATGCATGGTAATCTACATTTGGATACTCCCTGCATACCCTGATGAGAAACAAAAGGACGGACACAGCATTTTAGAGATGCCTAGCATGAAAAGTGAAATTCCGACCCACAACAGGAAATATCCTGAAAGCATACATATCTAAAAAGGTAATTTTTTACTAAAGTATATCTTTTAAAACTATACTTTTGTTTAAGTAACCTGTATCGTTATACATGGTGGAATAATTGCTTCTGCCATACATTAGCCATACATTTTCTTGATGAGTGCCACCAGAGAACCCTTTCGTTTTTATAAAAAAAAAAAAAAAAAAAAAAAAAAAAAAAAAAAAAAAAAAAAAAATCTTCTGAACAATATGCAGCAATCCAGTTTCTTGACGAATGAATATAAATGGTTATTTTCCCGCTTACTGTTGCGCAAATCTTGTGTGAAAAATGCTCTATGTACCTTAATTCGAATGAATTGAAATGTCATGCAAACTTTAATTTCTAAGACAGATTTAGAAACATGAAAAAATTTGCGACTAAATTAACTATAATTGAGATCAAAATACATATCAGCTTTGTTTACGTGACAGCTAGTGGATTAATGAACTATTTATGTCAATTCGTCAAGAAGTTAGATTGCTTCAAATATTTGGCAGAAATTATTTTTTCTTTCGGTGAAACGGTTCCGTACTAACAATAATTGTATTTGGTATATTAGTTACACTAATGACGCACAATCCCTGGTTAATTTATGGCTAAAACAGTACCTTCCACCTGTATAAATTAAGTTACAAGAAATTGGCAACTACGGGCTATTCACAGAAAACTATTATTTTTCCTTGCGGCAGCATAAAAAAAGCAGTATTATAATTTGCATGATTACAAATAAAAATATAATGAAACTTTTTCCATATAAAGAACTTAAACACCAAGTATGGCGTTTTTCTGAGCTTTAATTTTTGGGGTTATGTTGTTTATAAACATAGATGCGTTTTTTTTACCCTAGAAATACTCCTTGGGTACATGTGATATGAAAACTTGTAATTCTGCTGAAATTTCCAATACTGAATATTTGCTTGGAGTGTGACAGTTCGTAGAACAAGTAAAAAAGCACAAAAATGACAGTACTTTCTTTTGCAAATTTACTATAATAATTAGGCTTAGTTAGGAATTATTTTATAAAGCAACATATCATGGATAACATAGCGTGAATAGGAGAACCAAATTGTTATAATCTTTTGTTTTATTAGCTTTTTCTACACCAGCATAAGATGAAGAATGCGTACACTTTATTCAAAAGCTGGTATGAGATTATGATGATAATAAAATGCACGTTTTTGCTTTTGTGTGCTTTTATGTATATTTACTATTAATTAGTTGTTGAGCAAATAAAGACAAACATCTGATTAATATTAAATGAACGGATCAATACAAAGATTATGTTATTTTCCTGTGTTAAACAATCGAAAAATGTTGATGCTCTTTTTCTCTGGTAGCTCTACACTTCGAGAAATTTCCATGTACCGGTATCAGAAACAAAATTTGTACTATAATCTATTAATATGAATGTGTATTTCTGTAATAATTGTTGTTAAGTTGCAATTCAGTTCTAGCGAATTCCCAACATGACTTCACAATTACCGCAGAGACACCCTATTCCACACCAATTAGGTGGGCAGAGATATCGTCAGACCAAAATGAACATTGTCAAAGAATTGAGTTGTTTTCAATGCATCTCTCGTTTTAACCAGTACTCCAGAAAGCAAAATGAATGTATTTTTATCATCGAGAAGTCAAGTGGAAAGCGTTACGGTTCGCAAAAAGAGAGAAAAAGGATCTTTGAAAGTTATTTCTGTCTCAGCATTCTGTATATAGCATATTATTGTAATATTATCTGCGTATTTATTTGGTAATTCCAGTCGTCTTTATCAGAAAGAGTGTAAAATATAATTTTATATGAATAGTTGAAATATAGCTGTGGAAATAAAACTAACTCCCTAGAATGGCAGCACTTTCCGGTCCAAGGTATACCACCCGGCCACTGTGTCTCCCACCTCTGTCTACCACAGAAGACTCAATTGGACCCTGAAGGGCATAACGAGGCTTAGTGCACCCCGAACCTAGTCTCCCAGTGGGAGAAAATCATCACGCCGGTACTGGAAATCAAACCAGGGTCTTCCACTTGGAAAACAGCAGCCTTGCCAGGAGACTAGGGAGACAAGCAGCTATATACATACATACCAATATTAAATAAAGAAAAGTTGTATGTCTTTTGAGAAATCTACAATTTATATACTCTGAAACTCATACGTTATGCATAACGGAAACAATAAACGAAAATAGATTATTTAATTTTTTTAAGTCATAAACTAAAAGACAATAATAAATGCTGCATAAAACCAGGATAAGATAAAGTATGAACCAAATTAAACACTGTGGTTTTAATGCATTTGTAATTTTACCACACAAATATTTAGCTTATTTTAAACTAAAGTACCATGCAAAGTTTCTCAGTAAGCGAAAGTCTAAGAAAATAAAACATTTTCTTGGTATAACTAAATATTTAAAGCTGATAACCCTAAAAGCCTTTGTGAACTAATTTCATAAAGAATGTGGAGATAAAACTGATTGTAATTAATCCTGGAAAGTTGGGTAAGCCAGGTAGATAATGATGAATAAATAAAGATAATGATGATACGTTTAACTCATAAAGGTGTTTTTTATAAGACATTAAGGCAGTGTGAAGCTTTATTAAGTTGCTCTGATCCGTTCTCCGTATTCTATAATTTGTTCTGTACGTTACTTGATTCACATAAAACAGTTCTATGTCACTTACTGCTAACAGAGAAGATGTTTCATTCTATAGTGCTAAGGGTTCTACATTGGAACGTGTCAGAATGCGCATTTTGGGGCCACCAGTAGGAGTATTAATCCTATCCTAACAGTATTCGCTTCCCCTTTGTGATTTTGGCAGACAAAAAGCAATAATTGGGCAATCCATTGAGATGATTTGTTTGAAAGTGCACCCAGGCTATGGAGCAATGCATCAAACCATTAGACTGGGGTTACCCTGGCTTATACTTCATGCCTTATGCTCATAGCAACATTTATTAATTGAAAGTGATACAAGATCGTGTCCTTTGAGGATGCGACACGAAGATTTTGAAGAAAATGCCTCCACTCTAAACTACCCTTTACGTTGAAAATTGTTCAAAAATTACTTATTTTCTCGAAAATTGCTCTAAAGACTTTGACTAAAATGTCATACTTTCAAGATATTTTTATGACAAATGAAATTTATGTTTTGAATTTTTTTGGCTCTAGCCCATGTAGTCCTGTTTACTCTGGACGACTTCTGCATAACTGGTAAACCGTAAGAGATAGACCAAATCTTACTGTACAAAAATTTAGATCTTGCTATGTGCGGGTTTTGGAATCTCAACCTTCCGTCAAATGGAAGATTGTTGTTCATTAGTTTGTATCTTAGCCATGGAAAGAGAAGGGAATCTCAAAGGTTTCACTATCACTCAAAGCCTACTGTATTCCCATATCCCCCTTGCACCTACAAGGAAATAAACAAGTTAATTTGTACAATGTTTATCTCAACTAACACAAGAAAATATAGCAATAAGAGTTTGTAAGAATGGTTAGTACAAGAGTAGAGAAAGCCATGTGAGTGTAACACATCAGATTTTTATAATATTCTGTGGGCTGGTTTTTTAAATTTATCGTCCTTAAAACAAGTAGTTTGGTTAATATAATATGACATACTTATGGTAGTGCAGTTTATTCCTTTTACTTTCTCTACTCTTAGAGTATTTTATTCCACCCAAAAATTCGATGTCGAGATTTCATCGGAAATATGTTTTGAGGCACCCTGAATCCAAAAACAAAAAGCATTTTTACTGATTGTATTAATTTTAGTCACTAATTATGATCATGGTTCTTAATGCTAATTTTTCAGGGTGTTAGGGAAGTTTCCCTAACTTGTCTGTTTTAGACCTCCTTTAATCTTCTCTCCGTTATAAAACATGCATAGAGGTCATTGTATGTACACTTTAATTTAAATACATATAGCTCATTAGTTTATCCATGCATTCCTTCAAGTTCGGGAGCTCATGTGCTATTTCATTAATGCAGAGGTTTCGATTCGGCTGATCTTTTAAATTGTCCAACCTTGTCTCTTTGGAGATGCTTACGCAATTACCTCCAATTTTCAGCCAGAGGTGTGTTAGATAGTGCCTGTGACGTGCAAACTAACAGGTGGAGAGTCAGTATCCACTGACGGACATGGACATGGGCGGTTTCTAAGTCGTAACTTGAATTTTTTGGCAATGTTCTCAGAAGAGTTTTTGCATAAATAGTACGTTAAGACACACAATTTATGTCAAATACTTATCTTGTTCTTATTATTGAACCATTTTTGAGACATTCTATATTATTGTTTGAATACTTATATTTTACTCAAATAGAAACGTGTTATTCGTTTATTTATATCTTGTCCTTGGAAAGAGAATGGAATTTCAAAGGCATTGCATAGTAACCAGGTCTTAAAGCATTTCACTATCGCTTAAAGGGGAATACGGTATTCCCCTTGCATGTGCAGAAAGATTTGCAATTAGGTAATTTCTGAAAATTCTTACGTCTATTAAAATGTAGTAGATAGAGAAATAAGCATTTACAAGAATGGTATGTATAAGAGTGAGCATAGCTCTACGTAAACTTGCGAAGGTTTTCTCCAAACTGAAAGACATTAAAAGTCCCTAATAGGTTACGCGACGGTCACTGGGTGTACCTTCTAAGGCTTTCGACTTTGTCGCAAAATATTGATGGACTTCTTTATCCTAAGCAGTATTTAAGAAGTCACTGATGAACAAATGTTTATCGGATAAGGTTTAAAAGTGCTTTCGTACAGCAAACGCAACTTACATATAACCAAACCACCACTGGAACACAACTGAGAGTTGCACAGTCCGCATAAAGTGGAAGGAGCTAAATCCAAGCTCCCTCTTTCGCAAACGTTGGACGTCGCTGTGTAAAAATGTTAAATAATGCGCGATATGAAACAGTAAGTTTAATGTACGTAAGTGACGTTTCATTTAAGGTAAAGGTTAGGTATTGAATGCGTAACTGACCTAAGATATTGTTTGTTGTATGATTATAGAATAAAATCAGGAATAATTTAATTTACTTCTGTTTGATTGCCATAATACCGATTAGCTGGAAAGTAAGAGGTAAATTTTTAAAAATTTTTAACCGTATGGAGTAACGTCTAAGTGATACTTTAGTCTGTTTGATCAAAGAAATCAATTTTTGGATTTTTATTGCAAAAGATGCACCATTCCTTAAAGAATATAATTGCGAAGTTTTAATCCCCTGGGGGAGGGGGAGCACATTTTGAACGCGATTTTTAAGTGGTGCACTTCTGCCTCTGCTTTTAAATGAGCATGTCTGCACCTTCCATTTTAACTTTGCACTCATTTTTATCGAAAACGATTTTTTTGTTACTTTCTCATATTCAAAGTCTATTTTCTCCCACAAAAATATAGTTAGAGATATAGTTCAGAATGTGGGTAACAAAATATCCGTTTGAAATGTTGATATTGCTTTTACTTTTAAATAAATAATATAACAATGCAATGTTTTATGACATTCTTACACTTTGCGGTATTAAAATTTTTTTCTATATAAAAATGTCCTTCCTCTAATCTGTTACAAAGGTAATAAGAGATACAATTTTTAAAAAATGAACTCTGTTATTCAAAATCTGTTGAATGAGATCTTTATTATAGCCGATGCAATTTATATAAATGACTATCAGGAATGTAATTAGATATTAGAATGAAACTTGGTACATTTTTAGTTGCTGTGCAAAACATAAAGTCTCTAACTTCAATAATTTAGAAAATCACCTTTTTCACTTCGCAGTAATGCTTCGTTTCGAAACTTTGCATAATCAACATAACAACAATTCAGGGTTTTTATTGTTACGTTCCACGGAGGCAGTTCGACAGCAACCACTATAAGGCCTATCTTCCCATCTTTGATGTGTTTCATCCATCTTCTAATGCTGCAGACATCGTCATAGGCATACCATCAGTAGCAGAATTCTTCTCCTGAACAAGGAATTCAATGACAGAACCATTTCGAGAAAAAAAAACAAAAAAAAAAAAAAAAAAAAAAAACATTGTCAACCATTTTGAAAATACTGCCCGTGGTCACGTGCACAAACTAATGACGTCACAATATACGTGCCAAATCTGTAGATTACGATGCTGTAGTCGTTTCTGTTACATTGTGGAATTTGAAATTTAACAATGTGTTACGGGCTTCTAAGCTGCAGTTTAGTTATTTTTCAGCCATATAACTCATTCCATTTAGTTATGACTATTCAAAAATCGAAACTATGCTTGAATCAGGACACGCGGGCGCGTGTTAAATATAACATGGAAATGGGTAAATATTTAAAGTAGTATGTCTTCCAAATACAGCAATTCATTGTTATTTTAAAATTAGACTTTAATACTGAAATAAGTTAAATGTAAAAAAACAGATGCACAGTAAGAGTAAAATAAAGTTGAATCCAAAATAAAGAAGTCCATATAGAGCCAAACTTGGTATTTCAGTTTAGCATCTTCTGCATTCCAAACTATCCCTTACACAGATACTTTCACACAATTTTGATTTTCTCAAAATCAACACTTACGATTTTGATTAAATTGCCATACGTTTAAGATACATTCTTCAGAAGTAAATTATATATTCTGAGTTTTCTGGAAATAACCTCTGAAGTCAACTTCATTTGTAAATAGTTCTATATAACAAGTAAATCGTAAGAGATCAAATCTTACTGGACAAACTTTATGTTGTATACATTTTGGAATTATCTATTTCTGAGGTAATCGTTACTGATTTGCATTTTCCAATGCTTATGCTTTTCTCAAATGGGAAGTATTTGTTCCTCTTTTCCTCCTGGTCATGGTACTCAAAATCATTTCAAAGACATATTATAGCGACCGGCTCTTAAAAATTGACTACCACTTAAACCTGATTAAGCATTTGTACAGATATCTATCTCAATTAACATACAGTAGAATAATAAGCATTTGCAAAAATAGTTGTGCAGGTGTGTGTAGCAAAAATCGTATGAATATATCATCAGTTTTTAAAACCATTTCAAACATTTAACTTTTGTGATCATTTTGAAGTCTCGAATATTTTTCATGGAAATGTCAAACTTCTGTGGGATTTGTCCATCAAGGAGATTTTAACCTGTTTTCCATCTTTCTGCTGGAATTGGAAAACGTAATAATAGTGAAGATTCGACAAACAGAGCACAACCGAAAATTAATAGCAATTGCTGCATTAGAACCGCATTTATGGCGCTATATAAAATGTTCGAAAAGTTCAGTTCTTTTCTGGAGAAGAAAAACGGTCTTAATGTATTTATGGATGCTGCTCTAGCGAAGCAATATAAAGTCTACGTTTGAAGCAATACCACGTAATCATGCAGTCTGCGAAGTTTTCGCTGCTTTATTCCTGTAAAATGAGTTTTCTTCCCGAGTTCTTCAAATAGATATGCCAAGACGATGTATGCATCGGAATGACATTTGACGTAAAAAGCTTTAGCATCTCTATACACAATAGTCATCCATCATTTGAACCATAAGGTAATTCCATATGAAGTAAATTATTCCAGTCATTTCGCCACTTCGTCGACGTTTCATTTGATGACGGCCATAATCCTGTCGGTTCTCACATATACTTTATTTTCAGCTAAGCAAAATTCTTCTTCTTTCCCTGTTTACTCTCGCGGTATGGAATACTTACACCCCAGAACTTACAAGTGGGCACCTAGGGTCAGAAGACCATAGTGTGACAAACCCAGTCTGGTTACTTTTCCACCACTTTATTTTCCATCTAAACTTTAGCACAAAAACATAGTGCTCTTCTACTAACCTTAACCCAATCTACAGTCTTTTCTGATATTACAATTCACAATTGTTTTCTTCCAGTAGCCTTGACTCAGTTCTTTCACTGTCTCTCTTCACTTTCTCTGTCTCTCATATTTTAAAGCGCGTTCCACCCTTAGAAGACAGTACACGTTAAATGGAGCGCAGTGTTGCAACATGTACTAGTTGCGAATCTTTCTCCGCGAGCGACTCGAGGTGGCCGAGTCCTGTACTTAGTCCTTCAATTGCTGCTTGACGAGATGGGCACTTTTAACTTTGGTATCCCTCCACGCCTTTGTTACTGTATGACCTAAATTTACAAATGACTCGTCTGTATAAACAATTGATTTCCCCTGGTCCCTAAACCTTTTTATGTTTTTTAGATATTTATGTCGCCATCTGATGGTATCGATATCGTCTCTTTCTATTAATATGCACTTGTTACCCCTTCTTTCATATTCGAACCCCAAATCAGAGTGGCCCTTGAGAAATTTGGTAGGGTCTCATCACTGTTGAACTGTGACAAAATTATATTCAGCATGGGTGGAATATTTGCAAACAGTAAAGAATGAACAATTCGCCGCACTCCACCTTGCACTATTCAATCATATTGCGTTAACCTAGCGTTTTGTGTAGTCCCGCCCTTTTTGCTTTCTTTTTCGATGGCGTTCTTAGAGGTCCTTTCATTAGTTCCTTTTTAATCATACACACTACTGCTTCTGAACACCCGATAGCCTTAGCTGTTTCTTTTACTGCCTTACACGCATTTTACTTCAAAAATAATATAACACATTCATAATTATTTGGCGTTCCTTACTTCCTAATTTACCAACATATTGTCTCTTCTTAGCTTCCCCCTCCATAACTACAAATATTTACAAAAATATTAAACAAATAACGCAATAACAACTCACACGGCTTCTTTCGAACTAATGTTAGTGCTGCTCCTTATACTATCTTTTGTGTCAGGCCTGACGCTGAATAGAGGAATACCTTTTTGATAGTGTGATGTCAGCTTCTTGGGGCTAATGTTGGATAAATATAAATTAACAATACTGTGGAGCATGTTCAGTGATGCTCATTTCGAACCCATACAAACTTATGGCATTTGCTTTTGGGGAGCTTGTCCCCTAGTAAAAATATATTTACGATTCAAAAGATCATTTGCATTTGCTCATGTGCATTTTGAAAATGCCAACTTGACTGTAAAGGCTGTTTTAACATTTGAAGTTTTTCACATTATATTGTGTGTATTTTTTTGAGTTTGATTGGGTTTGACCCAAACATCTCCATCTGGCTGTCTAGTGAAGGTCACTGTTGTAATACAAGAAACTGATATTTATGTAACACTAAAATATAACTGAAATATTAAGCAAACCTGAATAAAAAGAAGATTTAGGAAACTTGTGACAGAATAAACTTTGAAATTATGGCGAAAAAACGTGTCTTAAATGTTTGAGTACATCATTTTAAGATTTAGTTATTGACTTATTGAAAATGTTGGTTTCTGAGGGACAAATAAATATCCAATCCAATTAAACCCAACCTTCTCAAAACTGCAACTCATATTTGAATTAAAAATAAAATTCATGCGTTAAACTTTATGCGATTAGTGTATGAAGCTATTTTTATTCAGAAGAAATCATTTTGTGAAATTGCAAAAGGAAAAGAAATAGAAAACTGTTACACATAAGATATAAATGGCTATAAAACATGCAAATATTGAAAAAAACTTTTTCCGAAACTGCTATTGCTTTGAAAGTGTCAATACTGATTTTAAAAACATACACCACAGATTATATATATGTCATGGATTTTCGGTGTCTGTCTCGGGCAAATTTGACCTGGCTCAGGCAGTTCTATTCCGCGTGTCTAGGCGCATATATTTATGTATGTGAACAGCATAACTCAAAAGCAGAAAAGATGTTTAAATATCACAGTTGGTATTTAAGTTCAGCAACTTCTAATGGGACCGCCTCCGTAGCGCAGTGGTAGCGCGCCTGCTTCTGGCGTGGAGGACCCAGGTTCCATCCCCGGTACCGGCGTGGGAATTTTTCCCCCGCTGGGAGGCCTGGCACGGGGCGTACTCAGCCTCGTTAGTTCCATCCCAGGTCGTGAAGTGTCTCCAGTACTGCACTCCACTCATGACGCCTGTAGTGGACGGAAGTACGAAACGCAGCGGCCGAGCGGTAAGGCTTGGCACTTCATGGGCTTTTGCGCTTGGAGTTTAGTTTAAATTAGTTTTATCTTCTAAGGGTGCTACACGAACCTTTTCAAGAAAACTCCCCAATCCCAAACTACCATTTGGAAGCTTTTTATAGAATTTTGATTCTGTTAGAAATGGCGAAAGATTTTAATTAAAATTCCGCATATTAAAAATATTTTCACTACATTAATTTTCCGTAAATAGCCTCTGATTCTTTTTTTTTTTTTTTTTCTGGCTTGCTTTTGCATTACTGGTAAACCGTAAGAGATAAACAAAATTTTGCCACAAAAAATGTAGACGTTCCAGGTTTGGGGTGGGAATTTTTGTTTCTGGTAAAGATTATTCCCTACTCTCCACAAATTCTGGATGTATGAATGTGTGTGTGTGTGTGTGGGGGGGGGGGGGATGTGTGATCTAACTTACACATTCAAAGAAAACAATAAATCCAACAACAAGTTAACAGTATTAGCGATAGGCACTATTATCCGCCGATAAGACGATTGCAGTGGAACAAAAACGAAAATACTGTCGGATAACGACCAGCTCTTACATATTTGATTATCGGTTAAACCTGCTGCATAGTCATATTGCCACTGTACCTGCGTAATAAACCATTTCTACAAACCGTTATCTCGATTATCAACAGGTAAATGCAAGAATAAGAGTTTTAAAGAGTCGATTATACAAAAACAAAGAGAAAAGATACATTGTTAGATATAAAAGAACTGATATCCACCAGCAAAGAAAATCAAATCACGTCAAATTGGAGAATTCAGTTATGGAAATACTCTGACATGAGATTTACCTGTTGGAGTATGAAAAAGGCTTAATGGAAACAAGGGCAGAACACGCAAGGCTCGGAATAAAAGCCGCGTTTGTTGCCACCGGTCATTGTGCCTGGATATTGACATAACCAGAGTAGCGCACAAATTGGGCCTATGAATAAAATGTGCCAGAAGTGTAACGCAAAAAGCAAAAAATGCCAAATGGGCTTTGTTGTACCATGGACAAAGGCCTCTCCCGGCCAGACTTATTAATAGCTATTCATTTGTTATGTTTGGCGTTTTCCTACTAGGAAACCAACACTTCGATTCAGACGTCATTTGTAATAAATAAGGTTGTGAGTGATTTCAAAATTGAAGTTCGAATTTACCATATGTTCAGGGCGTAGCACCTCAACATTTTGTGTAAAAGAAAACCTAGCCGAGAAAATCATGCGAATGTAATTCGGCGCATAATAAAATACATTGCATGGAGTTTACGTGAGAAATGAGAATACACAAAAAATGACCATAGTTTCATTTAAAATTTTGAGTTTTGGCCCCAAGGTGCCATAAGAGGCACCATGAAAATGTTTTTCATCTCACAATTTGGAAGGCCCCCTTGCTCCTGGCATTTGCTTATTACTTTCTCTACTACTATAGTAAGTAGAGAAAGTATTGTATTTCAACCAAAAATTCAATGTATATATTTCACAGAAAATATGTCTTGAGGCCCCCCAAATCCAAAACAGCATTTTTAGAAAAATGTCCCTGTGTGTGTGTGCGTGTGTGTGTGCGTATATGTCAGTCTGTGGACAGCATAACTCAAAAACAAAAGTTGGTTAAAAAGCAAATTTAGCATTTAAGTTTAATATCTTTTAAGAAGGCGATATGAAGATTTTGAAAAAAAAATCCTTTATCTTAGGCTACGCTTCATATGGGAAATTTTTTCGAAAATTTTGATTTTCTCCAAAATTACTAGAGATTTTGATTAAAATGCCATCTGTTAGGGTATTTTTTGACAAATTAAATGTACGTTTTAAATTTGTTGGCTATAGTTCGGTTTACTCTGGATGACTTTTGCATAACTGGTAAAGTATAAAAGATAGACAAAATCTTACTACAAAAAATCTGATGTGTACCAGTCATATGACTTTCTCTACTCTTGTACTAACCATTCTTACAAACTCTTATTCCTGTATCTTCTTCGTGTTAGTTGAGATAAACATTTGTACAAATTATCTTATGGCTTATTTCCTTGTAGGTACAAGGGGAATGTTAGAATACACTAGGCTTTGTGCGATAGTCAAATGTTCTAAAGCTCTGAGACTCCGTTCTCTTTGCACACCTAACATATTAACAAATTAACAACGATGAATCATTTCACGAAAGTTACGTTTTCCGAAACTCACACACATAACAAGAAATATTTCCGAAATGGTTCACCCTACAAACAAATTTATTCAGACATAAATTGTGTATTTTAGCAAGATCTACATTTTTTGTATAGTATAAGTTGGTCTATCTCTAACGGTTTACCAGTTGTGCAAAAGTCGTCCAGAGTAAATACGACTATAGGGGCTATAGCCAGAAAATTCAAGATACACATTTCATTTGTCATAAAAATATCTCAAACATATGACATTTTAATCAAAATCGTTAGAGCTATTTTCAAGAAAATCAAAATTTTCGAAAAATTTTCCATGTAAAGGGTAGTATAGGGCGGGGCTATTTTATTCAAAATCTTCGTGTCGCATCCTTGAAAGACATTAAACTTAAATACCAACTTTGGTTTTTAACCGACTTTTGGTTTTTGAGTTTGGTTGTCCACAGACACACTTTTTTTGGATTCAGAGGTCTCAAAACATGTATTTACGGTGAAATCTCGACATCGAATTTTTGGGTGAAATACAATACTTCCCGTACTCACCAGTAGAGAAAGTAACAATGTAATTTGGCTTAGACACACAATTTATGCGCAAATATTTTTCTTCTTTTGGAGTAAACCATTTCGGAGACATTGTTATTTGTGTGAGTGTTGGAACATAGTTCAAATGGAACATAGTTTATTCATTTTTATATCTTATCCATGCAAAGAGAATGGAATTTTAAAGTCTTAAAATGTTTGACCATCGCTCAAAGTCTACTGTATTGCGCTATTCCTCTTAATAATTTTGTTTCTGTAAATGTTTATTTCAACTAACACGAAGAAGATTTAGGAATAAGAGTTTGTAAATATTTTATATAGATGTGTGTGTGTGCGTGTGCGTGTGTGCTACATTATACAATGGACAGAATAGAAACCTCCATGAAAAAGCATATATACATAACCAACTTCAAGGTCAAGCGGCTTAGGTCCGCATGGAAGACAAATATTCATTTCTATAGGTGTACATATTTCGGAAAATTAACATGCGCTTTTTGTTGAACTTTTGGGATCCCTATTTCAGTGTGTGAGATCACTTTATGAGGACTAGAATTGCTCGGAACATAAAACAACACATCATTTAACACCTGCTTTGATATCAGCGTTTACTTTAACACTGGAAGATCAAAGTGGCTGACCAACCGTAACTCCTAGACATTTCCTGTCTAAGGAAGGGCGCCTTGGGGTGCTGACACAGGTCTCTTATTTTCTATTACACCTTGTGCCATTGCTTCTGTTATTTCCCACTTTGTATATATGTAGACAGTGGCATTTCACTGCGTTACGACTACTGTCGTAAAATTGAATGCCGTCTCATACCTCAAGGGACGTTTTACCATTTGCAGTGAAACACAACGTATTGTTATAGCCAATATCTTTGTTTTCAGTCCAAATTTTCGGTAAGCCCAGCTACGTATCTCCATTTGTAGTGAACTACATTGGCATCCCTGAGCAAAGCTATTCTTTCAAACATAAACCTGAAATAAATTTTGTTCACTTCTATGCAGACAGGTAATTCTTCGTGGTCTGAGTCCCGAAGTCTCAGGTTCAAACTCGTAGGAGGGTGATTGATGTATAGTAATCGAGTGGGATTTTATATCGAGATTTCACCAAAAATGTATTTTAGGCCCCCTGAATCCAAAAAATTAATTTTAGAAAAAGATCCCTCTGTGTGTGTGTGTGTGTGTGTGTGTGTGTGTGTGTGTGTGTGTGTGTGTGTGTGTGTGTGAACAGCATAGCTCAAAAACAAAATTCGGTTACAAACCAAAGTTTTTATTTAAGATTAATATATTCAAAGGATGAGTCAGGAAGATTTTGCAGAAAATTTATCCACCCTAGACTACCTTGTACAGGGAAAGTTTTTCGAAAATGTTGATTAACTCGAAGATGGCTCTAACAATTTTGATTAGAATGCCATATGTTTAAGATATTTTTATGGCAAATCAATTATATATTTTGAATGTTATGGCTATAGCCTACATAGTCCTGTATACTCTTGATAACTTTTGCATCACTAGCTTACTCTATAAAAAATGCAGATCTCGTTAAATACACAAGCTGGGGTACAAATGAATCTTTTCCTTTTTATTTCCGAAATATTCTTTGTTATTTGTATAAGTTTTGCAATACTTAAATTTTGAAAAATGGAAGATCGCTATTCAATTTTTTGGCTGTGCAAAGAGAACGGAATTTCTAAGCTTTAAAGAATTTGAATATCGCTCAGTCTACTGTACTCCCATATTCCCCTTGCACCTAAAAGAATATTAATAAGATAATTTATGCAAATGTTCATGTTGCCTAACATGAAGAAGAAAGGAGAATAAGAGTTTAGAGGAATAATTTATACGGGCATGAGTAGAGAAAGTCATGTGAGTGCAACACATAATTTTTTTTCATTACTATGGTAACTGTGTCATGGTTGTATAAACGTAAGAGTAAAAGCGCTGTTACAAACACATATGATTATGTAAGTAGTCGACATCTTCCAAACAGTTGGCCTTCTAGGCCGCCGTACATAAATCCAACTGGACTTTAACAGTAATTTACAATCTGTAATATTAGTTAACAACGGCACATACAGAAATGAGTTGATTTCCTGGAAAACTAATTCCTGTAAGTGAAGTGGAAAATATTTTAAGACTATTCTTTTATGTTATCACGCTCTTATGTTCACGCCGCCACTGACTGGATTTACCCCCGTGATTTCTGCAACTCTTAACGCACGAAGGTTTATCTACCAATGCCGGCTGGAGTGAACTAAATGTTATATACCTACCTTTAAAACACGTAATTTATTTAATATAACTTGTACCGTTCTAGTGGGATCCAATTAGCATGTGTGGATTTTTTAAAGAACATACACTGCAAATTGGTAACTAAATCTTGCCTTTATTGTAACAACTGCTAACAGTACAAAAGCTTAACACCTTGCATTACAAACCCTGAAAAACATTTCCCATCAGCTTTAAGTTGTTGCCAAAACTATCAATTTTGAGAATACATTTTGCTGTCACTATTAAGTCGTAGTGATTTCGAAATTCCTGCCATGCTGCCAATATATTTTACTCACGCCCCAAACCTTTTAATTAGGTATGTGAATACAAAAAGAAAAGCTGAAGGGTACTTTGGAAAACCCCTAATCCCATGCGATAAACATGATGCCTCCCCGACCTCTCGCGCCGTATATGCAAGCTCCACAAAACGTCCTCCTTCGTTGAAATCCCAAGCTTGAAGAACTGTCTCCTCTCTTCCCGAACCTGGCTTGCTGAAGGAAGTCTCATCGGGTGTTGCGCATGCGCCGTTGGTTCAGCCATTTGCCGTAGGAGAGCATCCAATTCGCCGGCTAACTGTGCTCCATCTATTACTTACGATGTGGAAGTAAGAGCGCGCTAATCCAATTTTGGTTTGATGAGCATCTATGATGGTTGTAGCTGTTATTACTTGCAAGCAATATAACGGCTCAAACTTTGTTTTGGAATCAGCCATTTCCAAGATGAATGTTCTTTTTGTTTATATTTTTAAATAAAGATAATTTTTCTTGTAATGCTGTCTACATTCCTTGCAAACTTTACGGGCAAACATCTAGTGCCCAGTTTTCAATCATCTCCCTATCGATTCGGTTTCCAAGCAAACTGTGTACCTTTAAAATAGCTGCAAAGATATGATTTTGTAATAATAAATCAAGGAAGGTACACACAATTTGACGACAGTACATTGAAAAAGTTGTCAGCACATTGCTTCGTTTTTGGAAAAGCCTGGTTGTTGCCTTAATGTGCTATTACAGAATATGTACACACCAAAAGTAAAATCGTTTCCGAAGGAAAATTATCCCGAACTATAGGAAGGAGCTAAAATTAAGTTGCGTTAATACTGTGTAAAATTGTATTTAGAAAGAAACTGGTGTATTGCACTCATGCGTGTCTCTCCTCTTGTACTATTCTTTGTTACAGAAACTATATTATTGCTAATTATCTTATAGTTGCAAGGGGAATATGGGTGTAAAGAACCTATGTTTTAGTCAAATTTCTTTCATTTTAAGCACACTTAAAAAGCATCGATCTGGGCTGACTTTGGATCCGTGACGTTGTGATCAGTAGACCAACGTCTAACCACATCCAAACTGACAAAATGCATTCAAGGCTGAACTTCTGTAAAAGAAGATCATACAACAACGAATAAAGAAAGTCATGTGTTTGCGCACATAAACCTCCCACCCCCCTCAAATTAGCTCACGATCAAATATAAAATGTCCTTTGTAAGCTTCTGGCAGTTAATGCAGTCTGATAAATACATATTGTGACGCCTGGCTATGGCTGTGGCCCAAGGTTGACCACGGGTCGGGAAGATATAGCCCAAGGGACACTCTCAGCAGAAGGGCTATCGAGAAATAACGAGGTTCTTCTTGAAAGTTATTTCTCCCTTCCTCCCGATCATTCTAGAACAAGGTTAAAAATTCCAACTGCTATATAAGAGAGCCTTCTCATGAAAAAAAAAAAAAACAAGTACATAGTGCCTTTCTGCGTCTCGCTGCTGCGAGAGATTAGATAGGTCTTGTGTTCGACTGCGCAGCGAGTACATCTCCAAAGAAGAGGCTGCCTGCAGGTATTTAATGACACCACTATATTGCAAATAAAAGGGAAATTAATGGGAAATTTGAGTGAGATCACATCAGTCAAATAATAGTGTGAACTAAGTGACACAATTATGAAAACTAAACGAAGTTCAACGGGCTTATAATAAGTTAGCTAACTCATGTCATTTATTCCTTAGTCATAGACTATTAAACTAACTTCATAGCGCAATAGCCTTTCCGGGCCAAGGCTTACCGCCCGGCCGCTGCTTCTCCCACTTCTATTCACCATAGTCGTCATGAGTGGAGTGCAGTACTCGAGGGTGGGGCATGGTCAGCGTCTCAGTCCCTTCCGACAGCTATATGTGGACTTATGAATCAATTAGCACCTCAATAGGGCCTGACGAGGCGGAGTGCACCCCGGACTAGATCTCCCAGTGGGAGAACTTGCCCACCCCAGGACCGAGAACCGAACTCGGGTCTCCCAGTTGGTAGGCAACAGCAGCAGCACCATCAAAGCGCTGCAGAGACCATTGGTAAGAAAAAATTCCTTTGTGGCACTGTAGAATAAGTATGAAATTTAAAAATAAGTGATAAGTTACTTCATAGTATTTGGTAATAAGGTTCATTTATGGTTAATAATAAGCAAGTTGATTGATTAATAATCTATTTAATTGCTTTATTTTTACTTAAACTATTCCAACAAAGTAAAATATTTATCTCGTGTGTCTGTCTCTGTGTGTGCGTGTGTGTGAGATTGTGTGCGCCCATAAAAGAATCGCAAAACTCTTTATAAGTATTTCGCAATAAAAAATTACCGTTCTCTCCGATCAGCACAGGCTATAAGCAAATATCTAAGTACTAAAATGGATAACAGGGCCTGTATATCATTCAAACGTCATAGAAAAATGCTGGAGTCATAAAATCCACTAGCCAAGAGGGCTTTGACTTTGGTTGCGAATGCCATGAAGCAGATTACACTTTTCACTTCACAGAAAATGCCTCTAAAAACTGGGAATGTGTATTTAAGGATATGATATGCATGTGATGTTTATGAGGAAATATTTTAGTATCTCATGTGTAACAAATATTTTGTTTCTATGTTGTGAATGTGTGCATTATCAGCATGTACTAAATAAGTATATAAAAGAGATGAAGTTATATCCAGTGTAAAATTTGAAATTAGTCAACCGATATTTTCTAATTAATACAGTGCAGGCTTTTTTCCCCATGACTAGGTACACACTATATATTTACAGTTTCCATATGTTTAACTTGGTCCACTGGGATGGACATTTTCTTATTCACTCGTTTTGCCCATATTGCGTTGCATGTTGATCCTATGGCTCACTGTAATGCGCGAAAATATTGCAGCTTTATCTTAGTAAATAACAGTGGACCAAAGAAAACTAAATAATGGTTCAAAAGTTCATCTGTTGTGGTATGAACACTTACACTATTTTTTTAAGGGCGGTCTTTAACTGCTATGACTCTCAGCGTCCAATTCTATATCGGGGGTGAAACACCCTCTAAGTCTG
Source organism: Tenodera sinensis (assembly GCA_030765045.1). Taxonomy (NCBI): domain Eukaryota; kingdom Metazoa; phylum Arthropoda; class Insecta; order Mantodea; family Mantidae; genus Tenodera; species Tenodera sinensis. The sequence continues at coordinate 121,950,448 of CM060970.1, forward strand.
TCCAGATTATTTGGCTTGAAGTTTCACAAATCTATGACACACGGCCACTTCCCTTCCCAAGGTATCCAGGCATTGATTTTTTACGCCAAAATAGTCCATCGCCTTCGGTTAAACCCCAGAAGCTAACATGTTATCCGTAGAGAATAAATATACCATCATTTACTCAGGAAGATGTCTTTGCCCTTGAGCGCACAATCGCGCTGTGGAGTGCGGATCTTCTTGGTACTATCCAAACCAGGTGTGCTCAACAGGCGAGCAAACGCTCGCTTCCTGCACACGTTACTTTCCCCCCCCCTCCACTGACCAAGGTAAGCAGAACCACACCTGCTAATCAGAGGCGGTTGGTGCGGAGTATAGTAGTACATGCAATTCAATGGGAGGACGATTATTTTTATTTTTGAGATGAAGACAATAAAATTATTCCATTTCTCTTGCTTACGTTCTGTGTTCACGATGAACCTTATTCTGTTGGAAAATACAACGCACTTTCAAAGCAATTGTACGAAATTGAAACCCAAATCCAATTATTTTGCACTTTTGAAGTTTTCATGTAGTGAAGCTTCACACGAGCTACCAAATGTGAAACTACTTGCAATACAGAATTCCACGACCGTGAAATGTTCTGAGAAAGAAGGGTGGAAATTATTTAGATCTACCCTGCTGTGAGTATCCGAGATTACGCTTATTTGGACCTAGCTTAACGGCAGCCTTTGGCTCCACTTGTATCTTCAAAACAAATAGTTTAAAAAATGAACTCCACTAAAAGCGAGTATCGCAGCAAGTAAAATGAAAACCACTGAGCTTTAACGTAAATCGTGCCAAAACATTAATCCTCAGAAATATCGTAGGTTAACCGTGAGTAGAATATGAATGTGTAGGCCTTTGATTTCCTGTACGTAAGAATGTGCCACAACTGGACCTCAGTAACCACGGATAAATGCGTCATTGTGTCCCAGTGGGTGGATGGAGGTGATTTCGACCTACCCTAACTTGCCTCAGTTGAGTACCGCTGAGGTAAATAGACTAAATAGAGCCAGTGTTGCTATAATATTTTATCACGTGGTTTCCTGAATCTCCAACAAACATAACTGAAAATAATATTACTGAAAGTATAGTCATAACTGCTTTAATTTATGCGCTAACATAATGTATTAGTGATGTTCTTTCGTGTAATATTTGTTGTCCCAAGAAAGAGTGAATAAGTTGCTTTTGAAGCAGGGTGTAAATCGACAGCGCGATATCTCAGGTTCGTTTGGCAACTACAAAGCCATAGTTAAACTGAGACAAATACAGCACAACCATTTCGAAATGTATTTCGTTAGTTAAAAAAAAAATAAGGAAAAAAAGATCATTTTCAGAACTCCTAGGGCTATCTACGCCGACTTTCAGCCCACATTCTACGACCAAAAATAAGAAAATAATTATTAAAGATACATTACGTCTTAATAATAAATATGAAATTGGAAATTAATGTTGGGATTTTCTTTCCTTTAAAGTTTCAAAAGAGGAAACACTGCGATCTTGTACGTAGATCTATTTGGTTATGATTCACCAGGAGGAAGCCATAAGCTGAAAGGACCGCAGGAGACTTCAGGGCCGTAGGGAGACAGGTCACAGGGACGAGCGGAAGTCCCTAACAGTTCCAGACTCGAAGACCCATTTCACTGCCGGACCTGCCTAAGGAGCGCGACAAACGACTCGTTAACCAAGCGGCTGTCTAGTGTCCATGGATGGTACTTTTGCCTTTGAACAACATTCCGCGCCATCTCTGACACCACCGTAAGCCACGAAACCTAAGGGCATACCTGAAAAATCGAAAGCGAGCGGAATGGGGAGTAAAGGTAAAGGGTATACACGAAGAGAGACACCTCGCGCATCGCGACCTAAGCATATATGTTGCGGCTAACACCCCTAGGAGGCAGGGATGAAATTAGGGAATCACAGGGTGTCATAGGACAGCAGCCAAACCGGCCACAGAGACGCGCGGTAGTCCCTAACAAGTGCTGAGACTTTATACCGGCGCCAGACTCCGCCGAGCAGCCCACACCGCGGGTCCGGTGTTGCTCAGGCGTCACAGTGACCGCTCAATCGCCACCTAGCACCAAGAACAGCAGTTACCATGCGCAAGCATCCACGCCATCTGCCCGGAACCGCCAAACACCATTTGCCTGAGAGCACACCTGAAAAATACTATATAATTAAGGGAAATGATGGAAAGGAAACCGTTGTATGAAGTACTGCACCCCAGCATTCGCCTAAGTGAGCCAGGGAAACAATCCAAAATCTCAACTGATAGTGTGCGGTTGACGGAATTCAACTCGGAACGTCCCAAATGCGAGTTGCACACATTTTCGCACGGTGGAATAATGGAAACTCGTAATACGAGCTCTTTCGCTCTCTTTTGCGAACACCACGGAGATTTTTATGTTAAATTTTTCACGATAAAAATATTCTGGATCGTTTTAGAATAATTGTTTAAAGTTTGTAGGGGAACTGAATGAAATTAATTAAATAATGTCCTTACTAGTATGCCAGTTGGAGAAAGCACATGTAATGTTATTCTTAAGGGACAGAAAGTGGTTTATGCCGGCTAAAAATCAATAACCGCAGCAGTCGACGTATGCCTCTTCAACGGGCTTTCTACACCATACGCATGACATCATGAATACAGCATATTCCCTGGTTGTAATGGAGAAAACAATTGCCCACCTCTAAGCGGTTTCTTTCTCTAGCAAGTAGATAGGTGGGTGGAGAAGATATTGCATTCCACACAGAAATTCCATATTGAGATTTTAGCAAATATACATCCCTGATCAAAAAGCAACTAAAATTTTGAAAAAACGTCTATGGGCAGGATAACCCAAAAAATCTGGTGTGTTGCTCACACATAAATTTCTCTACTCTTGTACTAACCATTCTTACAAACTCCTATTCCTATATCTTCTTCATGTTAGGATAGATAAACATTTGCAGTTGCACAACAGTTAGTTCTTAACCAGCCAGTAGTCACTCTGAAGATGCCCAACGTAGTCTTGGGTGAAACGTCAGACAGTTCATCGACTGGAACACGGCCTACAAGCCAGAAATCTACTATGTATTGGGCTAATGCCGGCTGTGAAAGCCAAAGTATGTACATTATGTTCTTGTTTATCTCCTTGTAGGTATAGGCATAAGTTGGGAATACAGTAGTTTTTGAGCAATAATCAAATATTTTAAAGCTGTCTAATTCCGTTATCTTTGCACGGTTAACATATAAAAATGAATAACGGTGTTGCATTTGAAACAAATGTAAGTTCTCTAAACACTCATACCAATATAGCATTGATCTTTGTGTTGCATTTATTAAGGACATTAAACTTAAATACGAAATTTGATTTTTAACCGACTTATCCTCCTTGAGTTATGCTGGACACACACACTCACACACACACACACACACACACACACACACACACACACACACACACACACACACACACACACACAAACGGACCTTTGGTTAAACTGCTTTATTGGATTCAGGGGGTGTCAAAACATGCATTTCCGGTAAAATCTCGACATGGAATTTTTGGGTGGAATACAATACTTCCTCTACTTTACTAAACGTAGTAGAGAAAGTAATTATAAAAAATCGATTAAATGAGGCGCCTACTATCAAACGCAGCTAAATCAATTCACACCTAGAATAAACCATTATTCAAAGTAATTCAAAAAGAGTTGCCCTGATAATGCCAAGCGCAGTACTTGGCGAAACGTCGGGGTCTAAAATGCCTCCTAGACCACGGTCTACCAGCCCGGAAGAACTAAACATATCTAATAGTCAAGACATTGGTCGTGAAAGCCCAAATTTATATATTAAAAGAGTAACTAAATATCAATTTTTAATAGAAGGTACTTGTGGTGTATTATAAGATTTTGTACAGTATAAATATTGTGACATTGGTCGTACAACAATATACGGACGAGAGGGTTGCCTGGGCGGCCTGGAGCGGTGTGTGTGCGCGTGGCCATATCGGCACGATAACAAAACGTGTTGAGAAGTTTCTCGCTGAGTCATTGCGCACGTTTGCATGGAAACATCTTCAAAGGCTCACGCAATATGAGCTCCAGTATAAATAGGACACAAATGGTGCGAGTAGTTGAGTAGCAGTTTAATTTTGAGTCAGGTTGTTTAGCTGTGTAAATCGTCATGTGCAGTTAGGTTTTGAGATTGACAAAAGCAGACACGAGTCAACTTGTGTAAAGAAACATCGAATGACTCCATCGTCGTAGTTAACATATATCACAAGAAAATTGTGCATTTGTAGTACAACTTAGAGGACAATAAAGTGATAAAAAGGTAACCGAACTTTTGATTTCGCCGTTTTGTTACAAATTGATTTGTAGAGCACCAGTAATGGCAATCCAGTCAGTCGGCTTGTAATCTGAACAAACACTTGCTAGTGAATATTGTTGTCCAAATCCCAAGAGATCCTGCGTCAGATGCTTCAAATATTGCAGGCGAGTCTGGAACAGTTGAACAACCACTATTACTGCATCTGGTTAAAAGCTGAGTTTGGACAAAACATCGGTGAAGCTGTGTCTGTTGAAAAGACTATCATCAATTGAAAGTTTTCCTAACAATTTGAAAATGTTTTTTCTGCCACACTCATAGTCTTTGTTTACTCACAAGTTTCACGTAGGTTGACCTTGGCTCCCTTTGATGTGCTGCCGCTGCTGGCAAGCTTCTCACTATAGAAAAAATCTGATGTGCAGCACTTACACGACTTTCTCTACTCTTGTACTAACCATTCTTATGAACTCTTATTCCTATATCTTCTTCGTGTTAGTTGAGACAAATATTTGTACAAATTATGTTATTGCTTATTTCCTTGTAGGTGCAAGGGGAATGTTAGAATACAGCAGGCTTTGTGCGATAGTCAAATGTTAGAGATCCTGTTGTCTTTGCATACTTAACATATAAAAAATGAACAACGATGATCCATTTTACGAAAGTTCTATGTTTTCCGAAACTCACACACATAACAAGGAATATCTCCGAAATGGTTCACCCTACAAGAAAATTTATTGAGACATAAATCGTGTATTTTAGCAAGATCTACATTTTTTGTATAGTATGATTTGGTCTATCTCTAACGGTTTACCAGTTATGCAAAAGTCGTCCAGAGTAAATACGACTACAGGAGCCATAGCCAGAAAAATATACATTTCATTTGTCATAAACATATCTCAGACATATGGCATTTTAATCAAAATCGTTAGAGCCATTTTCAAGAAAATCAAAATTTTCGGGTAGTTTAGGGTGGGCTATTATCTTCAAAATCTGCGTGTCGTATCCTTGAAGGACATAAACTTAAATACCGACTTTGGTTTTTAACTGACTTTTCGTTTTTGAGTTATGCTGTCCACAGACAGACATACATACGGACCTTTTTCTAAAAATGCTTTTTTTGGATTCAGGGGGCCTCAAAACATATATTTCCGGTGAAATCTCGACTTGGAATTTTTGGATGGAATACAATACTTCCCCTACTTACCAGTAGAGAAAGTAAAAAGGAACAGCGATGTTCCTTTTAATGCAAGTGTAACTTCTCCAATACTTATACAAACATCAAGGAATGTCTGCCAGATGGTTCCCTACAGAAAAAACAATTACACAAATTGAGTATTTGAGCAAGATCTACATATTTTGTCTATCTATTACGATTTACCAGTTATTCAAGAGTCATCCAGAGTAAATAGGACTAAATGGACCAGAAAATTCAAAATATACGGTTCTTTTGTTATAAAAAAATATCTCAAACGCATGGCATTTGAGATGTATAGCCATTTTCAAGAAACTCAAAATGTTCGAAACATTTTCATGTAAAGGATAGTTTAGGATGCAGCAATTTTCGTCAATATCTTTGCGTTGCATCCCTGAAGGGCATTAAACTTGAATACCAAATCTGGTTTTTAACCGAATTTTCGCATTTGAGTTTTGCCACACACACACACACGCACACACGCACACGCACACGCACACGCACACACACACACACACACAGACACCAACTTATAAAGCTGCTTTTTTGCATTCAGGAGGTGTCAAAACATCCATTTCCGGTAAAATCGTGATAGAATTTTTGGGTGGAATACAATACCTCTTACTTTACTTAACGCACTAGAGGAAGTAATAATGATTATTCGATTAAATAAGGCGATTAGTATTAAACGCCACCAAAACAATTCACGCGTACAGTAACTTAAGATACCTGTGATGCTTGATACCATTTTGGGCAAAGATATTCTAAATTTTTCAGAGTTAAATTTGATGTGCCATTTATAACCTAAATGGGAATTTAGTGGTTTCCGAAGCTGAAGAATGAACGATTATTTGAACACTAAACGAAGTTCTATCATCAGCAAAATTTCAAAATAATATTTTCATTAATTTATTTATCTAAAAATTTACTTGTAATATCCAGTAATAGCAGGTGTCGCTTGAATAAAACACAAATCAAGAAGCACTATCAACGATACGACTCCTACGACATCTGTGTCTTCCTCATGAACTAGCACTTCGTCTTGGTCCTAGATCTTCTTGAGTTTCTAAAGCAGAATGGAATTGAAGTTCATTGTTCCAACATTCTTCTGCAAAATGCTTTGATAGTTATTTTGATACATCGCATACCATGGCAGAAGTACACTTCTTAACTCTTTCTGGTCCGGTGGTTTCGTTTTGAAACCATTTTAATTTGCTTGCTCAGTCGGTCGGCTCATTTCACCTTGAAACCAGAACAACATACTGATTGCTAGAGACCCCTTCCGTCAGCCGTGGCTACTGGTTGCAGCAGTGGTGCAATAAATGGAGGTTTACCGCCAGTCCAATGTAGTGGTGTCCTAGTGCGGATATAGTTTGATCCTGATTTACTTTTATATTTATTTGAGACTTTTCTACCCAAGACTTTCAGATACTTGTGACACTTAGTTTAAATTAATTTTGGTGGGTGCTTGGTGTGTAATTATAATAATAGTTCACACTTTATACAAAATGCATGTGGTTTCACTATGGAACCGCTGATGTGTGACGATCATTTTACAGTACAGCTCCAAACGGAGGTATTTTTCTTTGTATAGTATCAAATAGTGACACTGGTCGTACAACAATATACTGTCGCCCATCGCATTATTGTCGGCACTACCGCAAAGGAGCCGAAGGGAGGAGACAGAGAATGGCCGCATTGTTGGGCGCTTGCCGAAACAGAGAAAGGGATAGAGACTTCTGGAATTGTCTGCTTTGTATTTGACCGCAATAATAACTGAACTTTCCTGAAGTTTCCAGAATAGTGCCTGGGAGATATAAATAGCGGTAAAGTGTGAGAAGGGACAGCTTTTGTGTTACTAATTCGGAGCCGAGCTGTTGGTGAATCGGTAAAGACTTTCTTGCTGTTGCAACGAGTGTACAAAGTTACTGTTTACGGAAATAAAAGTGTTTCTTTATCTCGACTACATCTGTCTTCTTTACTTTACACCCACCAAAGTCACAATACTGACGAGAGCGGGCCTGAGCGGCCTTGAGTGCTTACGTGCGTGCGTGGCCATGGTGGCACTATAACCAAACAGACTGAGAACCTTCTCGTTCATTCTCGCTGAGTCATTGCGCGCGTGTGCATGGAAAAATCTCGAAAGCTTCACGCGACATCAGCTGGAGTATAAATAGGACACAGATAGCGCGGGTAGTTGAGTAGCAGTTTAGTTTTGAGTCAGTTCGAGTTAAGTTATCTAGCTGTGTAAGCCGTCGTGTGGAGTTAGTTTTGGAGTTTGACAGAGTCAGACACGACTCAGCGTGTGTAAAGAGGCATCGAGTGACTACATCGTCGTAATTCAGATACAGGAGATAGAGACAATGTTATCGGAAGGTAACTGTTCATTTTTAATAAAATCTGGAGGACAATAAAGTGATGGAGAGGTAACCGGACTTTGGATTTCGCAGTTTGCTACAATATGAATTGTTGACCACCGGTAATGGCAAACCAGGCAGTCAGAGCTTGTGACCTGAACACATTCTTGCTGAAATTCCGAGCGATCCTGCGTCAGACGCTTCAGATATTGACAGCGAATCTGAAACAGTTGAACAACCACTATTACTGCACGCTGAACTTGGATAAAACATCGGTGAAGCTGTTTGTGTTGAAAAGAATATGATCAATTGAAAGTTTTGGAAACAATCTGAAAATGCTTTTATCTACCGCACTCAGTCTTTGTTTACTCATCATGCACTGGTGTGATGTAGGTTGACCTTGGCCATCTTTGATATGCTGCCGCTGCTGGCAAGCCTCCCACTATAGAATAAAACGTTGGCTTATTTTCAGTGTTTTTTTGTTTTTTTCTGTTAAAAATATCTCCTATGTTGCACTTGCATGATGTTCTCTACTCTTGTGCCAACCACAAAAACTCTTATTCCTATATCTGTTAAACATTTACAAAATTATCTTAAAGCTTTGACATCGCGTTCTCTTTGCACGCTTAACATATAAACATGGACAACCATGTTCCATTGACGAAAGTCAATTTTTCCGAAACAGAATCAAGGAACAAGGAGTTTCTCCAAAATGGTTCACTCTACAAAAAAATTATTCAGACGCAAATTATTTTAGCGAGATCTACATTTTTTGTACAGTAAGAGCTTGTCTATTTCTTACGCTTTACGAGTTATTCAAGAGTCATCCAGAGTAAACATGACTACATAGGCCGTAACCAGAAAATTCAAAATAACATTTCATTTGTCATAAAGATATCTCAAACACATGGCATTTTAATTAAAATCGTTGTAGCCTATTTCAACAAAATACAAAGTTTCGAAAAGTTTTCAATATAAAGGTTTAGTAAAACTATTTTTGGCTTCAGGGGGTGTCAAAATATGTATTTCCGGTAAAATCCCGACATCGAATCTTTGGCTGGAATACAATACTTCCTCTACTTTACTAAACGTAGCAGAGAAAGTAAAACTGAAAACCCCGTTAAATGAGGCGCCTAGTATCAAACGCTGCCAAATCAATTTGCCAAGTTTAGGTACAATTAAAAAAAAACTGCCTGGAATAACCATTATCCAAAATAAATTAAATCAATAACATAACATCAATTTTTTAAATCTAAGTTCCTTGAGGTACCATATATGATTTTGCTGTTAAATTTTTAAAATGTATTAGAAATAAATTTGATGTGGTGCACTTTGTTACCAAAATTTAAATTTAGTGATTTTTGAAACTTAAGAAAGAACGATTATTTGTAATACTAAAGAAGGTTCTGTTACCAGCGTAATTTAAAAATAGCTTTTCCATTAATTTATTTATCTAAAAAGTTAGTTGTAATACCCAACAAAAGCAGGTGTCGCTTGAATAAAACAATTTAAGAGCCAAAATCAAAAATACGACTCCTACGACATCTGTGAATTCCTCATGAACTAGTACTTCGTCTTGGTCCTAGATCTTCTTGTATTTCTAAAGATTAATAGAATTGGGGCAACTCATCTGTTCCAAGACATTCTAAATATTTCAGAATTCAAATTCAAATTCACAGTTTGGTGAGGTGCGCTTTGTTAACTGAATTAGAATTTAGTGCTTTCTGTAACTGCAGAACGAACGATTATTAAATTTGTATCACTAAAGGAGGTTCTATTTCCAGCAAAATAACGTTTTCATTGTTTTATTTATCTCAAAAGTTAGTTACAATGCTCAATAATAGCAGGCGTCGCCTGAACAAGATAGAAATCAGGAAACACTATCAAAAATACGACATCTGTGAATTCTTCACGAACTAGTACTTCGTCTTGGTCCTAGATCTTGACTTAGTAAAGCGGAATAGAGTTGAAGCAGCTCATTGTTCCTCCATTCTTCTGTAAAATGTTTCGATAGTCATTTTGATACAGCGCATAACTTAGCAGAAGTACATTTCTGTAACTCTTTCTGATCCGGTGGTTTCATTTTGAAACCATTTAATTTACTTGCTCGGTCGGCCGGCTAATTTCACCTTGAAACCAGCACCGCATACTGATTACTGGAGACCCCTACCGTCAGCCGTGGCTACTAGTTGCTTTACCGCCATTCCAATGTAGTGGTGTGCTACTGCAGATATAGTTTGTTTCTAATTTACTTTTATAGCTGTTTGAGACTTCTCTAACCAAACCTTTCAGATTTGCATGTAATGCCTTGTGATACTTAGTTTAAATTAAATTTGGTAGGTGCTTGATGTGTAATTATAATAATAGTTCACACTTTTTATTATGTGGTTTCGCTATGGAACCGCTGATAACCGCTGATTATTTTACAGTGCACCTCCATACGGATTTATTTTTCTTGACTTTGGCTCCCTTTGATGTGCTGCCGCTGCTGGCAAGCGTCTCACGATAGAAAAAATCTGATGTGCAGCACTCACATGACTTTCTCTACTCTTGCACTAACCATTCTTATCAACTCTTACTCCTCTATGTTCCTCGTGTTAGATGAGACAAACATTTGCAGAAATTATCTTACTGCTTATTTTCTGGTAGATGCTTGAGGAATATTGCACTAGGCTTTCATTCCAACATTCGAGAACAGGTCGTGCAGGTTCTCCTGTACGGTATGTTTATTTGCACAGCACCTAGCCGCTAATGCGACTTTATCTGTGCGGTGTTAAAAGAGTCCTTGTATTTACTTGCTTTTTCGTCTTGGGCAATGGTTTCTTCCTGTATACCTTGGATACAGGAAGGGGGCAGGAATAAGTGTTGGGGTAATAATGTGTTAGAACATGGGAGTGGCATTACACTTATCCAAGGGCGTCCTTGGGTAGGCGGTAACTTTTCCTTCTACGAGGTGCTTTGTGGTCGTATTGACCTTCCACTTTCACTCTGAAAGTGCGGTCCTGAAGGAAGCTGCTAATTATTGTGAGATATGGAGGACGGATGTTTGAATGCTTTAGTTTGTACAGTAGGCCTTGGTGCCAAGTTGTGGCGAATACCTTTTCCACGTCCAACAGAACTGCTATGGTCTTGATGTTGTCCTGGAAACCCAGGGAAACCATCTCGGCCACACGCAACTTCATGGTCGTGGATTGACCCCGATGAAATCCAAACTTGTGATCCGGTAGGAGTTGCCTCTCCTCAAAAAGAGGTTTTAGGTGGGTAAGGAGCAACCGCTCAAAAACTTTTGAGACGATTGAGAGAATGCTGATGGAGCGGTAGTTGTTAGGAAAGACTGGGATCTTGCCAGGTTTCAATATTTGCACCATCCTCGCCTCTTTCGAGAAAACCGGAAAGTGACGGAGACGGAGTCATGCATTGAACATCCGGGTCAAGCGGACGACAGCATTTTTGGCTAGGTGCTGGGGCATGAGCGTTGTGACGCCGTAATATCCAGGGGATTTGTTGGGGTTTAGACTTTATTTTTGGGAAATCACCGCTTTCGGGGTGATTATGGGAGGTTGGATCTCCTCGAGTAGCCGCCATGGTTTCTCAAAGAGGTAATCCACCGATGCTTCCACAGGTTCAGTAAAGTCTTCGTCTTGTGGGTCCTCCCGGGGCTCGAATTGTACCTCAAGGTGGTCCGCGAACACAGTGGCTTTCTCGTCCAGCTCGAAGGCGAGCCGCCCACCGGTGCCATGTAGGGATGCTGGTATTGGGTCTTCAGTCAATCAGTAATGTTATTTGGGCATGTTTACAACATGCCCTGACTGTTTAGGGAAACCCCTCTTCAGCCAAGTATGGTATTTTTTATTTGTCGTGTTGCGATTTCCTTCGGCTTAAGTGCGTATTTGTGTTATTTTGTGTTTTTTGTTAACATTATGTAGTGTAGTGTGTTGTGATTTGTGTATCTGTATGTCAGTTTCTCGTGTTCCACATCCATCGCTCCATTCATGTGCTTCTGCCCAACAAGATTAAGGTTTCGTTGTTCGTTTATTTCTTTTTTATTTTAATGTTGCTGCAACGCTCATTGGTATTTTTATATGGTTAGTGTGTTTTTGAATGTTAGGGGTTTTAGTATGTGTTTGTGTCTATTATGTGTCTAAATGTTTTGAAAGTGTAGTAGGTGCTCGCGTATTTTTTGTTCTTGATATTTATCGTATACGTGTATCAGTGTGATAAGGGAATTGTGTTTCTTGTATAGATTTCATTTTTTGTGCCGTGTTTATATGTGTTTTTCTGTAGCTTCTTGTGTGTGCGTTGTGCCTGTATGTAATGATTTGTTTTGCTATGTGTGTGTCAATAGGTGTTGTGTTTGTGTATTTGTGTACAGTGTTGGATTTGAATGATGGGGAAAGTTTGTGAGCAGTCCTTAGGCACTTTCTTTCATAAGTTTTTATTTTGTTCATGATGGTTGTTATTAGGGGCATTGTGGCTACGGCTGCATATGTGAGTTTGTCGTTCCTCAAGGCCCTTATAATACACCATGGTTTCTTTTTCTGAAGGTTTGCATTTTGTAGTGTTTTCCCATACTGATGTTCTATGCGCACGGAGCAGTCGCCTTACCAGGGATTTGAACCTCTGGTATACTGCTTCTATCCTGGGATGTCGGAAACGCTGCCATAGCTTTCGAACAGTTGCCTTGGCTTTTATCAACTGTCAGAGTTCCATAGGTAAGGTTCTAGGGTCTGAGATGTACGTGGGAATGCGGCGAGTATGTGCGCGTAACGCATTTAGGATCTGGTGGGAAAAATCCGTCGCTGCCGCTTCCAACGCTTCGAGATCATCGATGCGTGGTCGAGGGTCGACGGAACGGTTAAGTTCTAGGACTGCTGAATCCCAGTCGGTCTCAAATGTCCAGTGTTAGTTTAACAGAGCTGGCATGGCTACTGTGGAATCCACCACGACAGGGTTGTGTTCAGAATCCAGCTCGTTTACTGCCGAGAGGTCAAAATGTAATGACATGTTCTTGGTGATCATGATGTCTAAGACGTGAGGCTTGCCGCGGGCCGGATGGAATCTTGGACCTCTCGACCCTTGCTCGACAAGGTTTGGGTCTCCCCTGATGAGACGGTAGAGCCGCTTTGAGCGATAGTCAAATCTTTTAAAGCATTCAAATTCAGTTCTCTTTGCACGCCTGACATATAAAAAAGGAATACCGATTTTTCATTTGATCGAAGTGTAACTTCTCCAACACTTATACAAATAACAAGGAATATTTCCAGAAGGATCACTCCAGAAAAAAAAATTACATAAGTTGTGTATTTGAGCAAGATCTACATTTTTTGTGTATCTGTTACGGTTCACCAGTTATCCAAAAGTCACCCAGAGTAAACGGGACTACATGGCGCAAAAAATTCAAAATATACATTTCATTTCTCATAAAAATATCTCAAATACATGGCACTTTAGTCAAAATCGTTATAGCCATTTCCATTTTCAAGAAAATCAAGATTTTGGAAACGTTTTCCATTTAAGGGTAGTTTAGGGTGCAGCAATTTTCTTCGAGATCTTTGCCTTGCATCCCTGAAGGACATTAAACTTAGTACGAAATTTGGTTTTTAACCGACTTTTCGTTTTTGAGTTATGTTGACCACACACACACACACACACACACACACACACACACACACACACACACACACACACACACACACACACAGACACACACGCGCACGCGCGCGGGCGATGAGCTTTTGGTAAAACAGCCTTTTTGGATTCAGGGGGTGTCAAAACATGCATTTTCGGTAAAATCTGAAATCGAACTTTTCTGTGGAATACAATACTTCCTCTACTTTACTATACGTAGTATAAAAATAATTATGAAAAATCGATTAAATGAGGCGCCCACTATCAAACGCCTCTAAATCGGTTCACGCCCAGAATTAACGATTGTTCAAAGTAATTCAAAATAGTTACCCTGATGATGCCAAGTGCAGTACTTGACGAAACGTTGGGATCTACAAGGCCCTCTAGACCACGGCCTACCAGCCCGGAAGAACTAAACATATCTAATAGTCAAGACATCGGCCGTGAGAGCCAAAGTTTATTATAGTAACCCAATACAAATTTTGTAATATAAGATTATTGTGTTGTATGTTAAGATTTGGACAGTTTTCTTAATACATATTTCAGAATAAGTCAAGTTTCCAGTTATTTATTAGAAAAGTGTTGACCTGGTGCCGGTACAATGGGCCCGGCTTACAGGCTATATTTAATAAAATTTGGTGTGGTTTTGACGTCATGGAAGGTCGTCACTTCGAGATATCGACTGGCCTTACCTTAGAGAGGTGTACAGCCGTCAGGTTGGTAAGCGCAACCCCTCTCGCCCCTGCTACGCCCCGCACTCAGTATAAAAGGTAATTTATACCCCTGCATCCCTTTGAGCTCTAGGTTTTATCTTTTTATTTACTGTAGGAGGTTTAACAGGAGTAATCTTGGCAAACTCAGCTATTGATATTATTCTTCATGACACCTCGGGCTGTTCTCAGCCTGCCAGACAGCGTCGTCGTCGTCGTTGGGTTCACTTCAGCGCGAAGCGTGCTGCCTTCAGTCTTCGTAGTTACTTCAGCCCTGCCTTCAGTCTTCGTCGAGTTGTCGAGCTCCGTTAGGCGCTGCCATCAGTTGTCTTCGTCACACAAAGTATAGTCAGCTTCGACCAAGCGTAATGTATGAGCCTTACACACTATGGTTTGATCTTCATCGAGCCGAGCAGTTCACCAACAGTGACGTCAGCACGCATCGAGGTCAACAGGGTCATGCTTCATGCGCTTGCTTGTCAAAGGGGGCAAGCATGTGAGCAACTTTTCTCCGTAGAGAAGCAACGTCGGCATTCACCACCATTTCTTCGAGATGTATGCTAATTCAGGCATACACTGGACATACGCGGAATTAAGTAGGAACGATGCCTTTATTCTTCATGGCTGATATGCAGGAATGTGCCACAGTCCATGCGCATGTTCATTTTAACATAATTGGAGAAGGACCTGTTCCAAAGCACACCAGACATTTGGGTGAGACAAACAGTTCTGTATTTCATTTAGATGTATGTCTTCAGTGTTTTAGGGCTTTTATGTTAAAGAAGGGTAGGTGATCTTTTGTATCACGGTTACTGTAGCCTAAACGGCAATAGTTATAATTCCGACTAACACAATCAACTGAGTGTGTGGTTAAATGGGATGACTTTTGGGCGCCAACTTATATTGGTGAGTCATGCCCATTCTACCAGTGTTGCTCAGGAAGTCAAATAGTCCGGAAGGAATTATTACTTAGTGCAAAGAGTAGTTTACATTTATGTCTATTTTATGTAACTGTGCTTATTTTTACTACATTTTCGTAATATATTTCATCATTCACCATACTTTGAATGTTCTTATGTATACTCTTGTTACTTAACACCGTCAGTGTTAAGTCTTGTATTTATTTATGTTTTCAAAATATATTCGAGGAAAAGGCATTTGGTATTATATGTAACCACAATACATCCCACCGATCCATTCCCAACACGATTCCGCAAAGCCAACTCAAGTTATGGTAGCAGATAGTTAAAGAAGGAGAAAGTGTGGCGTGCGACATGGTGCAGTGTGTTACGTAAATTGGTATTTAGTGGTTTCTGAAACAGAAGAATGAACGATTATTTGTAACACTAAAGCAGGTTCTACTACCAGCGAAATTTCAAAATCACATTTTCGTCGTTTTATTTATCTCAAAAGTTTGTTATAATATCCAATAATACCAGCTGTCACTGGAATAAAACACAAAACAAGAAGCACTATCAAAAATACGACTCCTACGATACCTGTGACTTCCTCACGAACTAGTACTTGGACACAGAATAGACAATATACAGAAAGCATATCGGATAGAAGAGTTAGTGTGAGCTCTTCGGGAGTTACTATGGTTCGCTCGCAAGATGGCACTGGTGTCGCGGTCGCTTGACTTTATTTCACGAATGCATTGTGAAAATGGGTTTCATATTATCAGTTACCATTTTAAATACATAAAATCTTAAGCAGGAATATTGGAAATACTGTTTTGAAACATCGTCTTTCCTTGACACATAATAAAGGATGGTATTTTACAATAATGGGTATTATAATTAACGAAGAACAGTGGGAAATATCTGCTTACATGATTTTACGCTGAAAAATGTATTTTGTAAGCATTGTATCTAGAACCAACTTTTGTTTTTTACTTAAATAATTTAAATTGCGTTTATGTTCGCAACAATTAGTAGCGAATTACTTTTCTACTATTTTTAATTTAGCCCTCTCTTTAGATAGCAGGATTTTAGTTCTAACTAAATTTCTATTGAGGTTTATAATTCTTTTCTTCAGTGTAGCAATTTCATTGTTGACACTTGTGCTTGTGACCTTGGAGGAATTAGAACTGTTTTCTGTGAATTCCTCATTGTTGAAGGACGGTGCGTTTGAAATAAGAACTGGTTGACTGGATCCTGCATCTGGTAATTTACTGATTGTTGAATATTGCTTTTTCAGTAATTTTTTGTCTCTGTTTTGTGGAGATTTTCGGGATTTATGCACTGTAGTTAAGTACCTGGGTAAATTAGGAAATATACAGGGAATTGCCCCTGGCTTTAACCGCCATTTAATTCTAGGGATTTCAACTAGTTTTCCATTCACAACGAATGAATCAACTTTCACTAAAAAGTTCTCTGGAAAATGTTTGTCACAAATACTAGATTTAACAGATAATTTAGTGTCTTTCCTAGGAATAGACTTTTCCCATTTGTAAAACAGATTTTTATCTTTAGGAGGAGTAAAAAAATGTCTAGCCTCTGAGCAGTTTCTGTATCCTGAACGACGCCCGGGTACAAAACAAGTTGACATTTTTAATCAATTATTGATGTTGCTTGGAACTTACGTTTTGAAGAACCAATTTCACAAGTTATGTACCTAATTACTCACAACACACAACGCATACGTATAAAATTGTCTGTACTTCCGAATCACATACTAGGCAGTTCGGCAGCATTTTAAGGCGACTGCGATCGCCACGCCGCAGTTTCGGTCAGTTGCCACGGGACCACGGATCATGCAGTGAACTAGCGGGAGAGCTCACACTTTCTCTTCTATCCGCTATGCAGAAAGGAAAGCTTGAGTCGACTCCTTTGATCTGCATGTACCCGTTGCGTTGCGCGCTTCGCCATATTGAAACCATGTAAAGTAAGCGATTGCTGCTTCCTATCAGGACTCGAAACAAGCACTTTTACGAAAGCGAACTAGCCGGCTAAATGAAAACTTTTACGAAAAAAACACTAATGAAACAATATATGATTAACCCAGACCAATACAATTTACTTACCCTCCAATGAAGAAGTTTACTCACTAAAATGAGCCAGAATGATACATAATAATTCATATTGGGAACTGAAGACATTCATACGTTTACAAAAGGCGCCCTGTTCTTACACAAAATTTTAGAGCAATGAAAATTTGAAAAAAAAAAAAAAAAAAAAAAAGAATAACGCACGAAAGCAGAATGAAACCAACAAAATTTTGTATTTCTCTTAGTGCTGCTCATTATAACCACGTCGAAACTTAAAATATATTAACACATATTTATACCTTTTACAGTAGGCATATAAAACAATTTTTCAGTTATAGATGTGCCCAGCAGCTAATATGTTCAAGATAAAATAAACGCAACGTGTCCATTCGCTTTGGCTCCAACAACACCAGTTTACTCGGTTTACTTCGCGCATGCGCACTAAATTTTGATGCATGGATTTCAGCTGAGTTTCCTTTCTGGATACTGTCTAAAACCTTGGACATCAATTTCCTTGATTTTCTAATTCAAGCTGCTCATTATTCTCTAAATTAGAATTTAGTGGTTTCTGAAACTGAAGAATGAACGATTATTTGTAACACTAAAGGAGGTTGTATTGCCAGCGAAATTTCAAAATAACTTTTTCACTCTTTCATTCTATTTCTATTTATTTAAACTGTTATTTATAATACCCAATAATAGCATGTGTCGCTTGAATAAGAGAAATCGAGAAACACTATCAAAGATACGACTCCTACGACATCTGTGAATTCCTCACGAACTAGTACTTGGTCTTGGTCCTAGTTCTTTTCTAAATCAGAACAGAATTGAAGCAGTTCATTGTTCCTCCATTATTCTGCAAAATGTTTTGATAGTTATTCTGATACATCGGATACCCTAAGCAGAAGTACATTTCTTAACTCTTTCTGCTCCGGTGGTTTCATTTTGAAACATGAGCGTCCAGAAAACATTTTTCCAGTAAGGGGGCAAATGTTTGAAATTTGCAATCATTTAATATTAATTCATTATTTTAGTGTCAAAATTTATATTTGTTGCATATGACCATATTAACTTGTGCTAAATAAAATTTTACATCAAAATCGAAATAGTAGTTTAGTAGTCAGTAATTGATCGCACATTAAGTTGACCAACTTAAAGAGGGAGGGGCCGCAGCCCCCCTTACTCCCCCTTCGCGACGCCCATTTTTGAAACCATTTTAATTTACTTGCTCAGTCGCCCGGGTGATTTCACCTGAAATCAACACCGCATACTGATTGCTGGAGACCCCTACCGTCAACCGTGGCTACTAGTCAATAAATGGAGGTTTACCGCCATTCTATTGTAGTGGAGCGCTAGTGGAGATATAGTTTGACCCTGATTTACTTTTATAGCTGTTTGAGACTTTTCTAGCCAAGACTTTCAGATTTGTAGGTAATGCTTTGTGATACTTTAAATTAATTTCGGTAGGTGCTTGATGTGCAATTATAATAGTTCACTCTTTTTAAAAAATGCATGTGGTTTCTCTATGGAACCGCTGATATGTAACGATTGTTACATATACGGATTTATTTTTCTTTGTATAGTATCAAATCGTGGCATTGGTCGCACAACAATATACTGACGAGAGGAGGCCTGGGCGGCCTGGAGTGGTTACGTGCGTGCGTGGCCGGCCATGGCGGTACGACAACAAAACGGGCTGAGAAGCTTTTCGCTGAGTCATTACGCACGTGTGCATGGAAAAATCTAGAAAGGTTCACGCGACATCAGCTCCAGTATAAATAGGATACAGGGTTGTTTAGCTGTGTAAGTCGTCATCTACAGTTAGTCTTTGAGTTTGACAGAGACTTACACGAGTCAGCGTGTGTAAAGGAACATTGAGGGACTACATTGTCGTAATTGAGATACAGGAGACAGATACAATGTTATCGGAAGGTAATTGTTCATTTGTACTAAAATTTAAAGGACAATAAAGTGATAGAAGGGTAACCGGACTTTGGATTTCGCAGTTTGTTACAATGTAAATTGCAGACCACAGGCAGTCAGAGCTTGTGACCTGAACATACACTTCTAATGAACATTCTTGCCCAAATTCCAAGTGATGCTGCGTCAGATGCTTCAAATATTGCAAGCGAGCCTGAAGCAATTGAACAACCACTATTACTGCATCTGATGAAAAGTTGAATTGGACAAAAAAATCGCTGAAGCTGCTTGTGTTGAAAACGACTATGTTCAATTGAAAAAAAAAAAATATATATATATCCACTCTTTTCTGCGGCACTCAGTCTGTTTATTCACCATGCACTGGTGTGACGTAGGTTGACCTTGGCTCTCTTTGATGTGCTGCCGCTGCTGCAAGCGTCTCACTATAGAATAAAACGTTGGCTTATTTCCAATGTGTTTTTGTTACAGTTGGTTAAAAAAAATCTCATGTGTTGCACTATCATGACTTTCCCTACTCTTGTACTAACCATTCTTACAAGCTCTTATTTCTAGATCATGTTAGTTGAGACAAACATTTGTATAAATTTTCTTATTGCTTATTTCCTTGTAGGTACAAGGGGAATATTAGAAAACAGTAGGCTTTGTGCGATAACTCGTTTAAAGCTTTGAACCCGTTCTCTGTGCACGTTTAACATAAAAAATGAACAACGCTGTTCCATTTCACGTAAGTTTTATGTATTCCCAAACTGACACAAATAACAAGGAGGAATATCTCCGTAATAGTTCACTCTACAAGAAGAAGAAAACAATTATTCAGACATAAATTGCGTTTTAGCGAGATCTACTGTTTTGTATAGTAAGATTTTGCCTACCTCTAACGTTTTAGGAGTTATTCAAAAGTCATCCAGAGTAAACATGACTATATAGGTTATAGGCAGAAAATGCAAAGTATACATTCAATTTGTTTTAAAAATATCTCAGATATGTCATTTTGATCAAAATCGTTGGAGTCATTTGCAAGAAAATACAAATTTTCCATGTAAATGGTATTTCAGGGTGGGGCCATTTGCTTCAAAATCTTCGTGTCGCATTCTTGAAAGACATTAAACTTAAATACCACTTTAACTTTTTACTGAATATTCGTTTCTGAGTCATGTTGTCTACACAGACAAATCTTTTTTTTTTTTTTTTTTTTTTTTTTTTTGCTTCAGGGGGCCTCAAAACATATATTTCCGGTGAAATCTCGACATAAAATTTTTGGGTGGAATACATTACTTCCTCTACTTTACTATACATAGTAGAGACTAAAAGGATCATAAACCAACTTTTTGGCATTTTAGATATTAGCTGCATTATAATGAGCATTGCAATCATGAAGCATTCTCATTCAAGCAATTCAGATTCTCTGTAATTGCTGATTTATATCTACTCCTATGTGGAAGAAATCTCAGACCCAACAGGGTCAGAAAAGCAGTTTGACGAGGAATCCCATATGGCGAAAGAGGAACCTGTCGAAGATGTGCCCACTGTAGTCCTGATGGCATACCTCATTGCACAAGATCATTGTGTAAAACGTGCAATATGACTTTATGTATAACGAAAACAAAGAACTGTTTTACCCAATTTCACAAACGATTATGGTCATGAAAATCATCATAGTAGCCATCCTGAAACCATCCAGAGTACTTTATAAAATACACTTTTTGCGAAAAGTTCCATGTGTGTGTATCAGTTTGTGCACAGGAAAACTCAAAAAAACGAAAGGTCGTTCAAAAACCAAATGTGGTGTTTACGTTTAATGTCTAATGAATGCGACACGAAGATTCTGGAGGAAATTGTTCCACCTTAAGCTACCTTTTACATGGAAATTTTTTAAAAATTTTGATTTTCTTGAAAATGACTAACGATTGATTAAAATGCCGTATATCTGAGCTATATTTATGACAAACGAAATATTTCATTTTCTGTCTATAGCCCATGAACTCCTATGTACTCTGAAAGAATTGCATAACTTATAAACCGCAAGAGATAAACAAAATCTTGCTATACAAAAATGCAGATCTTGCCAAAACATAATTAATGCCTGTATACATTTTTTGTAGAGAGAACCATTTCGGAGATATTGCTTGTTACTTGTGTAAGTTTTGGATAACTTATGCCTCTGTCAAATGGAACATCGCTATTCATTTTTATGTTAGTCGTGGAAAGAGAGCGGAGCTTGAAAGCATTGAAAGATTTGACTATCCCTCAAAGCCTATTGTATTCCCATATTCCCCTTGCACGTGCAAGAAAACGAGGAAAAAGGTAATTTCTGCAAATGTTTATCTCAACTAACACAAAGAAGATACCTGGATAGATTGCTAGAATGGTTAGTACAAGATTCGAGAAAGTCGTGTGAGTGCAACAGAATTGAATTTTCGAATAATAATTGCAAAAAGACTGACCTGAATAAACCATTATCCAAAGTAATTTAAATTAGTAATCAAACAAGGCTTTTCAATATAATGGAAGACTATTTTTTTTAAATATTTCAGAAATAGAGGCTCCAGAGGCAGTTCGAGTCGAGCGGGTGCAATTTTATTTGCCCCGTTCGAATGTCATGTCCGCAGTACCTAGCCGTTATACGGCTTAACCTGCGCGGTGGTTTTGATGGTGTTACTACAGGGATGTATGATACACTGGGAAATGATTGATGGTACAAGGGGTTTTTATAGGGGCAGGAGAGGTGGATGGAGGGGATTGGTCCGCGAGCGGGCTCTGCGCGGTCTCTGGTTGGTCGTTTCCGGCCGGTCAGGTGGCGCGCTAATTCCCTCTAGGGTTCTGGCCGTCAGTCACTCACTGAGAGGTGAACTGAAACAGGTATTTTCTCTGTTTTGAATACAGATTGTACTTTCGCCTTTCCCATTTTCAGAGTTAAACCGCCGGGTTTAGGATGTCCTTTGGTAGTCTCTTTGATGGTAGTCGGCGTGGCTCTCTCTGGTCGTATTGACCCAGAGTATTCACCAGAGGGTTAGGATGGTTCTGGAGTTTGTTGTACATTGTGCGAGCGCGGGTTTTAATCACGTCGACAATGTACGGGATACCGGAGTGCTCATGTAGGATATGGGCAGGAAATCTCCAGCCGGTATCATAGATCATCCTTAATGCCCGGTTCTGCAGCGTCTGGAGTCTGATGAAGGTGGACTTTGCCACCACTCCCCAGATCTCGCATCCGTACAGGACTAGAGGCGGGATGATCGCTCGATACAACTGGAGTTTCAGGCGTAAAGGCATGGTTTGGGAACTGAATATGGGGTATAGCTGCCGGAGAGCAGCATGGCCTTGCAGTACTTTGCCCCTGACGTGATGTCTATACGTCAGCCGCCGGTCCAGCGTGACTCCGAGATACTTCGCCGTAGTGACCCAGGGGATCCGACGGCGCCGAAGCTCGAGGTCCCGCGGGAGCCGGTTTGCTTTCGTATTCGCCAGGAGAATCGCAGAGCTTTTCTCCGGGTTTATCGACATACGCCAGTTCTCGGACCATCTACTGATGGCACGGAGGTGGGCTTGTACTTGTTGGTAACTGTAGCGAGGATTCTTGTTAGCAGCGAGGATCATAAGATCGTCCGCATACTGACAGATGAGTGTGTTTGGGTGCGTGGGGAGATCGGCCATGTAAGCTGCAAAGAGCGCCGGTGACAGTACACTGCCCTCGGGGACTCCTGCGCCAATGGGCCTCTCTCTAGAGAATGATCCCTCCACCTTCACCCGGAAGCTACGTTCCTGTAGGAAACTAGCCACCAAGTAAATGTATGGAGGGGGGATTTCCTGCTGTATGAGCTTGTAGACAAGCCCCTCATGCCAAGTGGTAGAAAATGCCTTTTCCACGTCAAGCAACACTGCCACCGTTTTAGCCCTCTCCTGGTAAGCCAGGGAAGCTTTCTCGGCTACACGCAGTAGTTGCTCAGTCGTGGAATGACCAGAACGAAAACCAAACTGGTGTTCCGGTAGGAGACCTTTTTCCTCCAGAAGAGGTCCGAGGCGGGACAGGAACAGTTTCTCGAACACTTTCGAGACAACTGGTAGGAGGCTGATGGAACGGTAACTAGATGGGAAAACCGGATTCTTCCCCTGCTTCAAAACGCATACCACACGCGCTTGTTTCCAGACAGCTGGAAAGTGGCACATGCTGAGGCATGCGTTGTAAATGCGGGTCAAGTGCATCACGGCTCTATGGGGTAGGTGCTGGAGCATTTCCGCTGTTACACGGTCTTGCCCAGGGGCTTTACTAGGTTTTAGGTGCCGGATGGTGTTAGTTACCTCGCGAGGGGTAACTACCGGGATGTGGAACTCCTCGTGGCCCGCGGGTCGGACTTCTAAGAAGTCTTCTACCGCTTGTTCCACGAGGTCAGTATGGTCATCGTTCTGAGGATCTACCCTAGGCTGGAATTGAGTTTCCAGATAGTCTGCTAGTGCCTCCGCTTTTTCCCTCGGTTCAAAGACAAGTCTTCCCCGAGGGCTGTGCACTGGATGCTGGTGTGCAGATTTGTCTTTCCTCAAGGCTCGGACGATGCGCCACGGTTTCCTCTCTTGGAGGTTTACGCGACGCATTGTTTCGTCCCAAGCTGCTTGCCTATGTTTTCTTAGGAGTCGTCTCACCAGGGATTTGAACCTCTGGTGTATTACTCCTAACCTAGGATGTCGGAATCTCTGCCATAGCCGTCTGACAGCATTCTTTGCTTGAATGAGGCGTTTTAGTGGGACAGGGATAGATGTCGGGTTTGGTGCTTCGGTAGGAATGCGATGCGTGTGAGCACGCACCGCATTTAGGACGGAGGTAGAAAACCCCGTGGCTGCCTCCTCGAGAGCCTCTATCGAGTCTATTCGAGGATTTGCTTCCACAGAGTTTTGAAGGGCTAGGACGGCTGCATCCCAGTCGACTTCATCCACCCAGTCCGGCACTCCCAGGGCAGTAAGATTAACGTCTGCATCCACCACAACAGGGTTGTGGTCGGAATCCAGATCGTTAATCACAGAGAGGTCCAAGTGAAATGGTATGTTTTTGGTGACCATGAAATCGATGATGTCCGCGGCGCCGCGTGCCGGGTAGTAGGTTGGACCTCTCGGCCCGTGCGCGTGAAGGGCGGGGTCCCCTCTAATGAGACGGTACAATCCCCGGCCCTTAACGTTCTGGGTGCGGCTGTGCCAGCTTGGGTGTTTTGCGTTGAAGTCGCCTGCAATGCAAACCCTGTGGTGTAGGTTCAGGAGTGCCGTGATGTCCGCTTCATAGAAGTGACCATCCGGCGGGTCGTATACCGCCACAAGCACCAGATCGTTCCCGCCCAAGGATAGCCTTATGGCGGTTGCCTCCAGGTGTTGTAGCGGAGGAATGGTTACAGGAGTGTGGGTGAGATGATTCTTTATGAAAATGGCAGTACCACCGCCCTGTCGGCCGACCCGATCAGACCGATGAGCGGCGTAACTTGGCAGGGTAAACTGCACACCAGCGTGCAAGTGCGTTTCGCAGACCATCAGGATATCAATTCCATGACTGTCCACGAACTCCAGCAGGCCAGGTCTCTGGTCTCTAACCCCATTTGCGTTCCAGAACGCAGCTCGAAATGAACGCACAGTTCTATGCGCCATTACGAGCTCGTGGAGTTAGAATAGAGGTCCTTAGCCGTTTGAAGCACCGTAAGATGCTTCTGCACAGCGGAAATCCCGGGGTTGTTGATGGTGTCCCTGCAGCGTCGTAGGACTGGGAGGGAACGCTGAACCAAGTCTGCGAACCAGGTCGCCAACTGTATGAACTCAGCCATGTCCTCAGATGCAAATGTGTCACCTACGGATAGTTGCGAGATGTGTGGCTCTGGTGCCTCAGAAGTGGCTGGGCCAGCACTGGTGGACTCAGCTGGTCGCTGTTTGACTGACACAGCTGGAGCTTTTGGTGCTGGTGGAGAGGGGAGTTTCTCAACTTTTTTGTTGAGATTCTGCCCCTCAGCAGGTTTTGGTGTGGTTTTACCCACTGACTTCTTCTTCTTCTTCCCCTTCTTTCGGGGACGTTGCTCCTTTGGAGCACTGCAGGTTGTTGGAGTTGTCTCGCCGCTCGCAACCGTAGGTGTGGCGCTATCTGGGACCGGCTCAGCTACTGTGGCGGCGACCCGGCTTGTAGGGGTCACTTCCGCGGTCTCGGCCCGTTCGAGAGCACTTTCGTGTCTCGCCAGCGCCGCGGCGAAAGAGACCCCCCGCCTAACCTCAGCGTCAGCCTTGCCCTGTCTTCCTTGCATTATAGCAAGTCGCTTAGGGCACCCGCGATAGATGCCTATGTGGCAACCATTGCAGTTAGCGCACCTCTTGTTATCTATTGGTTCCGGGCACTCCTTTACCAAGTGCTCACCCGCACAACGGAGACACTTCAGAGCCCTCTCACAGGCAAAGCTGGAGTGGTGAAAGCCCAGGCATTTGTAGCACTGGGCCGGCCCCTCCCTGCCGCGATAAGGCTCAATCGTGACTCTCGTATGATATAGGCAAGTCACCTGGTCAATCTTAGGGGTTCCCTCCCCTTGTTTTATGATGGCCACTAGGAATAGTGGTAGGGGCACCTTGGTAGGTTTCCCCTCCTTCACCTTAGTTGTGGTGAGTTGCACCACGGACCGCGGTTCGATTCCGTGTTCGTCCATCAGGCCGGCACGGATATCCTGGGGGTCTGTCTCAGAATCAAGACCCCTGATGACCCTGCGGACCACGTGGGGTCGCTGGAGGGAGTATGTGTGGAATTTAATTCCACACGCCTTCAGCACCTCCTTTGTGGCCGCATGGTCCCCAGAGGTGGTGGCCCTAATAACAACGCGCCCTGGATACCGCGTTGCCTGGAATTCCGCCCTTAGCTTTCCCCTTAATTCCTTCATCACTTTGACGTGATTCGGGAAGGGGTCAGACACAATAGGCGGGATCTTCTCCGCCTTTTGTGTGGCTTGGTGCTGGGGGGACGCTGCAGGTTCCTGTGAAGGAGCGGGTCCGTCTGGGTTTGAACCAGAGGACCTTTTCCTGCGGCTCTCTACTAGTACAAAGCCATCATCGTCCGGCAGTGCAGGAGTAGGGTTGACGGGACCTGGTGGTGTGAGTGGGACTGCTGTCCCTTGATTAACAAGGCCTACGGCCTTTTTTACCTTCGGCCTAGTCTTGGCCCTAGTGAGTGCCTTGGCTTTCGCCTTGGCGATACTCACTCGGGGACCGGGTGAGGGGTTCGAGGTTGAGGGTGTCGAGGGAGACAAAACCATGTCAGGTCTTACCTGTTTGCTGGTACTGGGGTCAGTCCTGGTCGGTGCAGTTGCCATTCGGCTCCCCACAGAGGGCCAGACGCCTTTCGACGCGCCTATTGGGGTTCCAACTAACCCCGGGTCCAGACTTGAGTCCGGACCCTTGGCTACAACCTTGTGGGGCTGCGGTAACGTCAGTCTGTTAGTCAAGTCTCCTCCGGCCTGGCTGGTGGATGGGAGGGCTCTACGAGCCTCCTCCATGAGACTGGCGAGTAGAGGGCTAATGCCCACTGCCTGTCCCGGGTTTGGGCAGCTCCGGGAAAGCTGCCTCGGTGGTGTCTTCTTCTCCTTCAACTTGGAGTGCCCTAAAATCTGCTGTCAGATCTCTTATAGGACACTCCTCGACGAACTAGCGGCGCCCGGCCTGGCTATTACACTGAGTAGCTCCTCTCTGGTGCGTAGGTTTTAGCTCCACCACCACGTCGCCGCGGTCGTTCTCCCGCTTATTCCCCTGAATCGAGGATCCAAGCGTTCCAAGCACTCCAAGCTCCCAATGGTCCCGCAGAATCGAGGTGTAGACGCTACGAGCTCCAATCATGGAATGATGGCGTCGAATGATTTCAGAAATAAATTTTAAGTGGTGCGCTTTGATACCGAAATTGGAATTTAGTAGCTTCTGGAACTGAAGAATCAACGATTATATGTAACACTAAAAGAGGTTCTATTACCAGCGCAATATAGAAGTAACTTTCTCAATAATTCAGTTATCTAAAAAGTTAATTGTAATACCCAATAGAAACAGGTGTCCCTTGATTACAACATAAATCAAGCAGCATTATGAAAATTGACTCCTAGGACATCTGTGTCTTCCTCGTGAACTAGTTAAGTTTCTTCAATCTGAAGTCGTAGACCTTGGTTTTCTAAAGCAGAATGAAGTTGAAGCAGCTCATTGTTCCTCCATTGTTTTGATAGTTATTTTGATACATCGCATACCTTAGCAGAAGTGCATCTCTCTTTAGAATTTGTGGTCTAATGTGCATTATGTTTTGGATCAGTGTTAGTGACAAGCTTAACCCTACAAATAGCATTCGATAAAAAATACTTCACCCTCAGTTAGAAACTTTTTTTTTTCTGGGTTAAACCTATAATGTCCCCTCTGGGAGTTCTGGCACGGGGTGCACTCAGCCTCTAGGGTCCAGTTAAGCAGCTACTTGATGGAGAAGTAGCGACCCCAGGTCTAGAAGGCCATACAATTGGCCGGGAGGGCTCGGGGGCAGTGACCACGTCCCACCCTCCAGTACTGCACCCCACCAATGACGCATGTAGTGGGTAGAGATGGGGGACGCAGCGGCTAGGTGGGAAGCCTTGGCCTCTCATGGGTTCTTGCGTTAGGAGTTTTAAAAGCCTAGAATGCCATTGCCATTTCTTAAAGAGCTCTTCCAATTGCAGATTCCCAATCGTGATCAGCAATATTACTATGAACACTGCTCCACAGCTTTGGGTTACTTAACCATCCCTTCAAGCTGAGGGATGGTATTTTTGCATGTATTTTTCAATAAACCGAACACCTGATTCTTCTTTTTTTTTTTTTTTCTTTTTTTCTTTTTTGGTGGGGGGGGGGGCATCACTCCTGTCCGCAAAACAGGTAACCACTGTTATTCTAATGACAGACACAAGAAGAAGTTATGCTTGCATTTTTAAAAGTTACTTTTATGCATGTGTAGCTGGAAACATTGTTATTCATTTGTCAATTGGGAAATCAAGGAAAGCGCTGGTTGGCCGAAAGGGGTTTGTCGAACTTTGAAACTACAAGTCCGTAGAAGTACTGAATTTGGCGGATACTGATATTCAAACTCATTTTGAATAAATATTTTAGTAAGATGTGTCGGGTTTTGCTCTCATATCATGGCTGCTTTAAATTCTTTGAGGAAAAATCTCAAAATGTGAATTGGGTCGAAAACTGGATTTGTCGGGTTTTGACGCTAGGCACCTTCAATACCAAACCCAATATTTAAGTTAAATATTTTCCAAAGACGACCAAATGGTCATTACTTAGGACAAGGAAGATGTAGCATATGCTGAGGAAACTAGTAGAAAAATAAAAAAAAAAGTGGGGATTGAATATATGCACCAACAAATCATAATATCTCGCTAATGATTTGGAGAATGTCGAAAAATTACTAATTGCAAGTGAGAAAATAAAGAAAGTAGATAAATGTAAATATTTGGAATGAATTTTTGAATCAGATAGAAAGAATAACTTCTTCGTCTTAGTTGAGATAAACATATGCAAAATTATCTTATTGCTTACTTCCTTGTAGGTACAAGGGAAATATGGGAATACAGTAGGTTTTGAGTGATAGTCAAATCTTTCAAAGCTTTCACTCTTTGCACGGTTAAGAAAATGAACAGCGATGTTACACTTGACACAGTGTAAGTTGTCCAAAGCTCACACAAATAACGAGGAATATCTCCGAAATGGTTCACTCCACCAAAAAAAAAAAGAAGAAGAAGTATTTCGACATAAACTGTGTATTTTAAAAGGATCCACATTTTTTTCTGCAGTAAGATTTGCTCTATCTCTTACGACTTACCAGTAATGCCAGTGATCGAGAGTAAATACGACTACATGAGCTATAGCCAGAAAATTCAAGATATACATTTCATTTGTCGTAAAAATATCTCAAACATATGGCATTTCAAACAATCAGAGCCATTTTGAAGAAAATCAGTTTTCGAAAAGGTTTCATGTAAAGGGTAGTTTAGGGTGGGGCAATTTTCTTCAAAATCGTGTCGCATCCTTGAAAGACATTTAACTTCAATATCAACTTTGACTTTTAACCGACTTCTCGTTTTTGAGTTATGCTGTCTACAGACTGACAGACATACGAACTTTTTACCTTCTCTACTGGTAAGTAGGGGAAGTAGATATTGTATTCCACCTAAAAATCCGATGTCGAGATTTCACCGGAAAGATATGTTTTGAGACCCCTGAATCCAAAAAAAGCATTTTTAGAAAAAGGCCCGTGTGTATGTGTGTGTACTTTAGATTGTGTAGTGCAAACACTATCAGATAATGGTTTTGGTGATATTCACATTACAATACTGACATACTTTCCACGTGTAGACTATACCGCTCGCAATGGCCAATGCTCAAGCAGAACGCTGTTGCCAAGTGTAGTGCGTGTACCGGCAGAGCGTCTGTACAGGACTTCCTAAATACCGGACCTGACACTGGGATTCAAGATGGCGGCCTATGTGGTGGGAACTACTTGTAAACAACTCGTCTACAGGCTACGATTTCAACGCAGTAAAATAAAAATGTGGTGTAATAACACGCCTATTTTGTGAATATGGGCTGTGTTAAACACAAAAACACTGTCTTAAACATAACCTCAAGTAAACAAAAAAGAATGACACTTAATATTAAACGATAACCCATGGGCAATGAAATATATAACCTTAAATCTCATTCATGCAACCTACAGCTTTCCATGCCATTATGTAACTGCATTACACACTCAAATTACAAAGAAGATAGACAAAACTGCAAGCAGCGTGTTACTTAAATAAAAGAGAAGTGTTGACATTGAGTTGACTCAATTATTAATCATTGTTTACACTGTTTGTCACACTTGTACAATCTACATAATGTTATATACCTACACAAACATACTATACTGGATGGCTGATATACAAATGCTGCCATTTAGAATAATTAGCTACCTACTAAATTCAAAAGCTTTAGGGTGGAAATTTGCTTTTACTATTACTGAAAACTTTTGATTACTCAGTTTGCAACAACATATTACTCAGCACTTCATGACACTTTATTTTACAGGGGGAATCCACAAAAGCAGATGAAATATTAAAAATAGTAACCGTAAAACAGCACTGTAAATGAAATATATGAAATACGTAATCTTAAATCAGCATTGTAAAGCAACATTGTGTTAGGTTAGGTTAGTTTTGCATATGAGTGGGATGACAGGGTCCTGTTATCGAAATATTTACAATTTGGGCACTGTTTATGCAATCATTTCAACGTAAATGCCTTAATCAATCATTGTAGCATATATTACACTCGTTTATACATATTTATTAGCTAAATATCCGCTGCATAAGCGAAATAAAACCACTTCATCGCACGCACGAAATTTTCTCATAAAGAAAACACGAAGCTAGAGCGCACAATAAAACTTACAAGATCGTAATCAGCAATAAAAACTGCATCCATTGCACTATGTTTCATTCGTTTTCTCGAGCGGCCGATTTTGTAAACATTTACCAAACTTTGCTATAGTCTACAGTTTTACATGCAGCAACATAACACATTTCTTCTAAACTACAGCTACACATTTAAATTACAAAGACAAAAGATAATGTATAAATACAAGCAGCATACTACTTACATGAAACAAACGGTGTTGCAGCTGTCACTAATTGAGTTCGCTCGAAATTATTGTCTTTCACTATTCACATTATTCACCATGTTATATATACACCGGCAACTAACACACATAACGCTTCAATTTATAGTAATTAAATACTGAATTTAGAAGCTTTACGTTGTAATTTACCTTTTGTTTTAACTGTAAGTTTCTGATTTTTAATTTGCATCCGGGAATGCAACAGTTACGGTGCATTGTCATGTTTGAGGTTAGGTTGTAGTATGGCAACATTAATATACACTACTGGAACAGTTTTTCTTCAACAACCTCTCACCACTGTAATCGTGACACAAATTGTACTTGCAAACAGATAAATTAACCACACTATACGGCTAATGTTGCCATAGTCCTAGATGGAACACAATAAACATGAACACGTGGATAGAACACGGCACAGTCAACACGTTGTTAGATTTATTCCCGTTCCCTATACTGCCCAAATAAAAGTTTTCAAATACTCGCTTTGCTAATATGAAGACAAACTTACATAGCAATTATTATAACAAACAATAGCTCGAAGACATATAAAATAATACGAAAAACAGCGTGTGG